>JACEFZ010006677.1:0-46746 GCA_014155875.1 Cepaea nemoralis | reverse complement strand
TAAAGCGTTCGAGTAAACAGCAGATAAAGATAAGTTGATTAATTTTGATTGCTAATTACCCAAATCTGCAGTCTTCGAGTTGCTTGTATAAAAATCATCATTGGGGTAGTTAAAGATTAATTAACAGAAAATGATGTCGGATGATGAAGATCAATCACATTTCTGGGGCACAAATCAGTACAGAAAGTTGCTAGATTTTTTTGAGGGTACACGGGCACAAGACAAAGCAAATTGTAATAGAAAACATGACCTAATATGTGATTGGACACAGAAATTTGAAAAGAAAATGCAAGACTACAAAATCCCAAAAGATTATTGGGGTTTATGGTACACGGGACACGTACCAATAAAAAGTAAAAAACTACAAGAGATCATACCAGATTTGTCAAGGGCAGACTATGAATATTATAAAACAAGATATTAAAACACTATGTGAAACTATTTCGAGACTCTAAAATTAGAGGTACAAAATTTGAAACCAGCCACAGACAAGTCATTCACCCAGTATATAAGGGAAATAGAAGAATTTTTCAGAAAGCTAACATTTGAAATTAAACATACAGACAACAATCAAGAAGCAATAAATTTCTTAGTAGTGGAAAAACTAAAAGCAACACTCCCAGCCGAATGCGGAAAATATTTAGAAGAACACAACACAGAGCCTATCAAAAACTTACTAGAAAAATGCCGCGAATATTACAACCAAAGTATGAACCTGGTTAAGAACACTCAACAGAAGAGTACTGGAAGGGCAACTGCATCTGCAGCCACAGACTGTCAAAACAAATCACAGAAAACAAAACCAGTACTGTGCAAACATTGTAGCACTCCACATACAGAAAATGGAATATGCGATAAGAATCCCACTTATCAAGAATACCTGAATACTATTATAGCACAAAAACTGGGGAAGGTAAATCAAAGGAAATATAGAACAAAATGTCATTTTTGCCTGGCGTATGGCCACAGACGTTTCGAATGTGAAGGAGTAAAAAGAATACAGAAAGCAAAAGCAAATGCAGCCATAAACATTACAACAGACAGTTCAGCAAAGAACTTAGAAAAAGTAAACATCACAAGACGAAAACAAGACCAAACACTGCAAATTCAGAACAGACTGAGTTTTACCCAACAGACTTCGTACCATATTTCAATAATGTTGTTAACATCACTCAGCCTCATTCCTTATTAAAAGAGGGTAATACTCAACAAGAAAGTGAGGAAATGAACAAAACCTCCAGACTGTCGGTAGGAAAACTAACATTCCATGAGGGATACATTAATGACACAGTATGCACATGTGTACGCGACACAGGGTCCTGTCTTATTGGTCTTCGGAAGACCCTAGCTGATCCTAAAGACTACCTAGATGAGTACATCTATTGCAGAACTGTTTCAGGGACAGTAGAGAAATATCCTATGGCATGGGCCAATATAAAATCACCTTTCCTATCAGGCAGAGTAACTTGCGCATTATTAGACAATCCATGCTGCGATTTATTAATTGGAAATGTATTAAATGTAATAGACAACATAGAATCCAAAACCCAGACATGGCAGAAAGTTAACACCCCAACAAACACTGCCTTAATCACACCACTCATCATACAACAACATGATGAACAGACCAAAGTACCACACCAGACCACCGTGACTACCATCTCACAACAAGAAAAAACAGAAACTGGTGTGTATCAACAAAGAAAAGAAGGTACAGATAACAAGCATTTCACAAGGGCTAGAAAAGATCACAAAACATCAGGGTACATGCTATACCTCTTGTTAACTACACACATGCCCAAGTGCACACAATGGATGGTTCTACTCGCACTACTCATGGTAAATGCAAAACAAATGACTTCACAAACAATGTTATTCACACATCATCATGACGCAACACAGATGATATTACTCATGACAAACCAGCTAACTTTGTTACTTACATCATTACTGGTGAACCTAAAGTTTGGTGTTACCACTGATAAACACTATGTCAAATCAACTCAGACACATACTTATGCTGAACAATGTAAATCATCAGTCGGTGGAATTACTGACAAAAATCAGCAACAAAGTACCCTACATATTTTGGAAAACATACACAAATTGCAGAAAAGTGTACAAACATGCACGATTAAAGTTCAAAACTATACATGGTGTATTATTATTATTGGAAATATTGGATGTATACACACATGTACGAGTGCAGGTTTGGAGATAGCACTCAAAATGATCTCAACATGAAATTTGAAAATCCCCACACGTCGGAAAATTAATTTTGACCGTAACCCACTTTATATCCTTAGATCGAGTAACTCCAGAGTTGCCTTGTCTGCTGTACGACTCCAGCGCTATGATACTAGCACACTCCATTGTATAGACCAACATAAAAGTTCCTTCAACGTGAAAAGTGTCATCGGCAGAACAGTAAGACTCAACATGTCATTTCAAGTATCTAACAGTAAGCTATACCCATATTGACTTTGTTTCAAACGAGTATCTACAGAGTCCACATTTAGAAATCGACCAACAACGACAAGAACTTCACAAGTACAGACATTCATTTCCAGTGATCAGTTTAAGGAACCAGATGCCAACCTACAAACTATGGCAAAGACAGTTACAGACAGACGCACCATGGCCACACTCATAAGTAAGGCCACCGAACTTAAAACATTAATTCATATTTTACATGTGTGAACTCCAGTAATTTTACAGAACGGACTTATAAATTGTCCAAATGTGGTGCAAAGTCTTAAATACTATACAGAAGGAAAGACAATATCATGATATACAGAATACGTCAGTAATCGGTTCAGAAAGAAGAAATGCCAAACATTCCAGCACCGCAATGAACAGTGAACACTGGTAATTTAAGTACGTGTGCATAACTTTCACAGGACAAGAACAGTATCCTATACGTGCATAAAGGCAGCGACGATGAACATTTTAGTGTAAATTTATTAAGGGCATGAACATCAAATGTCTAATTTTATTATTATATTAGTTAGTATTGTTAGAATGTGATATGTACATATAAGCGTAAGTACAGTGTGAAAGGTATAAGTTGTAATGCTGAGAATCAACGCCTGGCAATCCCAATACGCGAGTGTTACCAAAATTACTTTCGCGTATGGTGGATGGCCCGACGAATGACGCTTAGCAATAGTGGTACAAAATTAACATCATAATATTGTAACAAGAAGGAACATACCAACAGGGTTATACCAACCAAAGAGATTAATAAGAACTCTCCAAAACAGTAAACGAGGTGTGCCCGAAAACGCAAACAACTCACGGTCTGACATAAGATGAGGTAAGAGGGACTAGGACATACATGAAGTATATTCGAACCATGACCACAACAGTGACATAGCGTGCTCATGAAGAGAATCGATTAGGGTGCATTAACTAGAGACGAGGGGGACCACGTCTGAATAGAGAGAAAATCTAAGAATGCTGTAAGAGGAAGTTGTAGCCTTATTCCAGGCGTGAATCAATGGAGAATCCTTAAACCAGCATAGCCACAATAACTATGAGATGATAAGTACACAGCTGAATCGATTGGGAAACATGAACAGAATGTAATGTCACGGAGTGGGGATTGAAGGAATATAACGAGGTATGGCAAGTAGACCCAACCAGAACATTTGCCAGACCACGACAAAACGTTGAGAGAAACCTCAGTACTGAAAAAGAGAGAACAATAGTTATAGTTGATCTCGGAAAAGATCCAGACTAAAAAGGTACGCACGCGTATACTGATGATCATACAATCCCCTGACAAGGTTAAAAAGATGTACCAAGAGTAACAACAACAGAATGTGTCACATTTCCAAGAGAAAGTGCCACATTGTTTGTGCGGGGGGAGAGTGTCAGGGTCTTATATGTAAGTAATAGTGTAAGTGCGGGTATGTAAGCGAGAGTCAGTGTAAGCATAGCTGAGGTCAAGGGCAGTAGGAGACACCACGGCTTGGCTGAGGGAAGGCAGGCAAGAAGTCCGTGGACAGACCCACGTGATGTGGGAAGGTCAAGGAGGACGAGAGTCAGTGTGTGTGAGACAGCGAATAGAGACGGACGTGTGGAGATCTAGCGAGTGATAGAACGATCGAACGATAGTGTTGTGACGGATAGATGGAGATGAACGTTGTGTATTGAGATTCGAGGAATGTACTAACTGTGATATGTGCGAGATGATGTGAGACTGTGATTGCGAATGGTCATACGGGCGACAGTGTAAATATCGCCCATGTGAGCGAGCGTTTGGCTGCTTGTGTCGAATGATTGCTTGAGCGTGAAGTGCGACCATATTGTCATCCTGTAGTATAATGTAATAAAGGTTGTTCAGGAGATAGCTCCTGCGAGTTTCCGATTGCAGTCATGTGTTATTAGTATATGTGTCATAGATGTTGTAATTTGCCTGTCCAAGTCCAGTGAGCTAGAAGGAGAAAAATAGTTAGGACTCTGACAGGTAGCTCAGTCATATCCGACTAAGACCTGGCCTCATAATACTAGGTAATGGTATACAGACTGCCTGGCAACTATTCTTCCTTCATGAAACTCTGGTACCCATTTTGGTTGGCATCGTTTGTAGGTGGCTGGGTGTGAACCCCCCGGAAGACACAGTTTAAACTCTGAAGTCTGATGACCTGGCATTCAGGCTGTGTATGCCCTAAAAGGGACTTCCATCTATCAGTTAGGTTTGTGGGGAGACTTCTTTCCTGATCCAGTATCGAAATACCATACTGGGGATTGTATTGCAGAACTCTCTATCCCCTATCCAAGCTCATAAACCAGTGGTGTGTGCAAGACCAGTACTGAAACTTTACATCTGCAGAGAGGCATATTAGCATGTAATCAGGTCGTGATTCAGATTGGCTAAGATTAGGCCAATGTTGTTCACGTTACCACATTACATTATGGGAATTTTTAGCAGCTCAATGTCAACAGACTGCAACCCAATACCCACTGGGATAACAAATATAATCTTCCCAGAAAGAATGGGAATATTCACAACCTCTCACAACAACATCTTTTTCTTTTGTTTGCTTGAAATGTGTCTGTAACTGCAATGTTGTCTCACAATATTTGATGGAAGATGTCTTGTCTTGTAGAGATTAGAAAAAGAATTGCCATGATAAAAGTAGCCTTCTGCGAGATGGAAAACATGCTTACCAATATAAAGCTGTCAATTGTAGTGGGAAAAAGAGTAGACAAGTACTATGCAGGACATATACTGCTGTATGTATATGAAACAAAGACATAAACAGACAAGCTGAGAAACATCTAATGGCAGTGAACATGTGGATTCTGAGGAAAATGCAAAGAATATATGGATGGACAGAAAAACCAATGAGATTTTCATGAAGGAAATGAACATCATAAATCGATTAGAAAAATTAGACATAAACATTCAAGATTTGATTAGCTTAAGAGGAACCAAAGTCACAGCTTTCCTGTAAATGAACAAAACGCAACCAACATATTTTTCAGAATGAATCTAGGAAGAAAGAAGAAGACAAATTAAAACAATGTATTCCCTTAGTGAATTTAGACACAGAAGCCACAAACAATATGTTGCAGGATTTATTGTCTGGCAGATGTCTCTGCATCTCGCCATGTGATACTGCAGAGTTATATATCACCAGTGTGGGTGGAAAAGAATTAATCGCTTTCAGGAATCCCTGTGTATTCACTTATTCACTTGACATGATATATCTCTGCAGCATGCACCTGACGAGAGGACATTTACTTGCTTTGAGACACACTCGTATTATCCACACTGCTATATGCTCGTGAAACCAGGACTGTTTATCAGCGACACGCTAGGAAATTAAACCACTTCCACACAGTCTGCCCTAGGAAGCTATTGAAGATTAAATGGCAAGACAAGATCTCAGCCACTGAAGTTCTAGAAAGAGTGTCAATGCCCAGTATCCACAATTTACTAATGAAGAATAAGATTCGCTGGGCTGGTCACTTGACTCGCATGCCAGATCACAGGCTCCCTAAACAAATTTTTTACGGTGAGCTGCGTTATGGTAAACGCTCCCAAGGCGGCCAGAGGAAATGCTTTAAAGACACTC
Source organism: Cepaea nemoralis (assembly GCA_014155875.1). Taxonomy (NCBI): domain Eukaryota; kingdom Metazoa; phylum Mollusca; class Gastropoda; order Stylommatophora; family Helicidae; genus Cepaea; species Cepaea nemoralis. The sequence continues at coordinate 40,660 of JACEFZ010006677.1, read as the reverse complement.
TGAAGATCTCACTAAAAGCTTTTGGAATTCATCATGACACTTGGGAGACTGCTGCCAAAGACCGAAATTCGTGGCGTACATCATTAGGCAAGGGTGCAGTCACTTGTGAAGCAAACAGGACTGCAAGAGCTGTGAAGAAAAGGCTGGACAGAAAAACCACTGCAGGAGATCCTCCTCCTGGAACATCAAGCATTCTTTGCCCACATTGTCAAAGAACATTTAGAGCCAAAATAGGCCTTATCAGCCATCTTAGAACTCACGGCTCCAAACTTTCAACTCCACTGGATGAAATGAATGGTCATCATCATTCTTGATGGACAAACAACAGTGAGCACACAATGCTAGCCTCATATTTTTACAAACCAATCGGCACTCGATGGGTGATGTGGTGTCTCATCGGCTGCTTTTATTTCTCAGGACATTTCCTGATACCCATTTTACAGTGTTGATGTGGAAGCCCATGTCAATGTAAAAATATCTGTTCAAACACATGACACTGGAGCCAGCAGGCATGTGTACTAGCCACTGAGTTACCATGTATGTAGGAGGGGCTTTCAGAAAGTAATGCACCACATCGTTTGGGGATTTGCTGAGGAGGGGATCGAGCATTTATGGACTGAATGGTTCGATGTGCATGAGGATGATCTGTCGACTGACTGACTGACTAACTAACTAACTATCAGTTTTTCTCAGCTAATAATGAAGGTAGAAGCATGAAATTTTGCACACTCGACATATGGCAAGTGCCGAGTGTGTGCACCAAATTGCAATCTCACTGGCCAAATAAAATGGCTGCTCTAAACTAGCCACTACGAGTCAGCATCGCCGAATTAAACCAGAAATAGTTTTGCTGTGACATTCGGTTACTTGTTTTTTTGTACCTCCGATCTTAGGAGATTTAGAGTACTCATGATGTTAAATTCCCCAATTATGGAAAGATCGAGTTAAAACAGAAACTGATTACTGGATATTGATTTTCCCTCCATGCGCTACGAATCTATACCTCTCGCTTCTCAAGTTTATTTCCTGGACGGAGGTACATATTGACTTTCTAAGACGTAAGTAGACCTGTATATTTCATTTTAACGAGACATTGGGCATTGTTCTAATATGTATTATTCAATTTAGCATCCATTTTTACCTATAATTTGTAGCTTTCGACTATTAAAGTTGGCAATCCCATCTCAAACTGATATCATAAAGATGGCATGCTGTAATGTGGTATATCAATGGCGGGAAATAGCAGTTTTCATTGTTGTACTCCAGCGATGACCATTTAATATTGTTATGGAATATTCACAGCAATTACAATGCAAATGATTGCATATTTGCATTTAACACACATAGTATGTATGTGAAATTCTTCATCACTCTACATGGACCACAGTGTTGATCAATTTTGCAATGTTGCAACGCGACTTCTCTGGTCAAAATGGATCTACGCTCGCAGCCTTGCAATGACAGACAGAGCGCGCAGACTGATGTCATAGCATGATGTGGCCGATGTATATATATATATATATATATATATATATATATATATATATATATATATATATATATATATATATCAGAGAAGCATCAAACAAGAGATGGAGCAAATGACAATGACAATAAAGAAGAACGAAGAGATACTGCTGGCAATTCAAGATGAGAGAAAACTGCTAAAATTAGAGAGAGAGTCAACCCAAGCTAAAACATCCAAAGTCGCGGAAAAAAAGACAGAAAAACCAGAGGATGAAGACTGGATGGAGAGCATTGAAAAGCTAATAAAGACAATACACCGAGGAGGAAGCAAAGAGACGCAAAATAAAGCCAAGACTAAAACAACAGCAAAACCTCAAGAAGAAGCCAGCATCCCATTCACAGCTACGAATAGTTTCAAGGGAAAGCCAACCTTCAACTAACGGTGACACATTAGACGAGCCAGAAGCCAACACTGACAGAAGAAGCCACCTAAAAAGATAGACTCTAACGCAAAACTTGCCGCCCAACGAAACCCCCAGCTGACAACATATGCATAGAACCGTCAACAAGATAAGCCAGCTATCACTGGCACAAAGAAACAAACAAACCTACACCGCAACATGAACCACCAGGTCACTAACCAAGCCACATGGGCTGGTTGCGCCAAGGTGGAAAGTTTTTTTTTTTTTTCTCAAATGGACATATATATATATATATATATATCAGCACCAGTTACCTCTCCCTTAGTTAGGAAACATCAGCAGTTTTTATCTGCCTTTAGCGTGTATGTTAACAACAGTGATGTGAGTGTGTAGGTCGCACTTTGTCAAAGTGTTCAAATAGTATTTTCCTCTTTGTTCATAGTAAATGATATGCTGACACACAAACATTAATATCTCGGCTTAGAACTGATCTACATACTTGAATAAGGATTTGTTTTTTCGAGAGGTATCCAACTATGCAGCTGCTTAAGTAAAAAGCGATTTAGAAAATGTTACTAAATTGGGTATTCTAAACAGTTAAAATGGAGTGTGTTAGTAGAAGCTTGCATTATAAGTAAATTGTGATAGAATTTCTTGTTGCAGAGAAGGAAACTGTTGTGAACATTCACAAGTGTCCTTGTGATATCACAAGTGTCCTTGTGATGTGTATAAAAGTTTTGCAGTTGACAGGAGTACCTTCAGTCCCTGGGTTAAGAGAATCAAAGAATCAGGAAGTGATCGGGTGCTCTGTGGACGTACTGCCACAGCCACCAACTCAGAAATGTTGAAATGTACTGAGGGCATTATTCTTACTGATAGGTGAATCACTACTCAAAAATTGGCCTTCCTTACAGCTGTCAGTCAGCAATGGTAGTGCAAATGCAGTTATAAAAACTCTAGGATTTTCTATGGTTTGCGCAAGATGGATTACTCAAAGCCTCACAAATGACCACCAATTGCAAAGGAAAGCAATTTCTTCTGAATTGTTGAAGCATGTCAATTCTGATGGAGAAAACTTGTTGGCTAAGATAGTTACATGTGACAAAAAAGACAGTCAATGGAGTGGCATCATCCGCAATCACCACGAACCATCATGAAATGCAAGACAACTCCTTCAGTTGGAAAGGTCATGAACACTGTCTTTTGGGACACTGAAGGTGTGAATATTTTGTGGATGGTATGCCAAGAGAGACAATCAATTCACAAAGCTTACATTAATACACTGAAAAAACTCAATCAACGTCTTCAGAGTTCGGCTGCACAAGAATCCAGCAGACCTGCTTCTCCTTCACAACAATGAACACCCTCACACAAGTCTGGCAACACAGGAAGCAATCACCAAACTTGGGTTGGACTGTACTGCCTCATCCACCCTATAGTCCCGATTTGGAACCGTTTGATTTTCATCTGTATGATTCACTTAAAGATGCACTCAATGAGACAAGGTTCGAAGATCATGAAGGAGTGATTCATGTAGTGAAGAAATGGCTACATAATCAAGCCTGGTAAGGGCTAGGAATACATGCACATGTTTTGTGCTGGCATAAAGCTGTACAAGTTGATGGGGATTATGTTGCATAATACTGATGTTTATATCGTAAATCCATGTATATTATGTATAAATGTCATGCTTTTTTAACAAACAGCCCCTGAGAAAAACAATGTGGTGCATTACTTTCTGAACGCCCCTCGTATGTACCCACTTGTATATGTACATAAGTTTCTCACCTGTAGGATTGAGGCACTCAGCTATGCTACCAGCCGTAAACTTGGACTGAAGCCTTCTGGGTAGATCAGACAGGAAGCTCACAGAGCCCAAGGGAGTATTGATTGGTCGACCTGAAAACCAAACACTACATTATACAAACGCAACAGAAATAATCAACACGGTACCTTTATGTGGGATGGGAGGTATCCCTTATGAAAGCAGAAGTAAGGCATCCACTTTCCCTCCACTAGCCTAATGACCACTCTGGGGCAAGGTGGAGTACCTGTTTATCCTCCAAACATGGGAACGTGAAAGCAGGTGATGAACGAACAAACACAACCCCCACCTACACACATCTCCCCACCCACACACACATCTCCTACTCACCACACATCCCCCACCCTACACCCACCCACACACCTCCCAGCACACATACAAGCACCCACCCACCACCTACACACATCTCCCCACTCACACACACATCTTCCACCCACCAACACTCCCTCAACCACATATCCTCCACCACACACCTCCAACCACCCGGCCAACACACATCTCCCACCCACACATCTCCCAGCTAACCCACACATCCTGCACCCACCCACATTTCCCCCACTTACACACATCCCCACCCACACAATCTCCCCCAACCCACCCACACATCCCCCACCCACCCACCCCTGTCACTCATCCCCCAATCACACACACACACACCCCCTCCCCCATCCACAAACACACACCTCCCACCCAGACACACCCCATCACCCACATATACCCCCACACACATTCCCCACCCACACACATCTTCCAACAGGTAGTTGCTGATTATGGGCTGGGGGTCTCATGAAGAAATGGTTATGTCATCTGCTCAAATTCAGAAGGTCATAGCTTTGTTTTCAGACTCTGTTATTGGTAGTGAGTGTGATTTTGCCGGAGATCCCTGAAAATCGTTGCTGGAGCTGCGCAGTACATGTTCTGTGTTCAGCGGCAGTTAACTGCTCTGCAAAGAGAGACCAAGCTATACAGAATAAAAGCTGGTGCAATTAAATCAGTCCTCTTACCCTTTAATCTTTTGTTTTAGTAGGTCATTGTCTCAAGTTCACAATAGACAGAGGATCTCTTTATAAAGACAATGGCTACGATCATTGATCAGTATAGTCACTGCCACGAATGAGCGAACAGACAAACTTTATTTTCAAAGGCACACAAATTGGGCACGCAGGCCCAATAGGGGAGTGTTGCATAAAACTATGTATGCTGCACAACTAGGGGAGTGGTGCACAAAGCTATGAGCGGTGCATAAAACTAGGGGTGATGCACAACTAGCAGTGGTGCACAACTAGCAGTTGTGCATAACTAGAGTGGTGGTGCATAAGTAGGGGAATGGTGCATAAGTAGGAGAGTTATGCATAAGTAGGGGAGTGATGCATAAGTAGAGGAGTAGTGCATAAGTAGAGGAGTAGTGCATAATTAGGGGAGTGGTGCACAACTATAGGAGTGGTGCATAAATAGGGGAGTGGTGCACAACTATAGGAGTGGCACATAAGTAGGGGTGTGAGTGGTGCATAAGTAGGGGAGTGGTGCACAACTATAGGAGTGGCACATAAGTAGGAATGTGAGTGGTGCATAAGTAGGAATGTGAGTGGTGCACAACTATAGGAGTGGCACATAAGTAGGAATGTGAGTGGTGCATAAGTAGGGGAGTGGTGCACAACTATAGGAGTGGCACATAAGTAGGAATGTGAGTGGTGCATAAGTAGGGAAGTGAGTGGTGCATAAGTAGGGGAGTGGCGCATAAGTAGGGGAGGGCCGCATAAATAGAGGAGTGGTGCATAAGTAGGGGAGTGGCGCATAAGTAGGAGAGTGGCGCATAAGTAGGGGAGTGGTGCATAAATAGGGGAGTGGTGCATAAAAAGGGGAGGGCTGCATAAGTAGGAGAGTGGTGCATAAGTAGGGAGTGCATAAATAGGAGTAATGCACTCAAAAGGAGATAAAAGACAAGGCAGTAGAACCTATAGCAACCTAGTCAGTGGGTGAGCGAACTAAGAACCAAACAGAGTTGGCACTTTTGTACCAAGGCAACAAAAATACACCCCACCTGTGGTGGCATCATCTAGAAATGACAACAGGTACAGGCTGGTCTGCTGCAGGATGACGTTGTTGTCTCCTTCAAAGGTGTTGTTGGGGTCATGGTCATTTCGGATCTCCCCTAACCGGTTCACTGTAAATTCACAATTAACTGATTAATTATAAATTCAAATATGTAATTGTTAAAATATATTCACATATTTAATGATTAATTATACATTGACATATTTAACGGGTAATTATACATTCAACTATTTTATAGTTAATTATACATTAACATATTTACGGGGTAATTATAAATTAACATAATTACATGTTAATAATAAATTCAATATTTAATGGTAAATTATAAATTCACATATTTACTGGTTAATTATACATTCACATACATAACAGGTTAGTTCATGCCAATAAATTCAAATATTTGAGGGCAGTTATAACATCAGATGGAAGATGTGTGACAGAGATTAAGAGCAGAATAGCCCACGCAAAATCTGCACTTCCAAAATGAAAAGTGTATTATGTAATAAAATACTATCAATGAATGAGAAAGAGAGGTAAAAAGTTTCTTGTATGTCCTTTACAGGACGTTGCAACCAACCCCAGAATTTATTAATTGTTTGTAATTTTCTACACAATTTTACATTCAGTAGTTAGCCTTGCTTTCTGAAAGGCTGATGCTCATATCATTGTGAAAATCAACATAAATGGATCTGCTCTCAAATCGCCTGTCTCTGGCTGTGAACCTCCTATGTCGGGATTGTGAAACTGCATTTACTACCCCATCATGTCTTGGAAACCTAAATATGTTGACCATACTAAAAATCATAGTGAATCAGACTGACCAGTGATGGAAGGCATGGCTTTTGGCAGAAGCGGCAGAAGCGATCAAACTGACGGTGAACAAGAGGCAGAAGTCGATCAAACTGACGGTGAACAAGAGGCAGAAGTCGATCAAACTGACGGTGAACAAGAGGCAGAAGTCAATCAAACTGACGGTGAACAAGAGGCAGAAGTCGATCAAACTGACGGTGAACAAGAGGCAGAAGTCGATCAAACTGACGGTGAACAAGAGGCAGAAGTCGATCAAACTGACGGTGAACAAGAGGCAGAAGTCGATCAAACTGACGGTGAACAAGAGGCAGAAGTCAATCAAACTGACGGTGAACAAGAGGCAGAAGTCGATCAAACTGACGGTGAACAAGAGGCAGAAGTCGATCAAACTGACGGTGAACACAGGACAGTAAAGACACCATGGGCATGAATATGCATTCAGATTTTAATAGCTTCAGTATAAATTCACTTGTGAATAATAAACGTCTATATTTAATAGCTTCAGTATAAATTCACTTGTGAATAATAAACGTCTATATTTAATAGTTAGTTACATATTCTTTACAGGACATAGCAGTCAACCCCAGCTGTTTTTGGCTGTTCGTGATTCCTGGGCAAGTTTACGTTCAGCAGTTTGCCATTGCTTTCTGAACTGACAGACACCCATACCATTTAATAAAAAACTAACGTAAGGTGGTCAGCTGCCAAATTGCCCACAGCTGTGTTTCGAAGTGGGTATGTGGGATTACGAACTGTGTCTGTAACCTCTTCACGACAGAATAGCTTTACTGTAAATTCACTGACAAATTAAAAATATCTATATTTAACAGCAAATTATAAATTCACATATATTATAAATTTCCATTTTAAATTGGAAATAAATTTTACTTAACTTTATAATAAATGTGCCAATACTTTTAATAGCTTCAGGATAAATTCACTGGCAAATTATAAACGTCTATATGTAATAGCTTTACTGTATATTAACTGACAAATAATAAATGTCTATATTAGAAGCAAATTTTAAATTCACACATATAACTGGTTTATTTAAAATTTTCATTTCAAATTGGAAATTCATATTTTTACTTAAATTTATAATAACTATGACAGTGCTGTAGGGTATAGGCAGTGAACTCCACGACACACCATGTCGAGGGTTTGAAATCCGCCGCAGATAATCTGGAAACAGATCGCCTTGCGTTGACTGATGGTATCAGCATAGTTATTTAGAAAACAATGGCAACTACTGAACAAACAATTGAGTAGAAAATCACAAACAGAAAAAGAAAAAAAATGCTGTAGCAGGGGTAAAGTACATGCAACTAACTTTTGTTACAATAAATACATGGTCGTATAAAGTAAATTCGTAATCCCTGCATACCACGTTAGAAACATAGCCATAGGCTATATGGAACCAGACCACCTTGCTTTGGTTTCCAGGCAATGATATAAATGCCGGTCATTCAGAAAGCAATGGCAAATTACTGAACATAAACTTGCCCAGAAATCACAGCAACCAAAACATGCTGGAGTTGACTGCTACGTCCTGTAAAGAATATGCAACTACCATATAAAGTAAAGCAACAAACCCATTAACACTCCAAACTTCAGGCTTCAAACAATCCCCTGCCAAGATCTTCCCACATATTTTTTTATGCATATTTGGCCATCATCATCATATTGCATATCTTGTAAAGACTTCTGCTTTCATTATGCTGAAAAAGATCTGAATCCTACACCAGATCATCTATCTCATATATTTTCAAATCTTCAGTGATCTTAATATACACACCCCAATGTGCTGGTTAATATTTGTTTTATAGATCTACTCATTACTCGATGAGAGGCATGGTCAATATCATGTCTGCCGCCTTTATTTCTTAGAACATCTCCTGGGTCAACGTGAGAGCGCAGGTCAGTAACAAAAAGTCTTGCCTCAAGGGAGACTCGATTACATGACCACTGGGGTGGGAGGCCAGCGTGCTGGACTCTATGTAGCCACTTTAGTAACATTTTCTAAATTGCTTTTTAATTATGCAATCTGCACAGTTGGATACCTCTTGAAACAAGAAATCCAACAGTACCTTATTCAAGTCTGTAGTCAATTATAAGCTGAGATATTAATGTTTGTGTGTTAATTTATCACATGATTGATTGACTTAGGAATCGATATCACAGCATTCGGGGCATTCCCATAAGCACTCCGTCCCCATCCTCAGCAGCTAGCGAAGAGTTCCAACACTAATAGTACCAGTAGCAATCTAATTATATGTCCGTCTCGCCTTTCCTCTGAGCGTTGAGCGTCGGCCAGATCCCCTCGCCACTCCTCGCTGTCTCATTCTTGCCAGACCATGGTAATCCATTTGCTCCTCCGAGGTGTGCACATGCTCCCACAAGGCCGCAACCACGTCTGCCTTGTCATGTATCAATACTCCACCAAGTTCTGCAGAGCCAGCCAATCTGTCTGCCTGTTCATTTCCCAACACACCGGCATGCCCCGGAGAAAACATCCAGGTGATGCTTGTCACCCGTGACCTCCGAAGTGAAGCAAGCCACTCCGATTACCACAATTTACAAGCCACTACAATTTATCACTTAATATCCACAAAGAGAAAATACTCTTTTCCTATTTTGAGAAGTTGTGACCAAAACACATTCGCTAAGGTTCAATGATATGGTCCGTTTAGAGTGATGAAAAATTGCACATATATACTATAATGGGTGTTGAGTGTAAACATGCATTAATTATCATTGAAGTCGCTCTTAATATTCCATAAGAATATTAATTGTTCATAGCTGGAGTATGACAAGAAAAACTGCCATCTCCCACCATTGAAATACTAGTAAATACTACACTACAGCATGCGATCTTCATAATTTCAGTGTGACATTTATTGTCAACTTAAATAGTCCAAAATTACAAATTAGACATAAAAATGGATGCTAAATTTAATAATGCATAGTATAACAATGTAGTAAGTCTCATAAAACGGTATATACGGGTTTACTTACCGCTTAGAATAGACACAAGAAATAGTTGCCAAACAATACCTGCAAGTATATTTTCGTTAAAATTCGGCAATCGGTTACTAAAGTAGCTACACTATGCCACCCTGGCTTCTATGTAACCACAGGTTAGTTACAAATTAATGCATGAAAGAGAAAATGAAAGTAGAAACAAAGTGAAAGTGGCAGAGGAGAAAAAAACAGTGAAAGAAAGACTAAAGATGAGAAACAAAGAGAGCAAAAGAGAAAGAGAGAGAGAGTGAAAGTGAGCAAGAGAAAGAAATAGAGAATGAAAGAGAGAGAATGTGAAAGAGAGAGTGAAAGAGAAAAAGTGAGAGACAGGATGAAAGAGAAAGAGAGAGAGAGAGAGCAAAAGAGAGAGGCAGACTTAATGAGACATGGAATGAAAGAGAAAGAAAGTGAAAGTGAATGACAGAGTAAATGAGGAAGAAAGATAAAGGCAGAGAAAAAGAGAGAGTGAAAGATAGGAAGATGGTGAAAGAGAATGAAAGAAAGAGAGAGAAATAAGGAGTGTGAAGGAGAAAAGAAAAGAAACAAACTGCCAAGAACTGACCTTTGAAATAGCCGTGCCCTCCGCATGCCTCCCTGCACTCCTGAATGGCATCCCTGGTCAACCAGCCTGAGATGGGCTTACTGGCGCAAGAGAGGGCGTGGAGTTCTTTACCAAGCTCCGCCTGGGAATACACGAGTGCCGCAGAGATGCCGTGAATGTTTGCTGTGGTTTAGTTTGGTATGGTTTGGTGTTATTTGAGATGATGCGGTTTGGTTTGGTATGGTGGTGTTGGTACAGAATTGTTTGGTTTGGTATTGTTTGGTTTGGTATTGTTTGATACAGTGTTGTTTGGTTTGATTTAGTGTTGTTTGGTATGGTGTTGTTTGGTTTTATTTGGTGTGGTCTGGTTCAGTGTTGTTTGGTATGGTGTTGTTTGGGTTGATTTGGTGTGGTCTGGTTCAGTGTTGTTTGGTATGGTGATGTTTGGTATGGTGTAGTTTAGTTTAGTGTTAGTGTTTTAGGTAGTTTGGGATGGTTGGTTTCATATAATGAGTGAATCAATGAAAACAAAAAGAATCGGTAAGCTTTCCTAGAACACAATCACAAGTGACAAAATGGACACTGCGGCTATAGTCATTGTCAGCAAACACAAACAATCAACAAACACCATTATTCATTTCTCATGCAACGAGTGAATCAAGAAAATAAAGAAGAGTCGGTAAGCTTTCCTAGAACACAATCACAGGTGACATAATGGACCTCACGGCTAAAGTCTTCATCAGCACACAAACAACAGACATACACCTATACAACTACATGGAAAAAAAAAAACTACGTAAAATAAATATAAAGGCTACTTAGCTGTAAGAGCTGCCTTGTTATGGGCTCGACATGTGTTACACATGACTCGCATGTAGGTAGAAAAGAACATGTTAAAAGTTATCTAAATCAACACTAAAGTAAGAACAAAAAATGGAGACACAGAATAAGAAAAAAGTGCAGGGAATGAAACGGAAAAGAAAACCAAAAAAAATTAAAAATGCATGCATATGTGTTAATATGCATGTATAATATTCTGAGCTGAAATTACCTGTTTCTGAGAGTTATCTCCCATCATTGAGCCAAGCCTGAGCAGGACAAAGTCCATGAAGAAGGAAGTAGAAAACACATCGAGGGCATAAAGTGCAGCCAGGTAGGGGAATAGTCGCCATTGCTGAAATAACATGGAATTCTATGTGATCTGATCGGGTGTACAAGTAGACCTGAGAATAGTTAACATTGATGAAGTAACATGGAATTCCATATGATCTCAGTTCTTCATCTTTTGGTAGCAAGTACTTTGCAAAGCATCTCGCTCACCACACCTGCACAAATGTTCACTCAGGAAGTTCACCTGCATAAATGTTCACCCAGGAAGTCCACCTGCATAAACATTTACTCAGGAGGTCCACTTGCACAAATGTTCACTATGGAAGTCCACATGCACAAACGTCCACCCAGGAAGACAGCCCACCTGCACAAACATCAACCCAGGAAGACAGCCCGCCTGCACAAACATCCACCTAGGAAGACAGCCCACCTGCACAAACATCAACCCAGGAAGACAGCCCGCCTGCACAAACATCCACCCAGGAAGACAGTCCACCTGCACAAACATCAACCCAGGAAGACAGCCTACCTGCACAAACATTCACTCAGGAAGTCTACCTGCACAAACATCAACCCAAGAAACAGCCCACCTGCACAAACATCAAACCAGGAAGACAGCCCACCCGCACAAACATCAACCCAGGAAGACAGCCCACTTACACAAACATCAACCCAGGAAGACAGCCCACCTACACAAACATCCAGCCAGAAGACAGTCCACCTGCACAAATGTTCACTCAGGAAGTCCACCTGCACAAATGTTCACTCAGGAAGTCCACCTGCACACATGTTCACTCTGGAAGTCCATCTGCACAAACATCCACCCAGGAAGACAGTCCACCTGCACACATGTTCACTCAGGAAGTCCACCTTCACACATGTTCACTCAGGAAGTCCACCTGCACACATGTTCACTCAGGAAGTCCACCTGCACAAACATCCATCCAGGAAGACAGTCCACCCGCACAAACATCCACCCAGGAAGACAGTCCACCCGCACAAACATCCACCCAGGAAGACAGTCCACCTGCACAAACATCAACCCAGGAAGACAATCCACCTGCACAAACATCCACCCAGGAAGACAGTCCACCTGCACAAACATCAAACCAGGAAGACAGCCCACCCGCACAAACATCAACCCAGGAAGACAGCCCACCCGCACAAACATCAACCCAGGAAGACAGCCCACATACACAAACATCAACCCAGGAAGACAGCCCACTTGCACAAATGTTCACTCAGGAAGTCCACCTGCACAAATGTTCACTCAGGAAGTCCACCTGCACAAATGTTCACTCTGGAAGTCCACCTGCACAAACATCCACCCAGGAAGACAGTCCACCTGCACACATGTTCACTCAGGAAGTCCACCTGCACACATGTTCACTCAGGAAGTCCACCTGCACAAACATCCACCCAAGAAGATAGTCCACCTGCACAAACATCAACCCAGGAAGACAGTCCACCCGCACAAATATCCACCCAGGAAGACAGTCAACCTGCACAAACATCAACCCAGGAAGACAGTCCACCTGCACAAACATCAACCCTGGAAGACAGCCCACCTGCACAAACATCCACCCAGGAAGACAGTCCACCTGCACAAACATCCACCCAGGAAGACAGCCCACCTGCACAAACATCAACGCAGGTAGACAGCCCACCTGCACAAACATCAACCCAGGAAGACAGTCCTCCTGACAAACATTCACTCAGGAAGTCCACCTGCCCAAACATCAACCCAGGAAACAGCCCACCTGCACAAACATCAAACCAGGATGACAGCCCACCCACACAAACATCAACCCAGGAAGACAGCCCACCTGCACAAACATCCAGCCAGGAAGACAGTCCACCTGCACAAACATCAACTCAGGAAGACAGTCTACCTGCACAAACATCAACCCAGGAAGACAGCCCACCTGCACAAACATCAACCCAGGAAGACAGCCCACCTGCACAAACATCAACCCAGGAAGACAGCCCACCTGCACAAACATCCACCCTGTCTGGAAAACAGTCCACCTGCACAATCATCAACACAGGAAGACAGCCTACCTGCACAAACATTTACTCAGGAAGTCCACCTGCACAAACACCAACCCAGGAAACAGCCCACCTACACAAATATCAAACAAGGAAGACAGCCCACCAGCACAAACATCAACCCAGGAAGACAGCCCACCCGCACAAACATCAACCCAGGAAGACAGCCCACCTACACAAACATTCAGCCAGAAGACAGTCCTCCTGCACAAATGTTCACTCAGGAAGTCCTCCTGCACAAATGTTCACTCAGGAAGTCCACCTGCACACATGTTCACTCAGGAAGTACACCTGCACAAATGACAAATGTTCAATCAGGAAGTCCACCTGCACAAACATCAACCCAGGAAGACAGTCCACCTGCACACATGTTCACTCAGGAAGTCCACCTGCACAAATGACGAATGTTCACTCAGGAAGTCCACCTGCACACATGTTCACTCAGGAAGTCCACCTGCACACATGTTCACTCAGGAAGTACACCTGCACAAATGACAAATGTTCAATCAGGAAGTCCACCTGCACAAACATCAACCCAGGAAGACAGTCCACCTGCACACATGTTCACTCAGGAAGTCCACCTGCACAAATGACAAATGTTCACTCAGGAAGTCCACCTGCACACATGTTCACTCAGGAAGTCCACCTGCACAAACATCAACCCAGGAAGACAGCCCACCTGCACAAACATCAACCCAGGAAGACAGCCCACCTGCACAAACATTCACTCAGGAAGACAGCCTACCTGCACAAACATTCACTCAGGAAGTCCACCTGCACAAACATCAACCCACGAAGACAGCCCACCTGCACAAACATCCACCCAGGAAGACAGTCCACCTGCACAAACATCAACCCAGGAAGACAGTCCACCTGCACAAACATCAACCCAGGAAGACAGCCCGCCTGCACAAACATCCACCCAGGAAGACAGTCCACCTGCACAAACATCAACCCAGGAAGACAGCCTACCTGCACTAACATTCACTCAGGAAGTCCACCTGCACAAACATCACCCCAGGAAACAGTCCACCTGCACAAACATCAACCCAGGAAGACAGTCCACCTACACAAACATCAACCTAGGAAGACAGCCTGCACAAACATCAACCCAGGAAACAGCCCACCTGCACAAAATTCACTCAGGAAGTCCACCTGCACAAACGTCCACCCAGGAAGACAGTCCACCTGCTTAAATGACAAATGTTCACTCAGGAAGTCCACCTGCACAAACGTCCACCCAGGAAGACAGCCCACCTGCACAAACATCAACCCAGGAAGACAGCCCACCTGCACAAACATTCACTCAGGAAGACAGCCTACCTGCACAAACATTCACTCAGGAAGTCCACCTGCACAAACATCAACCCACGAAGACAGCCCACCTGCACAAACATCCACCCAGGAAGACAGTCCACCTGCACAAACATCAACCCAGGAAGACAGTCCACCTGCACAAACATCAACCCAGGAAGACAGCCCGCCTGCACAAACATCCACCCAGGAAGACAGTCCACCTGCACAAACATCAACCCAGGAAGACAGCCTACCTGCACTAACATTCACTCAGGAAGTCCACCTGCACAAACATCACCCCAGGAAACAGTCCACCTGCACAAACATCAACCCAGGAAGACAGTCCACCTACACAAACATCAACCTAGGAAGACAGCCTGCACAAACATCAACCCAGGAAACAGCCCACCTGCACAAAATTCACTCAGGAAGTCCACCTGCACAAACGTCCACCCAGGAAGACAGTCCACCTGCTTAAATGACAAATGTTCACTCAGGAAGTCCACCTGCACAAACGTCCACCCAGGAAGACAGCCCACCTGCACAAACATCAACCCAGGAAGACAGCCCACCTGCACAAACATCCACCCAGGAAGACAGCCCACCTGCACAAACATCAACCCAGGAAGACAGTCTGCTTGCACAAACATCAACCCAGGAAGACAGCCCACCTGCACAAACATCAACCCAGGAAGACAGTCCGCATGCACAAACATCAACCCAGAGACCACCTGCACAAACATCAACCCAGGAAGACAGCCCACCTGCACAAACATCAACCCAGGAAGACAGTCCGCTTGCACAAACATCAACCCAGGAAGACAGCCCACCTGCACAAACATCAACCCAGGAAGACAGTCCACTTGCACAAACATCAACCCAGGAAGACAGCCCACCTGCACAAACATCAACCCAGGAAGACAGTCCACCTGCACAAACATCAACCCAGGAAGACAGCCCACCTGCACAAACATCAACCCAGGAAGACAGTCCACCTGCACAAACATCAACCCAGGAAGACAGTCCAATTTCACAAATATTCACACAGAAAGACAGCCCATTTACCACAAGTATGTAAAGGTAGTCAGTCCCATATTAGATGCTAGTACTGGGGTGTGGTGTGTTTGCTCTTCATATATACTAGTTAGTTAGTTGCATATCCTTTACAGCACATTGCAGTCAACCTCAGTATTTTTTGGATGGTTGTGATTTCTTGGCAAGTTTACGTTCAGTTTGCCATTGCTTTCTGAACGACCGGCATTAAAACCATTTTATAAAACCCATACACAAGATCTCCCTGGCGAAGGGGTTAATGACTTTCTCCGTAATCCCATATATCCATGTAGGGGAACACAGCTGCATGAGATTTGGTAGCTGATCGCATCATGTTGGTTACTTACGGGGGTATGTGAGCTCAGAAAGCAATGGCAAACTACTGAGTGTAATTTTGCCAAGACATCAACAACGGTGGTAAAATGCTGGTGTTGACAGCGATGTCCTGTAAATAGGATATGTGGGGAAAAAAATATACAAGATCGTCTGCTGGCAAATCGCCCGCAGTTGTGTTTCTACCGCTGCATGCGGGATTACGATTTGATATATATTAGGCCACGGCATAATGCCCTCGGAGTCACGTTGATCGAAAAAAAAAAAAATCTGCCACTACTGGGGATTGAACCGAGACCACTGTCCTGGCAGACAGGTGTACTAACAACTACAGCTCCCCCATTGACCCAACCAGCTGTAACAAATGAGCACGCAGGTAAAGCTACAACAATGCAACATTTAAACAAGCCAAGGGCCACTGGACACGACTCAAGGAGGATTAGGCATATGGTGCTACATCCAACATCCATATTTGTATACAACACTCAAGGGTGATTTGGTAAACACCACACAAGCTGCCTTTACTTTCCAAGACATTTTCTGGTACCAATTTTAGGCTAAACCTGGCAGCTCAGGTCAATTAAAAAATCCACCTTGAGAACAGAAACTGACCTCCTTGCGTGGTTTTAATACAATGGTATAAGCTTTGGTCGTTCAGAATTTTATTGGCAAACTACTGAACATAAACTTGTGAAGAAACCACAAACAGCCAAAATATGCTAGGCTTGACTGCAACGTCCTGTAAAGGATATGCATCTAACTTTAACCCTGATTTGGATTTGAACACATAACCACCAGGCAAGCAGGTGAGCACCTAATGAAACATACTAAAATCAACTCCTACCTGCAGCTGGTACTCAATCACAGGTATCTCCACCTCTGACGTGGGGCCAAACTGGCGTCGGACAGCGGAGTACCTCACGGCAATGGTGACACACAACTTGAGGTTTGCCACTCCCATCCCGGTGATCCCCACGCGACCACCGGACAAGGCACCCAGAGATGCTCCGAACCTCTTGTTGGGGTCCTGACAAAATACAGTTACATTGGTATCTTGCCGTCTTGACAGACGATAGTTTGTTACATTCTGCTTCAAAAAGGCATAATAACTACAACCCATGGTGGTAGCGATTGTGACTTGATAAGGCAAATTCGCGCTGTAAATGTCCACAGTGGATGCATGTGAACACATGGTCATTTCCACCATCATGCACCATCTTACATCTTGCACGCTCCGTGTATGACTTATCTGCAATCATTTTCTCAGTGTCTTTATTCCATTTCTGATATTTGCCCTTCATGCAACAAGTTCAGAGGCGACTCGATCCCTATGTGCATTATCAATGCCTGTATTAATCATGTCCTGTTTACACATATATTTGTAACGTAGTAGAGGCTGACCCTGAGATCTCTTATCCATCTGTAATTCACCAAAAAAGATATCCTTTGGTATTCTACCATCATCCACCCTGATAAAATAGAGCACTTTGAAACGACCTCTCTGACAAATGGCAAATAGGGCACTTTGATGTGACCTCTCTGACAAATGGAAATGATATAAAGACATATAGTTCCTGAGACGAATGTTGCAAATGCCAGAATAACTTAACAACGACTGCCTGAAAAAAGGCTAATGAAACTAGAACATTATATTCAAAACAATGTTTTCCCAGTAGTGAATTTGAATAACGAAGACACAAACAATAAATTCACAATTTATTGCCTGGCATATTTCGCTGCATCTTGTCAGGTACACACTGCAGAAATCACACAACGAAATTAACCGGTCTCTGTGGCTAAGGGTTTGCGAACGTGATTTGTGAGCCCATATACCCGGGTTCGAAACACAGCGGCGCTAGTTTTTTCGAAAAAGGTATAGGAGCCGGTTGTTCAGAAAGCAATGGCAAACTACTGAACATAAAATTTGCCCAGGAATCACGAACAGAAAATGCTGGGGTTGACTGCTACGTCCTGTGAAGGACATGCAACTTAATTTTTTTTAAAGTAAATTAACTAGATAAATCCTTTAAGCTGAAATATACACATGTCCGCACGGTAATGTCAATTGTCTACCATGGTAATTTTAAGCTGACTAATATGTCTTTCTGTTTGCACAAATCTGGCTTGCGTTGACTGATCATTATTGCTTCTGCAAACTTTAACAAACGAGTATTTTGTGTGTTAAACAACACGCAAAAGGAAATGTCTCTGTCAACCACATGGCCGCTTTCGATAATGTGCCTACCAATTGAAGACGCAGAGAGCTTCCGGTGTGTCGGCCCCACTAGGCTAGCATCGCCTGTGTGTCGTATCTGGTCGACCCATTAAGGTGTGTGTTCTGACACTCTTTTCTTCAGCTGTCTCTCTGTTCTACCGATGTAGAAGGCCTGGCAGTCTACATGTGAATTGGTAAATACAATTGTTTTTGACGTACAGAGGAACAGGCTCTTTGGCTGCTGGTGTGGGAATCGGTGTTGTTCCATACCTAATTACTGGAGTTACAGCACAGAATGTCTGGCCTACTGCTGTAGTGGGCCGGTCTTGTAGACGTTATATTACGTCATCCCCTCGAAAGGTTAGCTGGATGAATACCTTGAGTTTAGGGACTGTAGTTACATCTGGTTTTGGTTTGGGCTGTTGGCAGTGGCGCTTTATAAATCCTGTGGAGTACCCATTCAGGTTTAAGACATTCTTCAGAGTTTAAAATTCCTCTGTCAGTGTGTCCTGGGTGCATATCTTTCTAGCATGGTTAAACAGGGTCTGCACTAAGCCCCATTTATACTGGACAGGTGTGAAGCTCTGAAAATGTTAGTCAGCTTAAAATTACTGTGGTAGACAATTGACATTACTGTCCGAACATGTGTATATTTCAGCTTGAAGGATTTATCTAGTTAATTTACTTTACGTTTCGTGATTTCTGCAGTATGTACCTGACGAGATGCAGCGAAATATGCCAGGTAATAAATCGTGCAATCTATTGTTTGTGTCTTCGTTATTCAAACATTATATTCAACAATAAAGAATGAGACAAAACACTTTCTTTGGTCATGTGATGAGAAGAGAGGTATTGGAGAACATCCCGATGACTGGAAAGATCGAGGGGAAGAGAGGCAGAGGCAGACCAAGAGAAATGATGCTGGATGGATTGAGACTATGGCATGGAGGGATACCATCAACAGAGTGACCCAGAACACCAAAGACCGAGATCTGTGGAGAGACATGAATGCCTTCGCTAACTGGTAAGGCACTTGATAACAATGATGATGGATCTCTGCATCTTGTCAGGTGCATACTGCAGAGTTACATATCAGATGAAGTGAATAAATGAATAAATACATAAGCTGAAACAATTAAAACACATAGTCACAGACGTTCGAATGTGGAACCTCTGTTATCCACACAGGAATTTCAAATTGACAATAAACTCTTTCTGATTGCAGAAAACTGGCTGGAAATGCCTAATTGCTAACACCTCATGACATTTGAGCATTCATTTACTGTTCGCTGAATACAGTATAGTGTCATAATACACTTTGAGGGGTCAAGATACACAATGTATGAAGCCATGATACACATTGTATGGAGTCATGATACACTTCTTATGGAGTCATGATATACTGTGCTTGGAGTTATGATACACTATGCATTAAGTCATGATACACTAAGAATGGAGTAATGATACAGTGCATGGAGTCAGGATACATTGTGTTAAAGTCAGGATACACCTTGCTATTGAGTCATGATACACAATACATGGAGTCATGACAGACAATGCATGGAGTCATGATACACAATGCATGGAGTCATGATACACAATGTATGGAGTCATGATACATGATGTATGGAGTCATGATACACAATGTATATAGTCATGATACACAATGCATGGAGTCATGATACACAATGCATGGAGTCATGATACACAATGCATGGAGTCATGATATATTATGTATAGAGTCATGATACACAATGCATGGAGTCATGATACACAATGTATGGAGTCATGATACACAATGCATGGAGTCATGATACACTGCGTATAGTCATGATACACAATGCATGGAGTCATGATACACAATGCATGGAGTCATGATACACAATGTATGGAATCATGATACACAATGTATGGAGTCATGATACATTGTGTATAGAGTCATGACATATTGTGTATTGAGTCATGATACACAATGCATGGAGCATGGAATCATGATACACAATGTATGAAGTCATGATACACACCATATGGAGTCATGATACACTGTTTATGGAGTCATGATATACTGTGCTTGGAGTTATGATACACTATGCATTGAGTCATGATGCACTAAGAATGGAGAAATGATACACAATGCATGGAGTCATGATACACAATGTATGGAGTCATGTCACACAATGAACAAAGTCATGACACATAATGTACGAAGTCGTGATACACAATGCATGGAGTCGTGGTACACTATGTATGGGATCATGATACACTATGTATGGGACCATGATACACTATGCATGGAGTCATGATACACTATGTATGGGATCATGATACATGATGCATAGTCATGATACAATGTGTTATAGATTCAGGATACACTGTGCTATAGAGTTATGATACACCAAACATGGAGTCATACAGGGAAATACCTTGTAAGGAGTCACATACTGTCCTGTCGGCGTCACGTCACCAAATTTGTCCAGCAAATTTTCCCTGGGAATCCTCAACTGATTGAAGGCGACGAACCTGGGGAATAATGTGTCTGTGTGTTTATGTGTGTGAAGTATCACATCTTGACAACATGTGTGTGAAGTATTACACACTGACATACGTGTATGCATGAAGTATCAAACATTGACAAAATAGTGTGTGTCTGTGTCTGTGTGTTTATGTGTATGCATGAAGTATCAAACATTGACAAAATAGTCTGTGTCTGTGTGTTTATGTGTATGCATGAAGTATCAAACATTGACAAAATAGTGTGAGTCTGTGTCTGTGTGAGATGCATTACATCTTAACAATATGTAATTGTGTGCGATGTCAGGTCTTAGTCAAATATGACTGAGCTACCATATAAAAGTTGATAGCATTATCTGCTTTCTGTTAGTGCCAGTTGTTGGGCGGTGCTCACCAAACATGACACCTTCACATTGTGGCAATGACTTCGGGTGGAGGAGTGCAATGGGTGGGTACAAGCCTTATCCTAATGTGCGGAAATGCAACCCAAAACTAAATGTCATGGTATGGCAGACCAGGCGCTAAGCCTTGGTCAGCAACTGATCTAGGAAGGAATCTCTGACAAGCAATTAGAGTATTGCTTCCCTGATCCAGCAGCATCTGCAGCTTGTCTTGTTCCAGATGTATTGCTGTTACCTTTCCTCTAGAGTAAACTAGGCAGGCCGAGAGAGGGATCATGCTGCATGGGCAACACATGGTTTATAAATTCAGCTCAGGCTTTGTGCAATCACGTGCCATGCAGGAAAGCGTGGGCGGTCATGACTCGCCACTTCACCCGATCATCAGAGTCGTGGATCAGCTCAGTGTTCCCGTCTCGATGCCATGTGGCCAAGCCATCCAGGTATTTACTTCCTTGGTCTGTTCCCTTCGATCTTGCCAGTTGTCACCAAGTTCTCCAATTTATTTCTTCTCATAACATGTCCCAAAAAACGTTGACTGTCTACGTCTAATTTCTCTAACCAATTTACGATTTTCATTTGTCTCCTGTAGTACTTGGTCATTGGTTTTTCTGTCTGTCCATGGTATTCTTTGCATTCTCCTAAGAAACTATATTTAAGCTATCATTAGATGTTTTTCAGCTTGACTGCTCATTGTCCAAGTTTCACATCCATACAAAAGAACAGGCTCTATGTATCCCCTCAACACTCTTTTTCTCATTTCAATTGACATCCTTTTATTGGTCAGTATGTTTTTCATCTTGCTAAAGGCTACTTTCGCCATAGCGATTCTTGTTCTAATCTTTTCAAGGCATCTCTCATCAGATGTTATACCTGTTCCGAGATAATTGTACCGATTCACTTGTTGAAGAATATTCCCATTTACTTGTATTTTGCATTTTGGTATTTCGTTCTTCCTAGTAACGACCATAATCTGTGCCTTTTTACTATTTAATTTTAATCCCAGTTGTTCACTGTGTGCAACAACCGCATGTACTAATTGTTGCAGATCCTGCTCATTGTCTGCAATCAGTACTGTATCATCTGCATATCTAATATTATTGATGTTTCGTCCTCCAATGCTGATTCCATTTATATCTTCTACATTTCTGAAAATATTTTCACTGTATAGGTAAAAAAGATCTGGAGACATTACACATCCCTGCCTCACACCTCTCTTAATAGGTAGATAATGTCCCACTTCATTATCAATCCTTATGGCAGCTTGTTGTTTCCAATATATGTTTTTTATAAGTCTAATATCTTTCCCATCAATTTGTAGATCTGCAAGCATATCCACCATGTTGACATGTCTAACTCTATCAAAAGTCTTTGTGTAGTCAATAAAGCAAAGATGTATATCCCTGTTTACTTCTCTAGCACGTTCAATAACTGATTGCAGCATATACACAGCATTTACTGTACCCTTTCCTTCTACAAACCCACATTGTTCTTCCCCTAATTCAGGTTGTATTTTCTCACTAACTCTTTGCATGATAATTCGTAGCAAAATCTTCGTGATGTGACTCATTATACTAATTGTTCTATGTTGTTTGTGCTATGGAGAGGTATAACTCCATTTGACAACCTATCATCTATCAAGATGGCAAGACATAGGTCAATACATACTGACAACATAAAGTGTGTGTAAAGCATCACATATTGACAATACAATGGTGTGTAAAGTATCACATATTGACAACATAAAGTGTGTGTAAAGTATGACATATTGACAACATGAAGTACATGTAAAGTATGACACATTTACAACATAAAGTGTGTGTAAAGTGTCGAATACTTACAACATAAAGTATGTGTAAAGTGTCAAATATTTACAACATAAAGTGTGTGTAAAGTGTCACATATTGACAACATAAAGTATGTGTAAAGTGTCACATATTGACTACATAAAGTGTGTGTAAAGTGTCACATATTGACAACATAAAGTGTGAGTAAAGTGCCACATATTGACAACATAAAGTGTGTGTAAAGTGTCACATATTGACTACATAAAGTGTGTAAAGTGTCACATATTGAAAACATAAAGTGTGCATAAAGTATCACATATTGACTACATAAAGTGTGTGTAAAGTTTCACATATTGACAATATAAGTGTGCATAAAGTAAAGTATCACATATTGACATCATACAGTGTGTTTGTATGTGTGTGCTTGCATGCATGCATGAGAAAGACAATAAGTATATGAATGTTAAGCAATGTTGTTTGATATATGTAAAATGTCACAAGACATGAGAAAGAATATCTCAACAATGATCCGATGCAAACAGATGTATAAATGTTATGATCAGGATGGTTGTTTATAATACAAGCAACAAATGTTACAGCTGAGATGAGGACACAACACAAGCAAACTTATTTTCAGAATGTAAAATGAAGAGGAAGAGAAGGAAATAGAGGAAGAGAAGGAGGAGGAGATGAAGGACATAAGAAGAAGAAGAAGAAGAAGAAGAAGAAGAAGAAGAAGAAGAAGAAGAAGAAGAAGAAGAAGAAGAAGAAGAAGAAGAAGAAGAAGAAGAAGAAGAAGATAAAGAAGAAGAGGAAGAAGAAGAAGAAGAAGAAGAAGAAGAAGAAGAAGAAGAAGAAGAAGAAGAAGAAGAAGAAGAAGAAGAAGAAGAAGAAGCGAAAGAAGACAACTTCTAAATAATTAACAACAGCCCGACCAACCACAAACAAACTCACCCATTATCCAATCCATTGAGACCAATTTTCTCACCCATATCACCAACCAAGACTCCAGGAAGGGCCAGCAAAGTCTTGGGGTCCCTAATTGGTACAACAAAAGTGTGCAGTCCATGGCACATTCCATCCTCGGTGTACAGCTGAGCATACAAAACCCCATGAGTTGCCTGTTTGCCCAAGTTACCAACCCAAATCTTTGTAGCTTCAAAATCTGGCGTGTTGATGACAAACTCCTGAAGAGAATACAGAAATAGGGTTAATTCTTCGACAAATCATTGTGAATTTTAACCAGTGGAGGTATTATGTGATTTTATAAATGGGGTTGCTCTCTGGCCAATCACTATGTAACTTTTACTAACAGGGTCACTCTCTGACCAAACATTGTGTAACTTTGACTAACGGGGTAACATTTTGACCAATCATTTAACTAATGGAGTCTCTCTTGGGACCAAGCATTGTGAACTTTAACTAACAGGGTCACTCTTCGACCAGCCATTGTGTAACTTTTTACTAATAGGGTAACTCTTTGACCAATCATTATGAACTTTAATGGAGAATCTCTTCAACCAATCATTGTGAACTTTAACTAACAGGTCACTCTTTAACCAATCATTGTGAACTTTAACTAACAGGGTAGTACTTCAACCAATCATTGTGTAACTTTTACTAATGGGGTCTCTCTTCGGCCAATCATTGTGCAACTTTAACTTATAGGGTCACTCTTCCACCAATAATTGTGAACTCATCGGACATGCAAGCCCCTCCCACTTCAAAGTGGAGACCCAACAGAGTACATGACCCTTGTACACGGCCTAATGTGTGCTGGGCACATGGTGCTAGACACATATTTGAATAGACCAATCGGCACTGGGCCGGTGATGCGGTCAGTATCACGTCAGATATCCCAATGTGGATTAAACCCTTGATCAATGGGCCAGCAGGCAAGTGTCCAGCCACTGTGATAGCAGAACTCTCACTACTACCACCACCACCACCACTACTACTACTACTACTACAACCGCCACCACTACTACCACTACTATTAATACCACCACCATTACTACCACCACCACTACTAATATTACTACTACCACTACTATCACCACCACCACCATTACTGCTGCTATTACTACTGTTACTTCTACTACTACCAATACTTCTGCTACTACTCAAGCAAACACTGCAGCAAGCAAACAAAAAAATGAACACAAGAAAGGAAGGAGGAAAAGGAAAATAATTTTTGTGGCCAACAAGAAAAAAGGAAAACTTAAAGGTATCAGAAGACACAAAACATACAAAGTAATACCTGTGACTTGGAATCATACGTGGCTGTTGTCCTCATGTTTTTGGTGTTACTCCCATGACTGAGTTCGGTTAAAATGAAGCATCCAAAATTCTGGCAACCAAAAGAAACAGATGAATTTAATCATTTTCTTGACTAGTACGAGTACATATGTGAAACACGAAAATGAAACACTTAACTATAACAGTTCAAACACAGAGACGAAGATGCATTGGATAAAATAATAAAATAAAATACAATACAAATATATAGGGCCATTTTACAAGCATTTAATATGTGTTGAGCACATGGTGCTAGAGTTATAATTCTATAGACAAACTGGCACCCGGTGTATGATGGGGTCTTTTCATGCTGGTGGCCTTTACTTCTCTAGACATTCTCTGGTACCTACTGTAGGCTGGGTGGACCTGCGAGTCCAGGTAAGTGTAATAAATATGTCCAGATGTAGATTTAAACCCATGACCACTGAGAAGCAGCCTAGCCACTACATTGCAGTGGCCTCATGCTTTAGATAACCTTAGAATAACATCTAGGGCAAAGTAGGTCTGAGAGAATAACATCTTCTAGGGGAGAGTAGGTCTGAGAGAATAACATCTTCTAGGGGAGAGTAGGTCTGAGAGAATAACATCTTCTAGGGCAGAGTAGGCTTCGTGGCTTAGAGGTTATGACTTTTCTCCGTAATCTCGTATACTCTCGTCGGTAAGGTGATGACGGTGAGAATCAGCAGTGGTTCGAATCGCATCTGTAACTTACGGGGTATGTGAGCGCCCGCTCAGAAAGCAATGGCAAACTACTGAGTGTAATCTTGCCAAGAAATCAACATACAGCTGAAAGATGCTGGTGTTGACAGCGATGTCCTGTATAGGATATGCAAAAAAAAAAAAAAAAAAAGGGCAGAGTAGATCTCAGAAAATAACGTCTGAGAGAGTAGGTCTGAGAGAATAAAATCTATTTCAGTGTAGTTCCGAAAGAATAACATCTTCCGGGGCAGTGTAGGTCTGAGAGAATAAAATCTTCTAGGGCAGTGTAGGTCTGAGAGAATAACATCTAGGGCAGTGTAGGTCTAAGAGAATAACATTTTCTAGGACAGAGTAGGTCTGAGAGAATAACATTTTCTAGGGCATAGTAAGTATGAGAGAATAACATCTTCTAGGGCAGAGTAAGTATGAGAGAATAACATCTTCTAGGGCAGAGTAAGTATGAGAGAATAACATCTTCTAGGGCAGAGTAAGTATGAGAGAATAACATCTTCTAGGGCAGAGTAAGTATGAGAGAATAACATCTTCTAGGGCAGAGTAAGTATGAGAGAATAACATTTTCTAGGGCAGAGTAAGTATGAGAGAATAACATCTTCTAGGGCAAAGTATGAGAGAATAACATCTTCTAGGGCAGAGCGGGTCCAAGAGAATAGCATCTTCTAGGGCAGAGTAAGTATGAGAGAATAAAATCTTCTGGGGCAGAGTAGGTCTGAGAGAAAACATTTCTGGGACAGTGTAGGTCCAAGTAACATCTTCTAGGGTAGTGTAGGTCTGAGAGAATAACATCATCTGGGGCAGTGTAGGTCTGAGAGAATAACATCTTCTGGGGCAGTGTAGGTCTGAGAGAATACGAGGGTAAGTTAATAAGTACGTCAAAAATGGCTGTAGAAAAATAACTAACTATGATAGCAACTTGAAACCAGTTTATTTTTATACATACATTGTCCGTTTATTTCTCAACATAATTTCCACCAACATTGATGCACTTATCCCATTGTTTTATCAGTTCTCCCCCCCCCCCCCCCCCCCCCCTACCCCCCAAACCGGCTGCAAAGAACTACGTGCTTTGTTTTCATTTACCTGCCATCCCACTGAACTGTGTGACTTACTTATTGACTCGCCCGCGTAACTTTTTCTACCCAGCTATGTACGCTTTACGGGATAAACATTTGTCAGCATAAACACTGAAAACCCACCTTGGCGGGAGACATTTCACGAATGACTGCCGAAGTAGAATGTGAAGTGAAAACGTGGTTTAGAAAACAGAGCATGCAGTTCTATGCAGCCGGTTTGTGAGGACTGATAAAACGATGGGATAAGTGCATCAATGTTGGTGGAAATTATGTTGGGAAATAAAAGGACAATGTATAAAAATAAACTGGTTTCAAGTTGTTATCATAGTATTTTTCTACAGCTATTTGTGACTTACATTTTAACTTAACCTCGTAACATCTTCTGGGGCAGAGTAGGTCTGAGAGAATAACATCTTCTAGGGCAGTGTAGGTCTGAGGGAATAACATCTTCTGGGGCAGAGTAGGTCTGAGAGAATGACATCTTCTAGGGCAGGGTAGGTCTGAGAGAATAACATCTTCTGGGGCAGAGTAGGTCTGAGAGAATAACATCTTCTAGGGCAGGGTAGGTCTGAGAGAATAACATTTTCTAGGGCAGGGTAGGTCTGAGAGAATAACATCTTCTAGGGCAGGGTGGGTCCGAGAGAATAACATCTTCTAGGGCAGTGTAGGTCTGAGAGAATAACATCTTCTGGGGCAGAGTAGGTCTGAGAGAATAACATTTTCTAGGGCAGGGTAGGTCTGAGAGAATAACATCTTCTAGGGCAGGGTAGGTCTGAGAGAATAACATCTTCTAGGGCAGTGTAGGTCTGAGAGAATAACATCTTCTGGGGCAGAGTAGGTCTGAAAGAATAACATCTTCTAGGGCAGTGTAGGTCTGAGAGAATAACATCTTCTAGGGCAGTGTAGGTCTGAGAGAATAACATCTTCTGAGGCAGAGTAGGTCTGAGAGAATAACATCTTCTAGGGCAGTGTAGGTCTGAGAGAATAACATCTTCTGGGGCAGAGTAGGTCTGAGAGAATAACATCTTCTAGGGCAGTGTAGGTCTGAGAGAATAACATCTTCTGGGGCAGAGTAGGTCTGAGAGAATAACATCTTCTAGGGCAGTGTAGGTCTGAGAGAATAACATCTTCTAGGGCAGTGTAGGTCTGAGAGAATAACATCTTCTGAGGCAGAGTAGGTCTGAGAGAATAACATCTTCTAGGGCAGTGTAGGTCTGAGAGAATAACATCTTCTGGGGCAGAGTAGGTCTGAGAGAATAACATCTTCTAGGGCAGTGTAGGTCTGAGAGAATAACATCTTCTGGGGCAGAGTAGGTCTGAGAGAATAACATCTTCTAGGGCAGTGTAGGTCTGAGAGAATAACATCTTCTGGGGCAGAGTAGGTCTGAGAGAATAACATCTTCTAGGGCAGGGTAGGTCTGAGGTTAGGGAGTATGCCACTGGCTCATGCAGACCAGGTTCTATCATGGCGTTGATTTGGATTTTCACGAAAAAAAAAAAAAAAATGGACGGCATCCATCACACCACCATCTTGAGGTAGCAGGTCAGACATGCAGCTCTCAGTGGACCTGACCGCTTATTGCACACGTTAAACATCCGCAGACAGTTGAAGATTGAAAATAGCAGGCCAAAAGGCAGCTGCCCAGATAAAATTTCTGAAAAGCTATCCACAAAACGTTTACAGAATGTGTGATTCTGCACTTGTGGATCCTAGATTCTTCTTCCTCTTCATCGTTTGTCTGATATGTTGTTTTGGACGTAACTGCGCTGTGTCAGTTTAAAGCAGAGCTGTGATATCTGCACCTTTTGGCCAATGCATCCAAATTATGCAAGCGTTTGTTGTCTGGGTTAGCCTTCCCAGTCAGATCCTTGCTGATGTTATGTAGTGCACTGTGCTGTGATTCTCCTTGTGTTATCTATAGAAGAAGACAAGAGCACTTATTGAGATGTTCATGTACAATGAAAGCGCTGGTGGTGTAGGATCAAATCCACAGCTGTGTTCCTCCACTAAAGCGGTCTCAAGCCAGCTATAATTTCGATGCTGTAACTTATTACAGTTTTTTTCCCCTGTTCGTGATTCCTGGGCAAGTTTATTTTCCGTAGTTTGCCACTGCTTTCTGAACAACTAGCACCCATACCATTTCATAAAACACCAACACAAGGAAATCTGCTGCCAAATCGTTGACAGCTGTGTTTTGAACGCAGGTGTGCAGGATTATGAACTGCGTCAGTAACCTCTTCGCCACGGAGATGGCTTTATTATTCCTTAAGAGACTGAGTATCTATTAAATATTTATTTCGCTTGTTTCAATTTCATCTTGAGTTGTCAACTTCTTTAGACAGGATAAAGATTCTTTACATGAATCCACAATTTGGTAGTCCTGAGTGGGCAGAACTTCTTAGGGTGACAGCTAGGTTATTCAATAATAAAAATATATATAGAAGTTCAATTTTCTCAGCTATTTGTTGTAAGATAAATATCTGATATATTGTTGATCTGTTTTGTCTAAAACCTGCCTGGTAGTCACCTAATATGTCTTCTGAATATTGGGAATATAAAAGAGATCTCCATAACATTTTTGTGGATTTTAAAAAGGCTTATGATAGTGTCCATAGGAATAGTCTATGGAATGCTATGCAGGAATTTGGAATACCAAGGAAGTTAATCAACATGACCAGACTATGCATGGAAGATACCTATAATATAGTAACATATAAAGGCAGGAAATCAGACTTTTTCCAAATAACATCTGGCTTGAAACAGGGTTATGCACTATCGCTGCTCCTTTTCAATCTGGCTCTAGAGAAAGTTGTAAGGAGGGTAAAGGAGGAATGTGTTATTGGAGGAACATCCAAGCTGCTTGGTTATGCAGATGATATAGATATTATAGGGGAAAATGAACAAAAGACATAGGAAATATTGACTCACTTAAAGGAAAAAGCTCAACAAATGGGGCTGGTTATCAACCAAGGTAAGACAGAATATATGTTACAAACCTTTGAGAACAATCCCATTAGGGATACACGAAGTGGAGAGTGGAAAAGAAGAAGCAACAAAGACATTTATGATCTGTTTAAGTCCCCGCTAATCACTGGTATCATGAAGGCTAATAGACTGCAATGGCTGGGGCATATAGAAAGAATGGAAGATAATAGGGAAACAAAACTCGCTTACACTCAGGACATAAACGACCGTAGACCCCGAGGTAGACCAAGAAGACGGTGGAGAGATAATATACATACAGACCTACAAGCACATGGAATCAGCGACTGGCAAGAAAAGGTCAACCAGAGAGACGAATGGAGACGGCTTGTATCTGCAGCAAAGAACCTCAATGGCTCGGAATGCTAAAGAAGAAGAAGAATAGAATTTCAAGGCATCCACACCAATTTTGCCACAGGTATGTATCTCTTCATTCATAATCAGCCTCATGTGCCATGCTGATGAGCGTGGTCTGTCATGATTCGCCATCTCACACTCGAGAACGTAAATTGCAAGTACTTCTGAAGTTGGAGTGGATTCCCCTGATGGTAAGTGACACTGGTAACAGGGAAAGCTAATCCACATGCAAAATTCAGTCCAGCAATACTAGAAGTAGTATGTATGGACTATGCTTGAGTTCAAAGCGAGCGAGCGCAAAAACAAAAAAAAAGCAGAGAAGAGAAAGTTTAAGCATGCCAAACCTCTTAGCCATGTCGACCTCTAAATTTGAATAAACAAGGAAGAGATTACAAGAAAACAAGTGAATACCTGAAAGGATTTGTTCTTCTCTACGAATTCTGAATGTCTCTGCGAGCCTGAGTTCTGAACTGTCCCAGCAAACATCTGTAACATACACAAAGACGCATATAATTACTGTACTTACTGCCTCAGTGGTTCCACTTCTACCCTTGGATGTAGTTAGTTGCATATCCTTTACAGGACATAGCAGTCAACTCCAGCATTTTTGGGCTGTTTGTGATTCCTGAGCAAGTTTACGTTCAGTAGTTTGCTATTGCTTTCTGAAAGACCAGCACTCATAGCATTGTATGGAAACCAACGCAAAGCATCTGCTTCCAAACCACCCGCAGCTGTTTTTCAAATGTGGTATGTGGAATTATGAATTGCTTTAGTAATCTCTTCACCACAGAGCTGGGATGTAGAGAAAACAATATCTTTCAGTCATGTCTATTTGGGGAACTGCCGTAGTAGATAGATGCTTGCCAGTCAACTCTGTGACCAACAATATCTTTCAGTCATGTCTATGTGGGGAACTGCTGTAGTAGATAGATGCTCGTCAGTCAACTCTGTGGCCATCAATATCTTTCAGTCATGTCTATGTGGGGAACTGCCATAGTAGATAGATGCTTGCCAGTCAACTCTGTGACCAACAATATCTTTCAGTCATGTCTATGTGGGGAACTGCTGTAGTAGATAGATGCTTGCCAGTCAACTCTGTGGCCATCAATATCTTTCAGTCTGTTCTGTTGTTAGTCCATCAAGAATGATGATGACCATTCATTTCATCCAGTGGGGTTGAAGGTATGGAGCCGTGGGTTCTAAGATGGCTGATAAGGCCTACTTTGGTTCAAAATGTTCTTTGACAATGTGGGCAAAGAATGCTTGACGTTTCTGGAGGAGGATTTCCTGCAGTGGTTTTTTCTGTCCTGCCTTTTCTTCACAGCTCTTGCAGTCCTGGTTGCCTCACATATGACTGCACCTTTGACTGTCACTATCTTTCAGTCATGTATGTGTGGTTAACTGCCGTAGTAGATAGATGCTTGCCAGTCAACTCTGTGACCAACAATATCTTTCAGTCATGTCTATGTGGGGAACTGCCGTAGTAGATAGATGCTTGCCAGTCAACTCTGTGACCAACAATATCTTTCAGTCATGTCTATGTGGGGAACTGCCGTAGTAGATGCTTGCCAGTCAAATCTGTGACCATCAATATCTTTCAGTCATGTCTATGTGGGGAACTGCTGTAGTAGATAGATGCTTGTCAGTCAACTCTGTGGCCCCTCAAGCCCCTGTCTCAAGCCCCTTCCTTATGCTATGGAAATGAGCAGTGCTTTCCTAAAGAGGGCTACTCTGTCACTCAGGGGGCTGCCGTATCCCATTGCTGCTCCGGTCAGTAGAAGATGACCATATGGGCTGAGCGGCCTGTGCGCAGATCTGCGACTAGGGTTGCGAGCATATCCACACCTGTCGCTTCGTAGCTCGCCCATCACCACAGGGCTTGAAAGTGATAGATGAAGTTGGATGAAGAATGACTTGCACGATGAACTGGATTAGAGTGAGGAAGAGTTGCACAATTTGTAGACCACACTCTCTCGCCTGAGTCCATCTGAATCCAGTGGCTAGACAAGTCAAGACAACTGGAGACGAATACAGGTGCAGTGGACGATCAGGGTGTTCTGCATGCCTTGCCGTGCTAATCATGTTCCACAACGCTTTGCAGGTAAACGCTGTCTTGCCCGTTGAATCAACAATGATTTCTTTCACCCAGTCTGCCGAATCCTGTCTTCACATGCTGGGTAGGCATACCCTAGTTCACCGATTGGTTTGAGGCCAAATTGGCTACCCACACCTGGTTTAGCCAGCCTGTCACAGCTGGGGGTGGCCCTGTCACATGATGACAGCTATTAGGAGCCACAGACGTGAGCTGGATGTCAGGCTTGGACCAGTGGGGAATGGTCCCTTAAAGGGCGTGACAGCCATCCTTACCAAAGGTACTACCAATGTCTGACATCCCAGACCCCCATGCATGCACACAAATATATACACATACATACACGAACATACACACTCACACACATGCACATACACACATATACACACACATCGCACACAAACAGACCCATTTACAAACATACACACATGTACACATATAAACACGCATACACACGCAAACACACATATACAGAAGAATAATAAGGAGGCGGGAAAGAAGAAGAAGAGGAGAAGGACAGAAGTAGAAGAAGAGGAGAAGGACAGAAGTAGAAGAAGAAGAAGAAAAGGAGGAGGGGAAGAAGAAGAAGAAGAAGAAGAAGAAGAAGAAGAAGAAGAAGAAGAAGAAGAAGAAGAAGAAGAAGAAGAAGAAGAAGAAGAAGAAGAAGAAGAAGAAAAACAACAACAACAAGCACAGTTATTGCTATATGGTGTATGTAGAGCCCAACCCACCTCTAAATTGAGTAAGATCTTGGAAGATATGGTCCAGTCATACATTCCTATAGACTCCAGAAAGGCCTTGTGTATGAGAGGGTTGCTGTACACCTGTTCATCTGTCAGTAGGTTGTATGCCATCACATGCTGTGTCCGGCGAAATGTGTTTTCTCGTTGTTTCTCCAGCGACTGTGTGTGGAATCCACGGGCAAATACTGGATCTTTCTCCAAAGTTTCATAAATCATGTGCTAGACATTCGGAAAAAAACAATCTTTTGAATTAAGCTAAAATAACATATCTTGATTTAGTCAAAGGCAGACTAAGACAGCAATGGATAGATCTTTGAGTCAGCTGACAGGAAGTGATGTAGTGATTAAAGTGTAAGCTAAGGCAAAATAAGTGTGAGTAAGTGTGGGTAGTGGGGGTGGAAAAGAATCCAATCTCTATAGGGAAGACACAAGTGGAATGGGCACAGAGCAAGAAAGAGGAGAGTCCACATATAGACAAGACTAAAAAAACATATGGATAGATCTGTCAGTCAGATGACAGGAAGTGATGTAGTTGTTAAGTGTAAAGTGAAATAAGTGTGTGTGTGTGGAGGAGAGGGAGAGGGGGGGGGTTTGAAAAGGAACCAATCTCTATAGGGAAGACACAAGTGGAATGGGCACAGAGCAAGACAGAGGAGAGTCCATAAATAGAGAAGACTAAGAAAGTAATGGATAGACAACATCAATGGTACAACAAGCATGAATATGATGCAACCAAGACAACACATCTATGTCCTAGCAGGCAACTAAGGAGGGCTGGCTACACATTCCAACCCATCATGACCAAGCCTACAAAGGGCTTGGTGTAAGTTGGCTGAGGACCTACGCTCCACTGTAAGATGAATGGCAGAAGAAGGAAGGCAACACACCTGGACCCAACATGAACTCCACAACTCCAGCGATGACCTTTCAGGAATCCAAGAAAGTTACGGTCATGAACTGGACGACAGAGTCTGGAAACGAACCCAACACCTTCAGAGTGTGAGGCAAGTAGGTTAACCAGTTTGCCATGGATACAAATACCAGCTTGATCTTCCATACCTGTACATTTTACATTAAGCCATGTGTGGATTAGGGAAAGAGACGTTATACCTCTACATCGCTAAACGACGACGATAAATTAGATAACATAAAACAAGAAATGGACAGAGAAAAAATTAATATTTTAGGGATGTGCGAAATGAGATGGACAGGAGCAGGCATCAAGGTAGATGAAGATTTTAAGATTATTTATTCTGGAGGTGAAGATCGACAAAGGGGAGTGGCAATTATCTTGGATCGGAAAACATCAAAATCTGGTCAAGGATATTGGGCCTGTGTCGGACAGAGTTCTACTAGTTAAATTAAGTGGCAGACCTTTCAGCATAAATGTTATTCAAGTATATGCCCCAACAGGAGAATTCAGTGAAGATAGTGTAGAGGAATTTTATAATGACATAGAGTCTGCCTTAAAGAAATGTAAAAATTCAGAAGTAAACATCATAATAGGAGACTTCAATGCAAAAGTAGGAAATCAAGGTGATAGATACACAGTAGGAAACTATGGTTTAGGAGAGAGAAATGAAAGAGGATACAGACTCGTAGAGTGGGCAAAAGAACAGGAAATGATTGTAGGAAACACCTGGTTTAAGCAACACCCTAGAAGATTATGGACATGGAGGAGTCCTGATAGCAGGATTAGAAACCAGATTGACTACATTCTGATTAGCAGAAGATTTAGAAACGCGTTAACAATAGCAAAAACAGTTCCCAGTGCTGATTGTTATAGTGACCACAGATTACTTACAGGAACATTGAGGATAAAGTTGAAGAAAGTCAAGTATATAACAGGAAACACTAAATATGATTTGTGTACATTGAGTAATGACAAGGAAATACAAAACAAATTCAACATAGAAGTACAGAACAGATTTGATATATTGTCTGATCTAGAGATCCTATTCCAGGATGTGGATGATCAATGGGAAATGTTGAAGAATTCAATCAGTTTGGCTGCAGAAACAACTATTCCAAAATTAAAGAAGGTGGGTCGTAAGAAATGGATGACTGAAGAAATTTTACACCTAATGGAAACAAGAAGACTCAACAAAAATAATTCTGCCAAATATGAAGAAATTCACAGACAAGTCAGAATATTATGTAAGGAGGCAAAAGAAGCATGGCTTGAGGAAAAGTGCTTAGAAATTGAAAAACAACACAACAGTCAAAATACCAAATTAGTGCACAAAAGAATTCAGGAACTTACTAATAAAAGAACAAGTACATCAGCAGGCTGTCTAAAAACTAAAGATGGCAAAATCATAATAGAAAAAGATCAGATTCTACATGTATGGACAGATTATGTGAAAAACCTTTATGATGATAACAGAGAGGAACAGTATGATATTAGATTTAATAATGAAGGACCGCCAATTTTGAAGATGGAGGTTCGAAATGTTCTTAAGCATATGAAAGCTGGCAAGGCCCCCGGTGCAGATAACATCACAACAGAAATGATTAAAGCTTTAGAAGAATATGGAATAGATCAAGTCACCAGACTGCTGAACACATTATATGATACTGGAGATATACCTTCTGAATTATGTAACTCTGTATTTATTGCAATCCCAAAGAAATCAGGAGCCTTGGAATGTGATCAACATAGAACAATTAGTATAATGAGTCACATCACAAAGATTTTGCTACGAATTATCATGCAAAGAGTGAGGAAGAAAATACAACCTGAAATAGGGGAAGAACAATGTGGGTTTGTAGAAGGAAAGGGTACAGTAAATGCTGTGTATATGCTGCGAACAGTTATTGAACGTGCTATAGAAGTAAACAAGGATATACATCTTTGCTTTATTGACTACACAAAGGCTTTTGATAGAGTTAGACATGTCAACATGGTGGATATGCTTGCAGATCTACAAATTGATGGGAAAGACATTAGACTTATAAAAAACATATATTGGAAACAACAAGCTGCCATAAGGATTGATAATGAAGTGGGACAATATCAGCCTATTAAGAGAGGTGTTAGGCAGGGATGTGTAATGTCTCCAGATCTTTTTTCCCTATACAGTGAAAATATTTTCAGAAATGTAGAAGATATAAATGGAATCAGCATTGGAGGACGAAACATCAATAACATTAGATATGCAGATGATACAGTATTGATTGCAGACAATGAGCAGGATCTGCAACAATTAGTAGATGCGGTTGTTGTACACAGTGAGCAACTGGGGTTAGAATTAAATTGTAAAAAGACACAGGTTATGGTCGTCACTAGGAAGAACGAAAGTACCACAATGTAATATACAAGTAAATGGGAATATTCTTCAACAAGTGAATCGGTACAATTATCTCGGAACAGTCATAACATCTGATGGGAGATGCCTTGAAGAGATTAGAACAAGAATCGCCATGGCGAAAGTAGCCTTTAGCAAGATGAAAAACATTCTGACCAATAAAAAGATGTCAATTGAAACTGAGAAAAAGAGTGTTGAGGGGATACATAGAGCCTGTTCTTTTGTATGGATGTGAAACTTGGACAATGAGCAGTCAAGCTGAAAAACATCTGATGGCTGCAGAAATGTGGTTTCTGAGGAAAATGCAAAGAATACCATGGACAGACAGAAAAACCAATGACCAAGTACTACAGGAGACAAATGAAAATCGTAAATTGATTAGAGAAATTAGACGTAGATAGTCAAAAGTTTTTGGACATGTTATGAGAAGAAATGGATTGGAGAACTTAGTGACAACTGGCAAGATCGAAGGGAACAGACCAAGAGGAAGACCGAGAAGAAAATACTTGGATGGCTTGGCCACATGGCATGGACGAGACAGGAACACTGAGCTGATCCACGACTCTGGTGATCGAGTGAAATAGCGAATCATGACCGCCCATGCTCTCCGGCATGGCACATGATTGATTGATTGATTGATTGACCTCTACATTTTACATGAAGCCATGTGTGGATTAGGGAAAGAGACATAATCCAGCTGGACTTCAAACAGTTGATCTTCCGTAACTCTACATTTTACATGAAGCCATGTGTGAATTAAGGAAAGAGACATCATCCAGCTGGACTTCAAACAGTTGATATTCCGTACCTCTACATTTTACATGAAGCCATGTGTGGATTAGGGAAAGAGACATCATCCAGCTGGACTTCAAACAGTTGATATTCCGTACCTCTACATTTTACATGAAGCCATGTGTGGATTAGGGAAAGAGACATCATCCAGCTGGACTTCAAACAGTTGATATTCCGTACCTCTACATTTTACATGAAGCCATGTGTGGATTATGGAAAGAGACATCATCCAGCTGGACTTCAAACAGTTTGATATTCCGTACCTCTACATTTTACATGAAGCCATGTGTGGATTAGGGAAAGAGACATCATCCAGCTGGACTTCAAACAGTTGATATTCCGTACGTCTACATTTTACATGAAGCCATGTGTGGATTAGGGAAAGAGACATCATCCAGCTGGACTTCAAACAGTTGATATTCCGTACCTCTACATTTTACATGAAGCCATGTATAGATTAGGGAAAGAGATATCATCCAGTTGGACTTCAAACAGTTGATCTTCCATACCTCTACATTTTACATGAAGCCATGTGTAGATTAGGGAAAGAGATATCATCCAGCTGGACTTCAAACAGTTGATATTCCGTACCTCTACATTTTACATGAAGCCATGTGTGGATTAGGGAAAGAGACATCATCCAGCTGGACTTCAAACAGTTGATATTCCGTACCTCTACATTTTACATGAAGCCATGTGTGGATTAGGGAAAGAGACATCATCCAGCTGGACTTCAAACAGTTGATATTCCGCACCTCTACATTTTACATGAAGCCATGTGTGGATTAGGGAAAGAGACATCATCCAGCTGAACTTAGACAGTTGATCTTTCAGCTGGTTAAGAAACAGAACTCCATGACCTTACCACAAGGCTCAAGAATGCCACAAAGAAGAATGGAATGGAAATTAATACAGTACTGACACCCTGCTGTTTTGACAGACAATAGTTATTTGCTTAAAAACAACAAAAAAACACAACCTCTCCATAGCACAAAGCCTGGGCTGAATTGTAGAGACCAGGTGTTGCCAATGTTACATCTTCCAATTGATGTTATTAGGTTAGTTTAGTTTAGTCTAGTCGATGGACCAACAACACGGCACACTGGTGTAACCCATAAGTGCTCTGTTATCCTCCTAATATCTGAGCCTGGAGAAACTCAGCTCAGTGCACGAACTCCGTAGCGCCGGCGAGGGTCCTGAAATACTTTGGGTAGGTTTTTAACTCGAAATTTTGCCCGGGCGGCGCCGTTAGGCTACTCTTTTTCGATTTCCAACTGCCAAGGGATGTTTTACGTGTGCAACAATACACACGGGCGTTCAATCTCACTATCCAGAGACCAGCGGAAAAGTTATTACAAGAAGTCCACGTGAAAAAAATCCCTGGTCCTCACCGGGGCTTGAACCTGGGACCTCCAGCACTTGAGGTTGACACCATACCCCGAGATCACACAGCCCACTGATGTTATACATATGTCCAGATATTATAATGTCTGTATTAGCTCCACAATTACATAACACAAAAAAAAATGCAGTCACACATCATACATGCTCACAAACATTCTGTGACAATTACATCACATAAAACATACAAGCACACAAGCTCACAAACATTCTGTGACAATTACATCACATAATAACACACAAGCACACAAGCTCACAAACATTCTGTGACAATTACATCACACAATAACATACAACCACACAAGCTCACAAACATTGTGACAATTACATCACATAATAACATACAAGCACACAAGCTCACAAACATTCTGTGACAATTACATCACACAATAACATACAACCACACAAGCTCACAAACATTGTGACAATTACATAACATAATAACATACAACCACACAAGCTCACAAACATTGTGACAATTACATCACATAATAACATACAACCACACAAGCTCACAAACATTCTGTGACAATTACATCACATAACAACATACAACCACACAAACTCACAAACATTCTGTGACAATTACATCACATAATAACATACAACCACACAACCTCACAAACATTGTGTGACAATTACATCACATAATAACATACAACCACACAAGCTCACAAACATTCTGAGACAATTACATCACATAATAACATACAACCACACAAGCTCACAAACATTTGTGACAATTACATCACATAATAACATACAAGCACACATGCTCACAAACATTGTGACAATTACATCACATAATAACATACAAGCACACATGCTCACAAACATTCTGTGACAATTACATCACACAATAACATACAACCACACAAGCTCACAAACATTGTGACAATTACATCACATAATAACATACAACCACACAAGCTCACAAACATTGTGACAATTACATCACATAATAACATACAACCACACAAGCTCACAAACATTGTGACAATTACATCACATAATAACATACAACCACACAAGCTCACAAACATTCTGTGACAATTACATCACATAATAACATACAACCACACAAGCTCACAAACATTCTGTGACAATTACATCACATAATAACATACAAGCACACAAGCTCACAAACATTGTGACAATTACATCACATAATAACATACAAGCACACAAGCTCACAAACATTGTGACAATTACATCACATAATAACATACAACACACAAGCTCACAAACATTGTGACAATTACATCACATAATAACATACAAGCACACATGCTCACAAACATTCTGTGACAATTACATCACATAATAACATACAACCACACAAGCTCACAAACATTGTGTGACAATTACATCACATAATAACATACAAGCACACATGCTCACAAACATTCTGTGACAATTACATCACATAATAACATACAAGCACACAAGGTCACAAACATTGTGAC
Organism: Cepaea nemoralis; assembly: GCA_014155875.1. Lineage (NCBI taxonomy): Eukaryota > Metazoa > Mollusca > Gastropoda > Stylommatophora > Helicidae > Cepaea > Cepaea nemoralis. The sequence goes on along the minus strand of JACEFZ010006677.1, from coordinate 537 downwards.
AATTACATCACATAATAACATACAAGCACACAAGCTCACAAACATTGTGACAATTACATCACATAATAACATACAACCACACAAGCTCACAAACATTCTGATGACAATTACATCACACAATAACATACAACCACACAAGCTCACAAACATTGTGACAATTACATCACATAATAACACTACAAGCACACAATGCTCACAAACATTCTGTTGACAATTACATCACATAATAACATACAACCACACAAGCTCACAAACATTGTGTGACAATTACATCACATAATAACATACAAGCACACATGCTCACAAACATTGTGACAATTACATCACATAATAACATACAACCACACAAGCTCACAAACATTGTGACAATTACATCACATAATAACATACAAGCACACAAGCTCACAAACATTCTGTGACAATTACATCACACAATAACATACAAGCACACAAGCTCACAAACATTGTGACAATTACATCACATAATAACATAAAAACACAAACTCAAAAACATTGTGAAAATTACATCACATAATA
>JACEFZ010006676.1:0-14414 GCA_014155875.1 Cepaea nemoralis | reverse complement strand
GAGGAAAATGGGTGGCAGGTGGGCCATGAGGCAGGGAGTAGTGGGCCATGAGGCAAGGGTGCAGTGGCCCATGAGGCATGGGTGGGCCATGAAGAAGGGTGGAGTGGGCCAACATTCAGCGGTGGACCATCAAGAATATTGGAGTGGGTTATGAAGCAGGGGTGGGTTATGAGGCAGGGGTGGGTTATGAGGCAGGGGTGGGCCATGAGGCAGGTTGGGCCATGAGGCAGGGGTGGGGTAGGATATGAAGAAGGTTGGAGTGGGCCATGAGGCAGGCGTGGGACATAAGAATGTCTAATGTCCTTCATAATTTTGAAAACATTCTTCTAGGTTTGACTTTCCGGACAAACCTGAACATATATTCAGCAACGCTACCAGAAGTTGGATAGTGGACTACATTCTCAGGCGGAAGTATTTTGCGGACACAACGGAAAACAGTTTTGCTTGTGGTTAGTTTCGTTTGTGTGTGTATGTGTGTGTGTGTGTGTGTGTGTGTGTGTGTGTGTGTGTGTGTTAGATAGAGTGTGTGCGTGTTTGTGTGTGCATGTATTATGTGCTGTTGTATGTGTGTGTGTGTGTGTGATGTTGTGTGTATGTGTGTGCGTGCTGTTGTTTATGTATGTGTATGCTGTTTGTGGATTATGTGTATATAATGTTGTGTGTGTGTGTGTGTATTCTTGCGCCTGTCTGCGCGCACATGTGTGTGTGTTCCTGTCTGCGTGCGTGCGTACGTGTGTGCGTGTGTGTGTGTGTGGATTGGGGAGGGGGGGGGAGAGTGTGAGGGGGTGTAGCTATTGTGTCGATATATAGTTTGTTGGTTTGTTTGATATATAATTTTCTGTTATCTTTGATATATAATTTCATGTTATCTTTGATACATAGTTTTTGTAATCTAAGATATAGAGTTTGCTGTTGTATTTGATGTAGAGTTTATTTTTATTTAATATAGTATCTGCCGTTTCGTTGGATATATACTTTACTTGTTTCTTTTATATAAAGTTTGCTGTTGTTTCTGATATATAGTTTTATTGTTTTCCTCTAAAAGTACTGGAGAGTTTTGGTCATAGACCATAACTTTCTTCTTCTTCTTCAGCTTTCCGAGCCATTGAGGTTCTTTGCTGCAAATACAATCCGTCTCCATTCGTCTCTCTGGTGGACCTTCTCTTGCCAGTCGTTGATTCCAAGTGCTTGTAGGTCTGTACTTGTATTATCTCTCCACCGTCTTCTTGGTCTACCTCGGGGTCTACGGTCATTTATTTCCTGAGTGTAAGAGAGTTTTGTTTCCCTATTATCTTCCATTCTTTCTATATGCCCCAGCCATTGTAGTCTATTAGCCTTCATGATACCAGTGATTAGCGGGGACTTAAACAGATCATAAATGTCTTTGTTACTTCTTCTTTTCCACTCTCCACTTTGTGTATCCCTAATGGGTCCAAATATGCGTCTTAAAATTTTGTTCTCAAAGGTTTGTAACAAGGCTTCGTCTCCTTTCGTTGTACTCCAGGTTTCAGAGCCATACAGCACAACTGGTCTGATCAGTGTTTTGTATATTGTGATTTTGGTGTTACGAGATAGCGCCTTTGATTTTAGTAAATGTTGTAGTGCATAGTATATCTTATTTCCAGAGTTAATTTTAGTTTGTATTTCTTCCCTTATGATGTTGGAGCAGTTGAACATTGTACCCAGGTATGTGTATGTTTCCGTTCTTTTAATGGTCATATTATCTATTTGTATGTGGCCAGAGTTTTTAGCCATTCCGTCTCTTGAAATTACCATATATTCTGTCTTATCTTGGTTGATAACCAGCCCCATCTGTTGGGCTTTTACCTTTAAGTGAGTCAATATTTCCAATGGCTTTTGTTCACTTTGCCCTATAATATCTATATCATCTGCATAACCAAGCAGCTTGGATGTTCCTCCAATATTACATTCCTCCTTTATCTTCCTTACAACTTCCATGCATAGTCTGGTCATGTTGATTAACTTCCTTGGTATTCCAAATTCCTGCATAGCATTCCATAGACTATTCCTATGGACACTATCATAAGCCTTTTTAAAATCCACAAAAATGTTATGGAGATCTCTTTTATATGCCCAATGTTTCTCGGCTATTTGTCGTAAGATAAATATCTGATCTATTGTTGATCTGTTTTGTCTAAAACCCGCCTGGTAGTCACCTAATATGTCTTCTGAATATGGTTTTAGTCTATTTAGTAATACTGCAGATAGTATCTTATAGCTTGTGGACAGTAGTGATATTCCTCTATAATTTCCACATTGGAACTTGTCTCCTTTCTTAAAGATAGGTATCAATAATGACTCTTTCCAGTCATGGGGTAATTCTTCTGTCCTCCAGATTTTTATTATTAGTTCGTATAGCTTTAGATGTAATGCATGGCCACCTGCCTTTATAAATTCAGCAGCAATTCCATCAGTCCCAATTGCTTTATTGTTTTTAAGTCGTGTGATTACATATAGGATTTCTTCAAATGTAGGTTCTTCAATTTGTGGTTCGCATGTTAGAACCTCTTCCTGTGGGAAAATGTTACTTGGAGCTTCACAATTTAGTAATTCAATAAAATATTCTTTCCATGTGTTGCACATTTCCTCATTGGTATTTATCATATTCCCATTTTTGTCTTTTAAACCATATGTGTTTTGTTGGTGCCCTCGTTTCATTGACTTCAGTTCTTTAAAAAATTTTCTTGGATTCATTTTTCTGGTGATTAGTTTCCATATCTTTGATTATATTACTCATATATTCTCGCTTCTGCTGTCTGACTATTTTTGTAGCCTCTTTACATTCATTTCTATAATGCTCTTCCTTTTGGATGTTATTGATGTCATTTAACCATACATGTCTGGCATTCTTCTTCCTAATGATTGCTTCTTCACATTTTTGATTGAACCATCTGTTCTTTCTATGCGTGGTTAACACACCGAGACATTCTTCTGCGGTAGATTGAATTGTATTCTTGATGTTCAACCAAGTTTGGTCAACGCATTTCTCCGAAGGGTTTTGCAGAGTTTCAAGTTTACATTTTATTTCATCTGTAAATTTCTCTTTGACTGTAATGTCTTGTAGTTTTTCTCTGTTATATGTTGGGTGTCATCTTTGTAATTTAGTATAGAAAGCTCTCTTAAGTTTTATTTTAAATTTTGCTCCAACGAGGAAGTGGTCACTGTGGCACTCAGCTCCTCTATAACTTCTGACTTGCTGTATGTTTGATGCATTTCTGTTGTTAATTAAAATGTGATCTATTTGATTATAGGTTCTCTTGTCACATGATTTCCAAGTTTGTTTGTGTATATCCTTTCTTTTTAGTCTGGTACTGCTAATCTGCAGTCCTTTGGCTTCTGCCAGGTTGATGACTCTCCATCCATTATCATTTGAAGTTGTATGTAGGCTTTCCATACCGGCCACTTTTTTATTAGTTTGCTCTCTACCTATTTTTGCATTGAAGTCTCCCAGCACAATCAGGATGTCCTGTTTGGGGGTTTCTTCTATGACATCTTCCAGATCATTATAAAAGTCTTCTTTAATATCATCTTCTTTCTCTTCAGTAGGTGCATGTACATTAATCATCGTTATATTTTTCCATTTACCTTTTATTCGTAATTTACTAATCCTGTCATTAAAAGCTTTAAAGTTTAAAACGTTCCCCCATAACTCTTTTTTGATGACAAATCCTGTTCCTAACTCATGTTTATTTTGGGTGTTTCCTCCATATATTATAATCATTCCATTTTGCTCTAAAGTACCCTCTCCTGGCCACCTTATTTCTTGAATTGCTGTTATATCCATTTGATATTCAACCAGCTCCCGGGTTAGTTCTTCAGCCGCTCCAGCTCGATATAGTGTCCGTACATTCCATGTTCCAAATCTCAAAAGTCCTTTAACGTTCCAAGGTCGTTGTCCAGATAAGTCAGTCCGATATCGAGGCTCATGTATTTGTTTCGTAACAAATAAAGGTTTTTATAACTTTATCATAAAGACCATAATTTTAGGAAGGGAAAATTCCAGCTGCACCTCCCCGTGGTAGAGGATGGAAACACACCACGGTGTGGCTAACACAGCTCTGGGGACCGAGTATCCACCGGAATAAGTGGACAACTCTGCAGCTGAGCAGAGCAGGGCACTCACTTGTCCTGACAGTCGGAAATGGCTGCCAAAGACAGAGGTAAAAGACCACCATGTGGGTGTGGAAGGCAAGGAAAAACCACCACATTATCTTCTCAAGACTTCATGGCAAAACATATACCAGAGTTAGTGAACAACGTTAATGGCTGTCTTAGGACATCCTCGTCCGGTAGAGACAGTCATGAGCCACAGGTAACACCAGACCGTCATCCAGCTACTGATGGTAAAACCATAACTAAACTAAATAAATTTAGAGTAGGAACAAGGAATGTTAGGATTTTAAATGAGCTGGGGAAGTTGAACAATGTTCTAAGAGAAATGGAAATCATGAAAATGAATATGCTAAGCATTAGTGAGATGAGATGGAAGGGATCTGGCAAAATTATAACCAACAAACACACAATAATTTATTCTGGAGGGGGTGCACATGAGAAGGGTGTAAGAATAATATTTGATGAACAAGCAGCCAAGTCAATTAATTGATACTGCTGTATTTCAGATAGAGTTATAATGGTCAAAATAAAAGGCAAACCAATAGATATAAATACAATATAAGTATAACCACCAACAACACGCAGTGGTGATGAAGAAATACAACACTTTTACGATGAAGTAGAAATGGCAATAGCTCAAATTGGATCACAAGAAAGAAAAAAAATAATACTGGGACATTTTAATGCAAAAGTAGGAAAGGGAAAAATGGAGGATACAGTGGAGAATTGTGGTTTAGTTACATGAAATGAAAGAGAAGAGAAACTAATAGAATGGGCAGATATTAATGATATGATAATTGGAAGTGCATGGTTTAAACACCATAAAAGACGACTATACACATGAAAAGCCCTGATAAGAAAATACGCAACCAAATTGACTATATATATATATATATATATATATATATATATATATATATATATATATATATATATATATATATATATATATATGAGAATATTTGTTTGTTTGTTTGTTTGTTTGTTTGTTTGTTTGTTTGTTTGTTTTGTTTGTCCTTCATGCGTTCCCGAACGGTCCATCTGATTGAGATGAAATTTTGTACATATCTCCCGCGGATCCAACTGAAATAGTTAGTTAGTTTATATTCAATTTTTAATTTTTAACGGCAGCATCATAAACAGCCAAGCAACGGGAACGGGAACGGGAGCATCAGAAACAGACGAGCAACGGGAACGGGAGCATTAGAAACAGACGAGCAACGGGAACGGGAGCAGGGGCCGAACGCGTACTCTGTGCGCTTAGAAAAATGTATTTGAATGTATAATGACTACTTATATGAATTAAATGAGACGCTCCCCGCCCGATACCTGGCGACGCTGGGCCGGGTCAGCTAGTACTTATTAATAAAAGATTTAGAAATGCGTTAATTAATGTAAAGACAATACGGGGTGCTGACTGTAATTGTGATCATGTACCATTTATGTGGACAAATAAAAGTAACATTATAGAGTGGGAAAGAATGGTTAAGAACTTGAGCCTGAATAAAGACTTTCTGAAAGTAGATAAAGAAATTAAAAAATAATACAGAGTGACTGTGAAAAATAGGTACAATACAGTAGCTAACATACAGAGTATAAATGATCAGTGGGAAATATTAAGGGGGCTCCATTCATCAAACTAGCAAAGAAATATTACTAGAGAGAAGCCAAAAAGCTAAGAAAAAATGGATGAATGAAGAAATTTTAATGCTGATGGACAAAAGGAAACAGAATAACAATGACAAACAAGAGTATGCTAATATAAATAAAGAAATAAGAGGTAAATGTATGAAGGCAAAAGAAAGTTGGTTAAACGAGCAATGCAAAAATATTGAATTAAATTCCATCAAAGATCAAAAAAGTATGCACTGTCAAATCAGTGAGCTCAAGGGCAGAAAAATAAGAATAACTACAGGGTGTTTGAAATAAAAAACAGGAAAGATATTATTGAAGGAAGGTTCTATAATGAAGAGGTGGAAAGAGTATATAAGAGAATTATATGTTGGAGAAATGGAAGAGTTAACAGAAGAAAGTAACTTAGAAGGTCCGCCTATTCTAAAAGAAGAAGTCGCTGATGCTATGAAATATATGAAGAAAGGAAAAACAGCTGGACCAGATGAAATCACAACAGAAGAATTAGAAGTATTGGGAGAATTTGGAGTAGATATATTAATCAAAATGTTCAATGATATTTACAGCAGTGGATATTAACCGAGCGATATGCTGAAATCTGTATTTATAGCTATACCAAAAAGAACAGGGGCAATTGAATGCGAAGATTTTCGTACAATTAACCTCATAAACAATGTCACTAAGCTTCTACTCAGAATTATAATGAGAAGAACCAGAAAGAAAATAAAATGGAAATTAGTGAAGAACAGTATGGTTTTGTGGAAGGAAAGGGTACAAAAAATGCAACACACACACATACACGCACGCACGCACGCCCGCACGCACATATATATAACCATTGGCACCTTGCCGTCTTGACCGACGATAGTTTGTGCTTCACAAAGGCATAGAGAGGCCGACCCTGAGATCTCTTACCCATCTGTAATTGACTAAAAAAAATCATCCATCCTCCTAAGATGTCCTATCCACTTAAGTCTACGAAGACTGATCATGGAATAAACCGTCACACAACCTGGTGTTTCCAATACTTCAGTATTTGTGATTTTGTCTTGCCACTTAATACCAAGAATTCTTCGCAGACACCGCATATGAAAGCTGTTTAAACGTTTCTCTTGGTGTGAGTAAGTTGTCCAGGTTTCACTGCCATTAAAGAAGAGTACTAAGGACACAGGCTTGATAGACAAGGACTTTTGTTTTGGCAGAAAGCTTCCTATTCTCCCAGACTCTTTTTCTTAACATGTTAATTGTTGTTGCTGCCTTACCAATCCGGATGTTGATTTCCTGATCTAGGGATAATTTGCTATTTACCACTGATCCTAGATATTTAAAATGGTCTACCATCTCTAGTTCGGCGTCGTCAATAAAGATTGATGGTACCCCATGTGCACCTTGTGACATAATCTGTGTCTTCTTTTTCCTAATTGTTAAACCAAATTCAGAACAAGCATTGAAGAATGCAGATAGTAGACATTGTAATTCTTCCTCAGAGTGGGTCGTAACTGCAGCATCATCTGCAAATAGCAACTCTCTTATCAATACCCTCCTAATTGTGGTCTTGGCCTTCAGTCTCTGAGCATTGTAGAGGCCGCCATCTGAGCGTGAGTGAATGTATATACCACCATCCTGATCACGAAAGGCATATTTCAGAAGAAGTGAAAAGTATATTCCAAAGAGGGTGGGAGCTAGTACACAACCTTGCTTAACTCCACTCCTGATTTCAAACTCTTCTGAAGTTGCACCATCAAACTTGATTATGCCCTTCATGCCTGTGTGGAACGATTCCACAATGGACAGAAGAGTTGGTGGGCAGCCAATCTTCTTTAGTGCCTTGAACAGACCCTCACGACTGACCAAACCAAATGCCTTTGTGAGGTCGATGAAGGAATAAACAGTGATTGATTCTGTTCACGGCATTGTTCTTGCATTTGTCGCAATGAGAGTATCATATCAATGGTAGACCGGTTCTGTCTAAAGCCACACAGTGATTCGGGGTAGACTTGATCTCCTAGGACTTGAAGTATGCGCAGAACAATTTTGGCAAATACTTTTCCAACAATACACAGAAGTGAGATACCCCTATAGTTGTTGCAGTCGCCTGTGTTCTTGTACAGTGTTATGATGCTTGAATCTTTGAAATCCTGTGGGACTTGTCCTTCTAAATAAGCATAGCTCTATTAGCTGGTGGATCTGTAGAGTGAGTGTGTCTTGCCCTCTCCTGATAACCTCTATTGGAATCCCATCCTTACCTGGAGCCTTGCCAGATGCAAGTTCATTTATAGCACACTTAACTTCTGTTATGGTGGAAAGTGTGTCCAGGTGGATTGCCATTGCATACTCCAAAACAGACATGACCAGCCCCTCGTACAGAAGACATAGATGGCGCTGCTCACAGTTTGCTGCCGCCATCACCCGCATCGCTGCCAAACCCCGCTTGGCCTTTGTTATCACCTGGTCTATGTGCACATTATAAGCAAGGCTTCGATCAAACCGTATCCCCAGGTAATTCATTGCCTGCGTTCTTTCCACCGTCTCTGAACACAGCATTACAGTTGGTGTTGGAGTGTTGACAATATGATTATTCAACGAGAACCAAGTCACTGTTGCCTTTGTTGGGTTGACCATTGCTCCAGCTTCATCACACCAAGTACTTATGCGATTGAGTTCGTTTTGTAGTTCCACAGCAACCTCCTCTCTATCCTTACCCTGACGATACACTAAAACATCATCGGCATATGACAATGTCCTGCCAGGTCCAGTGATCTGCTCACTGGTGATTCTCACCGTGTAGGCGTTGAACAGTACCGGAGATAATGGTGATCCCTGTGGTAGGCCAGGATATATTGTTGTTGGTTCCGAAGTCCAACTGCCACAAGTACTTCTGAAATTACAGTACTTCTGAAATTACTGTACTTACAGTACAGAAGTTACAAGTACTTCTGAAATCGGAGTGGATGAACTTATTTACTGGAACCAAGTAGCAGCAATTAAAATGGGAAATAAAGAGGGTAGTTACGAACAGATAAAGTGCATGTCCACATGGCCGAATGGATAAGACCGTTGTTCTTAAACATTCGGTGTGCTGATGCCGAGGTAAGTGGTTCAACCCTTACATCGGGCAGCTGGACTAAAATATTAACCTGCCGTCCTTGACTTGGGGACCTAAGTTACAAGTACTTCTGAAATCGGAGTGGGTTTGCCTGATGGCGAGGAACACTATTAACAGGGAAAGCTAACCCACACGCAAAATTCAGTTCATCACTACTATAAATAGTGTGGATGGACCACGCTTGAGTTCAAAGCGAGTGAGCGCAAAAAATAAAATCAGATAAAGCTAGGAGTACGACAGCACTAATCGGAGGTTATAATATAAACAATATACACTATGCAGATAACACAGTATTGGTGGCGGATAATGCAACAGACCTACAACAGTTGTTGGACATTGTAGTAACAGAGAGTGCACAGAAAGAACTCTCCTTGAATATCAAGAAAACAGTAACAATAGTGAAATCAAAGAAAATGGCTACACAAACATGTGACATAAAAATAGAAGGGAAAATTCTCAACCAAGTGGATAATTTTAAATACCTAGGGGTATTTATAACATCAGATGGAAGATGTACAAAAAATATTAAGAGCAGAATAGGGCAGGCAAAAGCCGCATTTCAGAAAATGAAGAGTATCGTATGCAATAAGTCACTGTCAATGAATGTAAGAAAGAGAGTGCTGAAATGCTATATAGAACCAGTTTTTTTCTGTTAGGCAGTGAAATTTGGAATGTAAATGAACAAATTAGGAAGAACTTAGAAGCAACAGAGATGTGGTTTTAGAGACGAATGTTGCGAATTCTTTGGACTGCCAGAGTAACTAACAACGATTGCCTGAAGCAGGGGCTAATGAAACTAGAACACTATATACAACAATAAGAAAGAGACAAACAGCTTTCTTTGGACATGTGGTGAGAAGAGAGACATTGGAGAACATCGTGACAACTGGAAAGATCGAGGGGAAGAGACGCAGAGGCAGACCAAGAGAAATGATGCTGGATGGATTGAGACAGTGGCATGGAGGAATGCCATCAGCAGAGTTGATCCAGAACATCAAAGACCGAGGTCTGTGGAGAGCCATGAACGCCTACGCCAGCTGGCAAGGCACTTGATGATGATGTTTTCGTTAGCTACTGACTGATGCTGTTGCATTTGAAATCGAGTTCCTATTATTGCAGGATATTACAGTTTAATAAATATTCTATCAACAGAATATATGATACAGTTTAATGGATAATCTATCATCAGAATATACGATACAGTTTAATGGACATTCAATCATAAGAATATATGATACAGTTTAATGGACAATCTATCATCAGAATATACGATACAGTTTAAATGACATTCAATCATCAGAATATATGATACAGTTTAATGGACAATCTATCATCAGAATATACGATACAGTTTAATGGACAAATCAATCATCAGAATATACGATACAGTTTAATGGACATTCAATCATCAGAATATTTTATACAGTTTAATGGACATTTGATGTTCACATTTGTCTTCAGGCATCAATAAGATGATATCTGACAAAATCTACACTGCGGCATATCCACTTCATGAGGTAATTTGTGTATTGAATATTTAGGTAATTTGTGTGGGGTATACTTAGCCGGTCTCCCTGGCCGAGGCGTTAGCAGCTTTCTCCGTAACCCCGAATACTCTCGTGGTTGACGTGGGCGCACGAGAATTGGAAGCGGTTCGAGTCGCGCCAGTGACTTATGAGAGTATGAAGTCGGTCGCTCAGAAAGCAATGGCAAAATACTGAGCGTAATCTTGCCAAGAAATCAACAATCAGCTGAAAGATGCTGATTTTGACAACCATGTCCTGTAAAGGATACGCAAAACAATACTTAGATAATTTGTGTGGGGTATATTTAGGTAATTTGTGTTTAGGTAGATTTAGGTAATTTTTGTGTGATAGTTGTGGTAATTTTTGTGTGGTATATTTAGATAATGTGTATGGCGTAGACTTTCGTAATTTCATGGGATGTGTGGGTAGAATTTTGATACTTTGTGTAAGGTAGATTTTGGTAACTTGAGTGGGATAGATGTAAATAATTTGTATCGGGTAGATGTAGACAAATTGTATGGTGTAGATTTAGGTTATGTGCGTGGGGTTAAGTTAGTTGTATATCCTTTAAAGGATGTAACAGTCAACCCCAGCGTTTTTGGCAGTTTGTGATTTCTTGGCAAGTTTACGTTCAATAGTTTGCTTTTGCTTTCCGAAAGGCCCGCACTCATTCCATTGTATGAAAATCAAGGCAAAGACATCTGCTACCAAATCGCCCGCTGTGTTTCGTACGCGCTATGCGGAATTACAAATTGTGTGTGGGGTAGATTTGGGTTATTTGTGTGGAGTATATTTATGTAATTTATGTGGGGTAGAGTTAGATCATGTGTGGGGGAATGTTTGGGTAAGTTGCGTGGGGTAGGCATAGATATTTTGTCTAGAGTTAGGTTATCTGTGTGGGGCAGAGTGTGGTAATTTGAACTGGGTTCGAGATTCTGCATGAGCTAATTTATATGCAGTAGAATTAGTTAACATGTGGGTTAAGGCGTGGTGGGATGTGGTTGAAGATGTGGCAAAAAGTAATGTGGGTGGATAATGCAAGGTAATTCCTGTTGGGATAAAGACATTGCATGCGGACATGTGTGATGGGATTTAAAGTAAAGCAAGAGGACAATTGTTTTCGAATAGGGACAGAGTGTGGTAATTTGAATTGGGTAGAGATTCTGCATGAGCTTATTTATATGCGGTTGAATTAGTTAATATGTGGGTTAAGGCGTGGTGGGATGTGGTTGAAGATGTGGCAAAAGTGTCAGATTCTTGAATTCAGCAATAACACAGGCTCGTAATCACCAACAGATGTGATACAAATACTGTCACAGAATGACTTGACATGACACACTGCAAATGCAAATTCAAACACTTTATTCACGCGTCTCACTCATCACAATCATTACATCCATTACATGCATCGCGCAATTACAATATCGATGCAATAATACAATCAATAGACATATCAATGTAATGTATACAACTCACAAGCGGACAGTCTCCTATACTTACACAGGCTTTCTATCTATTATCATTCATCTACACAAGTATACGAGCACCATTCATTCCGTCTGTCCTGTACAACTTCACCGGGCCGTCTGGCCGCTAACCACCGTGAGTGGTCGCTAGTCGGAGTTGTGCCCCTGCGTGGACTCCATGTCCCACGCATGCACCGACTGACCATTCCTACCACAGCGTGGTTAGCATCGCTCACAAGTGGACCTGGACGTAATCGCCAGGCGCCGTTGACGACGACGCGTTAGAACAGGTGGGGAGATTATGACATTCTCCCGCCCTCCTTTTCATGAAAGGAGAATCCTTTCATGTACTATATATACAAATGGGTTTATTAATTACCTGTCAGAATCGACCCATTGTTTGTCATCTGACGTGACACTTTGGTTTATATTGAAATATGTAGATAATTGTAAGTTATATACACACACACTCTAATGATGCTGTTACGCAACACTCCACAAGTACCATCCACTAGATGGATTCTTACGTTAGTTGCAATTTGACACATCCAGTCCGGTAGCTATCAGCGAGCAACGCAACTACCTCTCAACAGATAAACAAAAATAACGAAAACGACATGTCAGGCCGCGAGTCCCTCCCTATGAGATGACTCCAACATTTGACCCCAACCTCATCTGGTCGGAAAGTCTCATGTAGGTCTACAACTTAGGTAATTACTACCATACATAGTCTATGTCACCTTGATGTGTCGCCATCTAGCAACACAAGGATTGTTTATATACTTGTTACACATTGCCCCTAATTTCAATTGTTTCCCTTGGTTGTAATCAGAGAAACAATACAAAATCTATGGGCGATAATTTCAACATGCTTTCAAAGAAAATAAATTACATTAGTAAATCAATTTCTAAGCGTCATAGTTTGATGCTTATTGACAATAGTGAACCAAATGTCATTATTGTAAACAAGTTAATCAACTTATGATTCTAAGATTACATCTATCAAAATCCTTGCATACATTTTGTATATGCACACTTTTAGCTCACAAAGTTTATATCAATCGTCAATTCATTGTGAGGATTACACTATAGTCTGCTAGTTTTTTAATTATTTACATAAATACCGGAAGTACACAGCTGGTGTGTTGAGGTGTAGTTAACACAATGTTCTTCCGTCGGGATGTTATATACACAAACGGAGTACACAGTTCTTAGGAACAGCTGCTGGATTAACTCTTTCTTTGAAAATATGGATTAAAGTGTTCTGTAGAAATCAGATGTCACTGTCCCTTTCACACGGAGTAAAATACGTCGGAACACTCTGCTTCGCAGGTACTATGGATACTGGAACTTTTCAAGCAAAGTAAGTCTTGAAATCACGTAGCAATGTTCGTTACAATGTTAATACATATTTAAAATAATGTTACCTTTCGATCACATACAACACACGTATTCATCACAATTATCACCACAACTGTAAAATATATGTACTATATTTACATTGGGACGTTGTCCCTATCACAATTTCTACACAGCGTTACTGAAATACTTTCACATTTCGCTGTGATGCTGAGCGCTTTACCAATATGCAGATTACTTATTGGTCTGCTGTGTGCGCTCAGGCACAGATAGGCTATCGGATGTGTCGTAAGGACATCTGGAAAGAAGGTCAGCAATCGTATTCTGTGTGCCAGAGATATGCCTGACTTCAAAACTGAAATCTTGCAGTAATAGTGACCATCATGCTACCCTGTGGTTGGTAGGAGTTCTAGTCGTGATCATTGTTAACGGACTCTTGTCTGTCTCGACTATGAAGTGTTTTTCAAGAAGAACTCTGGATAATGTTCTCACTGAGTACACTGGGTGGAGAATTTGGTCGTGCTGTTGCAAAAGTACTGCCCCAATCGCTACGGAGCTCGATTCAGTTCTTAATCTGAAAATAATGTCCAAATTTGGTAATTTAAGAATGGGGTTACTAGAAAAGTAGGATAACACTTTTGTAAATGCAGTTCTTAGACATTCGCTGTTTACAATTTTGTTAGTAGGTTAGTGAAACATTCCGTCAATGTGGCAAAATTTGGTATACACTGTCTGTAATAATTTAACAGACCTAGAACACTTCTCAACTCTTTGTCGTCGGAAGCGACAATTTGAGAATTCTTGACACGATGTTATCGTCAGTCATGACAAAGCCATTACAAATTTTGTAGCCCAAAAAAGAAATTTCTTGGTAGGCAATGTCGACTTTAGATGGTTTGACTGTCAGTCCGTGTTGTCTGATACGGTCAAATGTCTGCTGTAATGTTGCTACATGGTCTGTCAGAAGAAGTCTTGTCCTCCGTATAAATGTCGCAGTCTTGTAACAGTTGTCTGCAATTGTCTGTCTCTGAGTCAGATTAGGATTTATTCTGATGTCGTCCAGATTGTTTGTCGTGTCAAGTGCTGGGTTTGGTATTTCGTCGGTCTCGTCATCGTTCTGCGTGGTCCACTATGGTTGTGATGTGTGTCTTCGGTCTCGTTTTTTATTTTTTTTTTTGGGGGTTTCTTTTT
>JACEFZ010006675.1:0-13648 GCA_014155875.1 Cepaea nemoralis | reverse complement strand
AGCGTAACGGTCTTTTTCGCCATCTTACCACCAACAAATGGAACACGTCTGCATTACCAAAAAGGGGGTTGGAAACCTCTCCCTCATGGAGGCCCAAAAATGGTCTTTTTTTTCCCGCTTTCCCTTTTAAAACCCTCGCTGTCAACACCAGCTTTTTACCGCTTTTTTTTGTTTTCTTGGCAAGTTTACACTCATATTTTGCCATTGTTTTCTGAACACCCCATTTAAATCCCTAAGTTCCCAACCCACGGCGAAAACCCGTTTCCCAATTTCGCTCGCTCGAGACCGTACAGGATAAAGGGGTTTAGGGAAAATTCTTTTAAAACCCTCGGCCAAGAGCCCGGGCGAATAGGTGGGTGCCTAAAAAATTTTTCAAAATTAGTAAACCTACCCACAAATAAATGTTATAGCATCTAGGTTCGGGTATACAAGCATTTGAATTCTATCGTGTTTTCCGGGTTTTTGATGAAGTGTGGGTAAATTCCTTGTGAAAGCTATGGAGACCAATCCCTGTAAAAATATTATTGACCCATGCAATAAAAGTGACCCTTGACCTTGTCAATAAAATAAACCTTGACCCGTGTGAAAATAAAATAAAACCTTGACCCGTTTTCAAAAAAAAGTGAACCTTGACCCGTGTGCAATAAAAGTGAACCTTGACCCGTGTGCAATAAAAGTGAGCCTTGACCCGTATGCAATAAAAGTGAACCTTGACCCGTATGCAATAAAAGTGAACCTTGACCCGTGTGCAATAAAAGTGAACCTTGACCCGTGTGCAATAAAATAACTTGCCCGTTCAATAAAAGTGAACCTTGACCCGTGTGCAATAAAAGTGAACCTTGACCCGTATGCAATAAAAGTGAACCTTGACCCGTATGCAATAAAAGTGAGCCTTGACCCGTATGCAATAAAAGTGAACCTTGCCCCCTATAAATAAAAGTGACCTTGACCGTGTGCAATAAAATGAACCTTGCCCCGTGTGAAAAAAATGAACCTTACCCGTATGCAATAAAAGTGAATTGACCCGTATGCAATAAAAGTACCCTTGCCCGTTGCAAAAAAGGGAAACCCTTGACCCGTATGCAAAAAAAAGTAAACCTTGCCCCTTGCAAAAAAAGTAAACCTTGACCCCATGCAAAAAAAGAAAACCTTGCCCGGTGAAATAAAAGGAAAATTTGACCCGTGTGAGAAAAAAGTGAACCTTGACCCGTGTGCAATAAAAGTGAACATTGACCCGTGTGCAGTAAAAGTGATCCTTGACCCGTGTGCAGTAAAAGTGATCCTTGACCCGTGTGCAGTAAAAGTGATCCTTGACACCAACAAACAATCATAGACTACTACACGAATGTGAGTTCTTCATGTCCCCCTTTTTTTCCCAGATTTATTATTATTTTTATTATTATTATTATTTTTATTATTTTATTATTATTATTTTTTATTTTTTTATATTTTTTTGACAGACAAACTGGCTAAAGGCTTTCGAACGCGATTCTAGCCCTTACCACGCGTTCAAAACACGCGGCACCGTTTTGGAAACAGACCGTGTCGCCTGGGGTTTTAACGTGTTGTTATGGGAGCCCGGGCTTTAGAAAGCAATAGCAAACCACTGAGCGAAAACTTGCCAAACCAAAAAACTGCAGTAAAAAGCTGGTTTTACGCGAGTCCTGTAAATAGGTATGCAACCCAAAAAAAATTATTATTTTTGTTGTTGAAAAGGAAACGACTCCGCTGTCATACCTCATGGGAGGGCCCTATGCTCCTGGGTTATTTTTGTTGTTTTTGTTTTGTTGTTGTTGTTGTTGTTGGTTGTTGTTTTTGTATTAGGGCTAAAAAAAAAACGGTTTCAAATTTATAATGTTTTCAAAATCACAAACCCCCTTTCTCCGTGACAATGTTATGGCCCCCTTTTATAAAGGGGGAGACACCTCAAAGCCATTTCATTCATTCATTTATTCGTTCATTCATTCAGTAGCATGTCCTTTGCAGAACCTCGCTCCCATAACAACCTTTTCCCGGGAAAAATTTTCGATCACAAGCAAGATTTTCCCCCGTCTGATACACCCCTCTGGAGACATCCGCCACATCTTGCACCCCCTCTTCTCTTTGGGCCCCTCTTCTCTCTTCCCAGGCATATACCCTTCCATTATTGTTCTCTCCAAACTGTCCTGACGTTTCAAGTGACCAAAATCTTCAATTTTCTTTGTTTTATCGTCTTTAATAGCCCTCCCTCCCAATATTAAAATCTTGAAGTATGGGCATTTTTTCTTTTCTTTACCCAAAATATTCTTTGAACTCGTCTATAAATTTATATTCAAAAGGGTTTGCGCTGTTCAGCTTGTTTTGTAAGTGTCCATGTCTCCAGGCGATGTTGCTGGAAAGAGATGCTCTAAAAAATTTAAATTTTTTTAGTTCTGTCTGTCCCACACCATAATTTATTCATCTGTTTTAGTCTTGAAGAGCAATGGATGTCGCCTTTTAAAATTTTTTCATTGTGTCCATTATTGTAATCAATGACCCCAAGATTTCAAATTTTCCACCACCTCCAATTTTCTCCCATTAAGTATATTCTTTCTCCATAGTAGTTTTTCTTATGCATATCTTAGTTTTTGCTATGTTAAGATAAAATTTGTGATTTTCACTTTTAAAAATTGTGTTGGGGCTATTGGGTTTTTTCTAGCCATTCTGTGTTGTGGATAGTAATACTGTATCATCAGCATATCGAATCTCGGGTATGTATGACCGCCGATATTTGGGGCATCATATGCTCCCTGTTTATATCATCTCTTACATTTCTCATTATATTTTGGGCTACAGGTTAAACAAAAAAGTGACAGCACGCACCCTGACGGACTCCTTGCTTGATGTAAAAACCAATCTGATGTCTCGCCATCTATTCTAACTGCTGCTTGTTGGTCTAGATAAGATTTTTATGAGTTGTACTACATGTGAAAAGCCCATATTCCTCATGATTTCCCAAATTTCTGATGCTGTCAAATCCCTTTGAAAAATCCACAAAACATGAGAAAAGGTTTACATTTAAAATTTTCTGCACTTCTCTATTATTAAAAAGCATGTTGAATATGTGATTTTTGTTCCTCTTCCTTGTCTAAATCCCGCTTGAACACGTTTAAACTCTTCTTCCATTTTCTTACTAAGTCTTCGCATTATGACTTTTAGTAGAATTTTACTTGCATGACTTATCAGGGCAATAGTTCTATAGTTGGTGCATAATTTCAGGTTGCCCTTTTTTGGGGATTGGAATGAAGATAGTTCTCTTCCAATCTTTGGCCATATACCATATTTCCAAATCTTTGTACATAATGCATGATATATGTGTATGCTTTCTTCTCCTCCTGCTTTAATTAGTTTCAGCTGGTATCTCATCACATCCAGGTGATTTACCATTCTTCAGGTTCCTTATAACCCAAGCAATTTCATCTAATGAGGGTTCAGGTTGTGTCCTCTGCTGTCATTGGCTCATGTATCTCATTCATATCCTCACTGTCACTTCATATCATACATTCCACTGCAGTACTCCTGCCATCTTTCTAGAATTGTCTAGATTCTGTTAAGGTATTTCCCATCTTGTCACAGATAACATTCAATTGAGGTTGAACATTTCTTGTCAATAACTTCATTTCCTTGAACATTTCATAATCTCTTCCAGCCTTATGATATTGCTCTATTCTGGTACAGCAATCCTGTATATATTGATTTTTGTCCTTTCTTGTGTTCTTTCTTATTTCTCGAGTTAAAGATTTATACTTAATCCTGCTATCAGATTCATCTCCTTTCTGTTTCAGCTCCCTTCGTTGTTTTATTAATTCTAACGTGTCTGACGTAATCCATGGCTTAAGTTGCTTTTTCTTGGTCGGAATGAAATCTTTGGCTGCAGTTATCAAGATATCTCTAGCTTGTACTGCCAGTTCATCAGGTGTCATTTCTTCTTGTACAGACATCAAGACCCCAAAGCGATTCCTAACTTCTATGTTGTATGCGTCCGGTATTTTTGTGAGATCAAAACGAAGTGGCCTTGGTCCTCGGGTAAGCTTTTTGAGTTTTAATTTCAGATCTGCTTCTAATAACTGATGATCTGTATCACAGTCTGCACTTCGTAGGGTTTTTGCAGATGTTATGCTTGATCTCCACCTTCTATGTATTAAAATATAATCTATCTGATTTTTGGTAAAACTGTCTGGAGACTTCCATGTGAAGAGTCTTCTTGGATGTTGTTTAAAAAGTGTGTTGGCTATCGTTAACTCATTTTTCTGTGCAAAATTCAATTAATTTGTCACCTGCATCATTTCTATTTCCTAATCCAAATTTTCCTAAAACGTGTCTCTCATTTTCAGCTCTTTCTGCACCTACTTTAGCATTAAAATCTCCCATTATTATTGCTATATCATTATGACCAATCACATTTAATGTGTCTTGTAGTGTGTTGTAAAAATTTTCAATTTCGTCCTCCTCTGCTGTTGAAGTAGGTGCATATATCTGTATGAGAGTTGTGTTTTTTGGACGGCCTTTAAGTCTAATAGTGAGGATTCTATCACTAACTGGATTATATCCCATTAAAGCTTTTGCAGTTGTCTTATCTAAACAAAATGCCACTCCACTCTGGCCTCCAACATCTCTACCAGAATAAATGAAAATACTTCAATTTTCAGTTGTAAAATGTCCCATGCCGCTCCAGCGATGTTCACTAATTCCTAAAATGTGAATGTTTAACCTCTCAATCTCATCACACACTACTTTAAGCTTTCCCTCATACAAACGTCTCACATTCCACGTTGCCAATCTCACTCTGTTTCTTAGTCTGACACAGGGAATTTCCTTGGTAACACAGTCTGGATTAACTCCGTCATCACGATTACTAGTACTGGTCCCTGCGTCACACTCTTCCCCAGTGTTATCTGATCTGCCTGGCCTGGGGGTCTCGCCACCAGATCTCTTTCTTATTATGTTTTCTTTCATGGTTGTTATTGTTTCTTGGCAAGTTTTGCAGAAGGTAGTTTGCCGTTGCTTTCCTTCTGGGCAGTGACTGTACTAGTCGGTGGCCATAGCCATTGTCTCTACTGATGAGATCATCTGCCTATCGTCGCAGAGTGCAAGACCATAACCAACAACAATCTGTCGGCTGCTCTCACACTCCATCCACCACCTGCTTCCATGGCTTCACGTAACCCTGATCGGGGGGCTAAACGGGTACTCCACCTTGCCCAAGGGTGTCCCGTAGACTAACGGAGGAAAGGAGGCGTCTTACATCTCCTTTGATAGGGGATACCCCTACCCCGCTACTCAAAGCCATGGTTCATGAAAAAATCCACTTTCAGGGGTGTATGAATCCAAGACCTCAGAGCCGCCATGAAGATGTATACCTTCACACCCAAGTTGTCATTAGATGTCAAGATACGTATGTTGTCGTATTTAACAGGGGAACTGATTGTTAGTGCACTTCCATTTCACATTCGATCCTGTCATGCCATTTGAGGCCAACTCCAGGTTTATTTTCATCTTGGTCACTGAACTTCCAACTTCATGTATCGTGGACCTTTTCTTGTACTATTCAGCATAACATCGCTTGCTTCATGCTACTACTTACAATTATTTACAAATGTCCATCCAGTAAGACATTTCTGACTACTTCAATCGTCTTGTGAATTCTAGAAGTTCTCATGCTTTGATACTTGCTTACTAAAACATCACAAACAATTTCTTAACTCAAGATACAGAAAATCAATGCAGTTGTTCATCAATCTCATATTATGTTGTGTGTGTGTGTGCGTGTGTGTGTGTGTGTCTGTGTGTGTCTATATATACACACACAGGTAGGCCCCGCTGTACGCCGCTTCGTTATACGTCTTTTCGCTATTACGTCGTTGTCACATAGGGGATTAATTTCGCTTAACGTCGCTACGGTTCGCCATAACGTCGTTTTGAGGCTGGGACAATTCATGAAGGTGCTGACAAAATCAAAGAGGGTGCTAAAAACGTAACCCCTTTGAGTGCTTCCAAGATCACTCGTAACAGAAGTATTCTTATGGAGAACATGGAAGCACTATTGGCCGTCTGGATTGAATACCAGAACCAATGAAATATGCCTGTGAGCAAGATGGTTATCCAAGAGAAAGCAAAGTCTCTCTATGAAGATCTAGCTAAGAAAGCGGGTGAGAGCAGTACTAGTAGTGCTGATGATAGTATTGGAGCGAGTCGTGGATTGGTTTGAACGCTTTAAGGCGATGCGTTCACGCCTGCACCTCATTCAGACAACAGGTGAAGCGGCGAGTGCTGATACTGCAGTTGCAGAGCATTTCCCTGCAGAGTTAAAGGCCATGATTGAGGAGGGTGGTTACTGTGCAGCAGCCACTGGACACATTTTTGTTCAAGCACAGAAGAGCCAGGAAAAGAGGCAGGAAGAGGTTACAGTTTCATCCTCAGATGAAGAGGCAGAATTTAATGCCTCTACGTCCCAATAACTCTACCACTCGCCCTCCAACCCACCTCTAGTTAGCCAATAAATATCAACAACCATCAAAATAAACATTACTGTAGCACACAATACACTGTAATACTATTTCATTAAATTCTATGGGAAATAGTGTTTCGCTATACGTCGTTTCACTTAACGTCGCGTTTTCCAAGAACGTAACCCCGACGTTACCTGTGTGTGTATGTGTGTGTGTGTGTGTGTGTGTGTATATATATATATATATATATATATATATATATATATATATATATATATACAAACATTTAAAACCGCCCATGACCTCGAACTAACAACAATTGTTAACCATACTAATACTGTGTTAAAGAAATCATACCTGTATAGTCAGTGGGTACTCCACTTACGAAAAATTTCAACGTAGGGTATCCGGTGATCTCGTATTTGTTGCCAAGTTCCACTTCTTCAATAGCATCAACTTTAACCAGTTTAACAGCATAGCCTTCGTCTTTTAACTGTTTAGCTGCTCGTGAGTACGCCGGGTCAAGGATTTTACAATGCCCACACCAAGGTGCAACTGAATAAAGATAAAATATGAAGATTATGTAAACATATTTTACCAGGTTTAAATACTGAAGTAGCAGACTAGAGAGAAGAATATCTGGTACAGTTGCCACAGGAAAGGGGTCGGCAGAAACGTCTAGCGCAGTGGTTCTCAACCGGTGGGGGATTTTATGGTTTCCAAAGGGGAGGGGGGGGGGGGAGAGAGAGAGAGATTAAGAAAATATTTCAAGATTGCGTTAATACAAGAACCCATTACTTGATATTGTTTTCCCCTCCATACCTTACGGTTCTATACTTCTCGCCCTTCTGAAATTCGTTTTTTAACGTAAGTAGGCTCACAAATAATTTTTTTATGTAGACGTCTAGACTTGTTCTAGTATGTATTAATGTACTATGCAATTTAGCTTCCATTATTACGTATAATGTGTAGGAGCGGGGGGATTTATAAGGAGTAAATACGAAAGGGGGGAATGACATTCTGAACATATGGTGAAGGGGTGCATGGGCCAAAACAAAGGTTGAGAACCACTGGTCTAGAGGAACAATGCTACTGCCACTGTCAAGGGACATATTCAGCAGCGTCACTCCAGGATTATGCCCTGTACAGCCAGTGTCAAGGGAAATGTTAAGCAGCGTCACTCCAGGATTATGCCCTGTACAGCCAGTGTCAAGGGAAATGTTAAGCAGCGTCACTCCAGGATTATGCCCTGTACAGCCAGTGTCAAGGACATATTACAGCAGCGTCACTCCAGGATTATGCCCTGTACAGCCAGGTGTCAAGGGAAATGTTAAGCAGCGTCACTCCAGGATTATGCCCTGTACAGCCAGTGTCAAGGGAAATGTTAAGCAGCGTCACTCCAGGATTATGCCCTGTACAGCCAGTGTCAAGGGAAATGTTAAGCAGCGTCACTCCAGGATTATGCCCTGTACAGCCAGTGTCAAGGGAAATGTTAAGCAGCGTCACTCCAGGATTATGCCCTGTACAGCCAGTGTCAAGGGAAATGTTAAGCAGCGTCACTCCAGGATTATGCCCTGTACAGCCAGTGTCAAGGGAAATGTAAGCAGCGTCACTCCAGGATTATGCCCTGTACAGCCAGTGTCAAGGGAAATGTTAAGCAGCGTCACTCCAGGATTATGCCCTGTACAGCCAGTGTCAAGGGAAATGTTAAGCAGCGTCACTCCAGGATTATGCCCTGTACAGCCAGTGTCAAGGGAAATGTTAAGCAGCGTCACTCCAGGATTATGCCCTGTACAGCCAGTGTCAAGGGAAATGTTAAGCAGCGTCACTCCAGGATTATGCCCTGTACAGCCAGTGTCAAGGGAAATGTTAAGCAGCGTCACTCCAGGATTATGCCCTGTACAGCCAGTGTCAAGGGAAATGTTAAGCAGCGTCACTCCAGGATTATGCCCTGTACAGCCAGTGTCAAGGGAAATGTTAAGCAGCGTCACTCCAGGATTATGCCCTGTACAGCCAGTGTCAAGGGAAATGTTCAGCAGCGTCACTCCAGGATTATGCCCTGTACAGCCAGTGTCAAGGGACATATTCAGCAGCGTCACTCCAGGATTATGCCCTGTACAGCCAGTGTCAAGGGAAATGTTAAGCAGCGTCACTCCAGGATTATGCCCTGTACAGCCAGTGTCAAGGGAAATGATAAGCAGCGTCACTCCAGGATTATGCCCTGTACAGCCAGTGTCAAGGGACATATTCAGCAGCGTCACTCCAAGATTATGCCCTGTACAGCCAGTGTCAAGGGAAATGTTAAGCAGCGTCACTCCAGGATTATGCCCTGTACAGCCAGTGTCAAGGGAAATGTTAAGCAGCGTCACTCCAGGATTATGCCCTGTGCAGCCAGTGTCAAGGGAAATATTCAGCAGAGTCACTCCAGGATTATGCCCTGTACAGCCAGTGTCAAGGGAAATGTTAAGCAGCGTCACTCCAGGATTATGCCCTGTACAGCCAGTGTCAAGGGAAATATTCAGCAGAGTCACTCCTCGATAATGAACAGTACAGCTAATGTGAAAGGAAAATGATCAGTAGTATCACTCCAGGATTATCCCCAGTACTGCCGTTGTTGGGCAAATAGTCAGCAGAATCACTCCAGGATTATCCCCAGTACTGCCAGTGTCAAGGGAAATAGTCAGCAGGATCCCTTGAGGGTTATCTCCAGTACTGCCAGTGTCACAGGAAATAGCAGGATCACTCCAAGATATCTCCAGTACTGCCAGTGTCACAGGAAATAGCAGGATCACTCCAGGATTATCCCCAGTATTGCCAGTGTCACAGGAAATAGCAGGATCACTCCAGGATTATCCCCAGTACTGCCAGTGTCACAGGAAATAGCAGGATCACTCCAGGATTATCCCCAGTACTGCCAGTGTCACAGGAAATAGCAGGATCACTCCAGGATTATCCCCAGTACTGCCAGTGTCACAGGAAATAGCAGGATCACTCCAGGATTATCCCCAGTACTGCCAGTGTCACAGGAAATAGCAGGATCACTCCAAGATTATCCCCAGTACTGCCATCACGGAAGGGAATACTAGCGTAGTGTGCGGCTGGCCGCGGGACTAGAATGCCAAAACCCGTAACATACTCTAAAGTAAACGCCCTTGTCTATAACACACACCAACAAAATAGAGTGAGAGATAGAGAGAGAGAGAGAGAGAGAGAGAGAGAGAGAGAGAGAGAGAGAGAGAGAGAGAGAGAGAGAGAGAGGGGGGGGGGCGGGGGAGATAAATAAACACACAGGAGAGGAGAATTAGATACGGGACTGGCATGGTTGGAGGCTGAAAGATATTACAAAGGATATGACTACTTGACGTCTGTTGGTTAATGGTTTTTGCTTCAATGGGGATACAGAACCGAAGAAGAAAATTAATTACAGCAGTTCTCAGTGAGTGTCGCACACACACATACACACACGCGCGCGCGCGCACATGTGTGCATATCTATTGTCTGTTTATATGTGTGTATGTGTGTGTGTGTGCGCGCGCGCTTGTGTGTGCGTGTTTGCGTGCGTGTATGTGTAAGAAAATGGCAATTTCATGACAAATAAGGATGTGACATTCTAAACATCTTCTATATCACATATTGATCCGTGAATTTAAACGTTGCTCGGACCCAGATAACAGCAGCTACCCAGTGGAGACAATAACAACAATAATACACTCACAACTGTATCTCTTCCACGGTGTCCAAATACACACACATTGTAAACATATTTGGTATAGTGCACACACACATCTGTTCCAAGGACTTGTACTTTCACGCATCGAGTATGCCCTGGCCATCCTCACTGTCAGCCCTACACAGATTGGAAGACTCGAAAAGGTACAAAACGAAGCCATGCGCATCATTTTGGGCTGCACGAGAGACACCAGCTGTGTAGCAATGAGATACCTCCTTGACTTCCCGACAATGGAACACAGAATCAAGATCTGGAGAGCTCGTGCATACTTAAAAATAAGTGCAGATGAGCAGCACCCTCTGCATGACGCTATATTCAGAGAAAAGGGTAACAGGCTAAAGAGGGGCAAATCATGGATGGGTCGGGCGGAAGATGTCGTCAGACAGGTCTACAGTCTTACCAGTATCAACCCCGGCAAGGAATGGGTGCCGGTGCCTCCAGCCTTTAAGTGCACTTTCTCCTGCATTATCACACTCGAACAGACGGTGCAGAGAGCAGAACCCTGCCGCTGTCAATGCAGAGGTTAACGCGCTCATCTATGAACACTCAGATAGCCCCGAAGTGCTCATCTATACAGATGGATCTGTTGTAAAGCAGCAGAGAAGTGCGTGGGCATTTACAGCCCGTTCAGCAGGGCCGAACCGTTCAAGAATCCAGTGGTGCCCACTCTATGACCACGAGCAGCATGACGATGGAGGTGATGGCAGTTACACAGGCTTTCATATGGCTGGAATCACAGCATTATACCAACGTGTGTGTACTAAGTGATTCAATGAGCATGATTCAGAAGGTCGAAGCTGGATCTGTACGTAGACAGTGGACTGAATCGCTGCGGAAGTCTGTTGTCCGTAAAGTCACCTTCATCTTCGTCCCGGGACATGCGGGAGTCGAGGGAAATGAACGAGCTGACAAACTGGCTGGCTCTGCACCCCCTGTAGATGGCCAGCCCATGGATCGTGCCGATGTTATTAACGTCCTTAAAGATTTGGCGAGAACAGAGGATTTTGACGTCAGTGATTCCACATCGCTGTCCAGGATGAAAGACCTGGGAGTAAGAATCGGCACAGCCAGACGCGAGAGGTACATCGGGAAAACAAAGTGCCTCGTCAACCAACACAGAACTGGCACTATTAGCCACCGGACGCTGATGCATATGCTGGGGGGAGGATCTGAGCACCTATGGACATGTCCGGAGTGCAACGAAGATACCCCAACTGATAACTGATAACTGATAACACACACACACACACACACACAGACACACACACAGACACACACACAGACACACACACACACACACACACACACACACACACACACACATATGCACATCGCAGTAATAAAAAACATACATTGCCAGATTTCTTTAGTATGTTGTGACTGGGCGCAAACAGGGCAATCACACAGGCCACGATGATTGGTTAGTTAGTTGCATATCCTTTACAGGGCGTAGCAGTCAACTCCAGCATTTATTATTACTTTTTGTTTTACTTTTCGTGATTCCTGGGTAAATTTACGTTCATAAGTTTGCCATTGCTTTCTGAACGACTGGCACACAAACCATGTCATAAATGACCAACGCAAGGTGGTCTGCTGCCAAATCGCCCGCATCTGTGTTTCGAACGCAATATGTGAGATTACGAACTGCGTCCGTAAAACTTTCGCCAGGGAACCGGTCGTTAATTGGCATGAATAATGGCCACATATATATTGTGTATGTTGCCCAGGGCAGAAACACTGACACGACCTTGATTTAAGCAGGTCATAACAGTCATTAATTTGAGTAACATTAACTTCTGGGCTAGTCAAATCAACATTTTACGTTCTATTTTATGGGGTATCCTATTATTATATTGATTGTCTGAATATGGAAGTCGACACTAGAAGTGATGTTTATTTGGGTCACCATATAACGATAAAATGGTTGAGGGGAAAGTAGTTGAAGTGTTTGTTTATTCTAAGCCAGGTTTTGTTTATTAAAAGCCAGTTTTCGTATATTCGACGTTAGATGTGTTGCCTTGACTTTGTGAATCTATCCACTTTATTGTTTGTCTTCCTCTTGCCTCACAGCCAGAGCTTCTTTAATTGTGAACACACAACTTTATTCTCACTAGATGTCCGAACCACTTTATTTGTTACCTCTTTACAAATTCAACGCCATCATATTTAACTCTATCTTACCTAATAAAGAACATTATATACAACAATAAGAAAGACATAAACAGCTTTCTTTGGTCATGTGGTAAGAAGAGATGCATTGGAGAACATCGTGGCAACTGGAAAGATCGAGGGGAGGAAAGCCAGAGGCAGACCAAGATAAATGATCCTGGATGGATTGAGACGGTGGCATTGAGGAATATCATCGGCAGAGTTGACCCAGAAACCAAGGACCGAGATCTGTGGAAAGTCATGGATGCCTACACTAGCTGGTATGGCACTTGATGATGCTGGTATCTAGTGAAACTATAGCTTTTCACAAATATTTAGTTTCGTACACGGTGAGTTTTCTCTCCTCAAATGTAAGCATTCTTCATGTTTAGCACTGTTAGCGGGGATCAGCGTGGCAGAATGAGTAAGAGCACTCGTTCTTTAACATTCGGTGTGCCGATGCCTAAGTAGCGGGTCCAACCCCTACATCGGGCAGTTGGACCAAAATGTTCACTTCTCGTCCTTGACTTGGGGATGTAAATTACAAGTACCTCTGAAGTCGGAATGGGTTCGCCTGATGGCGAGGGGCACTGGTAATCGGTAAAGCTCATCCATAAGCACAAATCTGTCCAGTGCACTAGAAATCTGTCTAGTGCACATGTATGAACTAAGCTTGAGTTCAAAGCGAGAGAAAGCCAAACAAATAAACAAACATGCACTGGTAGCAGAGGTTGCCCACGCTGATTCCGCTAAAGATGAGAATTACACACACGTATTCATCCTGCGCGAGTCACCTTCAGTGGTTCCCCGGAGTTAAATTGATCACTGTCACACTTTGCTACAAGGGCGAGTCAATAAGTAAGTCACACAGTTATGTGTGATGGCAGGTAAATGTAGTTGGTGTTTTCTACAGGTGTTATTAGGTGACAGCAACATCGAACTTTATATTCCCGTTCGTCGGGTGTCTCATGCGCATGCGCAGCGCATAAACAAAATGGCGACTGTACTTACGGCGTGTATAACCAAAGGGCAACGTGCTGTTGTGCGTTTTTTTTTTTTTTTTTTTTTTTTTGGGCGAAAGGACTGCCTGCTAATCATTCATAAAGGGAAAAGCTTCCTGTTTATGCTACAAATGTTTTTTTAAAGTGGTGCAGAGCTGGTAAAAAATTTTCTCAAGGACCTCTAAAATTGTTGAAAATTCCGATCTGGTCGTCCTGTTGAAATTTAACAGAAACAAAACCGTGCCCGGGTGGAGGGAGATTGATTAAAGGGAGGGTGGGCCCCTTTTTTTCCCCCCGGGGGG
>JACEFZ010006674.1:7500-11769 GCA_014155875.1 Cepaea nemoralis | reverse complement strand
GGCAAGTTTACCCTCATTAATTTGCCATTGCTTTCTGAAAGACCGACACTCATACCATTGTATACAAACCAACGAAGACGGTTTGCTGCAAAATCGCCCACAGCTGTGTTTAGAAGGCGATATGTGGGAATGCGAACTGCGCCCGTAACCTCTTTGCCACAGCGTCGGCTATATATATATGTTATATATTTAAAAATAAAGCTAATTCATTTTATGGATTAGTTGTCTCAACACTGAAGAACAAAAGCAGTGTAGAACTAGCAGACTGTCAACAGACCCAACAGATTTCTAATACAATGGGTCCCATCACACTGTAACATACCTGACAATGTAGAGGCTGACTGACGAACACAACGAACAAATGAAAGTGACTGATACAAGCATAACAATGATGTGGCTCAAAATTCGCACTCATAGAGACAAGTGGGAATCAAAGGGCCTAGGTCACCAGAAAGATGATGCCTATTATCACGTTGACAGTTACAGTTAATTGCATATCTTTTACAGGACGTCGCAGTCAACTCCAGCATGTTTTGGCTGTTTGTGATCTCTTGACAAGTTTACCTTCAGTAGTTTGCCATAGCTTTCTGAACGACAGGAACTCATACTATTTTTATGAAAACCAACACCCTTGTGGACTGTTCTTGAGAGCCACAGAAAGGAAGGGACAATAGTTACTTTTCATTCTTTATATACTATTATATAGTATATAACATACTATTTCCAGGGTAACATACCAGGGTAACATACTATTTCCAGGGTAACATACTATTTCCAGGGTAACATACCAGGGTTACATACTATTTAAAGGGTAACATACTATTTCCAGGGTAACTTACCAGGGTAACATACCAGGGTAACATACTATTTCCAGGGTAACATAAAAGGGTAACATACTATTTCCAGGGTAACATACTATTTCCAGGGTAACATACCAGGGTTACATACTATGTAAAGGGTAACATACTATTTCCAGGGTAACATACCAGGGTAACATACTATTTCCAGGGTAACATACTAGGGTTACATACTATTTCCAGGGTAACATACCAGGGTTACATACTATTTCCAGGGTAACATACCAGGGTTACATACTATTTCCAGGGTAACATACCAGGGTTACATACTATTTCCAGGGTAACATACTAGGGTAACATACTATTTCTAGGGTAACATGCAAGGGTAACATACAGGGGTAACATTCTATTTCCAGGGTAACATACCAGGATAATATACTGTTTCCAGGTAACATACTATTTCCAGGTAACATACTATTTCCAGATAACATACTATTTCCAGGTAACATACTATTTCCATGGTAAGATACCAGAGACGCATATTATTTCCAGGTAACATACATTGGTAACATACAATTTCTAGGGTAACATACCACGGTAACATACCAGAGTAACATACAAGGGTAACAAACACGGGTAACATACTCTTTCCAGGGTAACATAACATTTCTTGGGTAACATACCACGTTAACATACCAGGGTAACATACTATTTCTAGGGTAACATACAAGGGTAACATACTATTTCCATTATAATATTTCAGGTTAACGTAAGGGTAACATACCAGGTTAACACACATTTCCAAGTTAACATACTATTTCAAGGGTAACATATCAGGGTAACTTACCATGGTAACATACTATTTCCAGTGTAACATACCAGAGTAACACACTATTTTCAGGTTAACTTACTATTTCAAGGGTTACATACCATGGTAACCTACCAGAGTAACATACTATTTCTAGTGTAACATACCAGGGTAACATACCAGGGTAACCTACCATTTCTAGGGTAATATACCAGGGTAACATAACTATTTCCAGTATAACATTCAGGGTAACATACCAGGGTAACACACTATTTCAGGTTAACAACTATTTCAAGGGAAAACATAAGGGGGAAACTTACCAGGTTTAAATTTACTATTCCGGGTTAATTACTATTTCTAGTGTAACTATCAAGGTAACTGTCGTGTCCTCCTTTAAAGTGTCGTCCCTGGAGGGAAGGGAGTAAAACCCCCAAATTAAAAATTTTTTTTCCCTTATCAATATCTGGAGAATCACCCGTTTCCCTCCCAAAACCACCATCACCCCTGGACACCTTCCTACACTCTTCACTGTGTACTATCCCCTCATCTTCCCAACGCAACATACTCAACAACTCGTGCTTCTAAAAATTAATAAAGATTAATTTATTAAAAGAAAAGTGTACGTATATGAGAGTGTATGCAAAGAAAATGTGTGTCGTGTATTAAACATAAATTATGTGTCAGCCCTCAAAGTTCAGGATCATAGTGACACATCATGGCAAGGATCACACGACATCAAAAGGGACTCATCACAAGGGACCTCACCGAAGTCGTGTCCTTCTCTCCAGACATTGTCCTCCTCCAGGAACTTGATGACCATGAGATCTGAATCCCATGTAAATATATAATCCGGGGAAAAAAAACTATTACTGTTCCTAACGCAACTGTTCCTAATAGTTTATATAAACTCCGGCTTCATAATTCCGGCGCAGTGCAACAAACATGGAACACTGTCTTATGAACAAGACTTTTTGTCTCTTGATAAATGTTCACTAGTTCTCACTATTAAACAGTTATTGTCTATACTCCAATAGAGTCCTTTATTGGTGTTCTAGTCATAAGTGACCTGAATATCCATCACTATTGGTGTGTTAAAACTGGTATGACCTAAACTCATTCGGTATTTATCCTGTAGGATACATATACCATTCAGCTCCCCTGAGCAATGTTGATCATCTTCCTCTAGCATAAGTTCTGTTGTAAAGTTGCTGGCCAATCTTCCTGCGCCAAACTTATCCGGGATCGGATTTTTCCTTGGGTCCGTGTTCTTCATTCCAACCAGAGGGAACCTGTAAAATAAATCATATAACCGGTGATAGCCTCCCCGTCACTGATCTCTATTAGATGATCGTGGGCCATCGGCCTCGCTCAGAAAATATAATGAACCTACTCTGTCATGGACAGATGACTATACACATATGTTATCATCAGGCCAAGACAAGAAAAAAAAATCAAAAAACAGAATGCGGAACCCCGCCCACCAGGGATACCTACGGGAATATCCCAATTATCCCTCATTACTAAATTCTCAACTAGTAAAGCTTATCCACACTTCACTAATCTATTTTCAACTAACAGAGCCGAGTATCACTTCCCTACTCTAGCTAGTTTTCCACTAACAGTGCTAATCATCACACTTTAGTTTTAACAAGGCTACAACCTGTATTAATTAGAACTAATTATAATAGGTTCTACCTTAGGCAACACTGCAGTTAGATCAAATTACATCCACTCTTGCCATGACAGGCACGTGTAAAATTAAATTAACTCAATTCGCACACGGTAGACATTTTCCAATCAGAACCGCAGTTTCGAAGCACTTCCACTAAAATCCAAGGTTTGAGTTCAACTGTCCTCTCCCATCATGGTTTTCTGCAAAACCTAACATTGGTCACGTGACATGGTTCATGTCCTGCAGGTGTTATTTGGGCATATCATCCATTGTCAAGAATCGATTTTCCCTGGCTCCATCAATGTCAAAGTTGTCATCAGTTGTTTTGACTCCCCCAACAAACTAACGAGTTACTGTATGATCCCAACAACAGTTTTCCCCAACAAGCTGCCAATCTACTTTACGTCCGGAAACTATGAATTGACAGACGGACTGTTTTCTTCCGAGCTGAGTACTTCCGCTTCCAATCCGACTTGTTTATAATCTGTCAAAGCGATGTATGATTCAGCTCATTCACTTCCCCTACACATCTGCAACTGTTAATTTTGCCCGACATGTGATGGCCGACATCCGATTGCCACCATGATCCCACGGGTTCCATCTGTATTCAAATGTTGACAAACTGTCAAAGCGATGCCGGGATTTGTCTCACTCACCACCGAGTGTTTCCAATCCGTCGACCAGATGTACACGTGCAGCCACAAATATTGTCCTGGGAATTTGACATCCGATTTGTTTATACTGTTAGTTAAAATAGTTGTCGCTGGCAGATAGTCCGTTTTATCAGAAAGCCTCTATAATAATCAACTGGGTAAACGCAAGGTTTTATTTTGTGACAGTAACATTCAAGGGTAACATACTATTTCAAAGGTAACATACCAGGGTACCATACCAGGGTAACATCCCAGGGTAACATACCATGAGAACATACTATTTCCAGGGTAACACACCAGGGTAACATCCCAGGGCAACATCCCAGGGTAACATACCAT
>JACEFZ010006674.1:0-2500 GCA_014155875.1 Cepaea nemoralis | reverse complement strand
CCCTGCCAGTTAGCGCAGACGTATTGGTCTTTTGGTGTTGGATCAACTCTGTTGATGTATTCGTCCCGTGCCACTGTCTAGTCCAACCAGCATAATCTTTTCTTGGTCCACCACTGCCTTTCTTCCCCTTGATCTTTCCAATTGTCACGATGTTCTCCAATACCTCTCTCCTCCTCACACGACTAAAGAAAACTGTCCGTTTCTTATTGTTGTATATAATATTCTAGTTTCATTAGCCTCTTTCAGGCAATCGTTGTTAGTTACACTCACAGTTCAAGGAATTCGCAACATTCGTCCCAGGAACCACATCTCCGTTGCTTCCAATCTCTTCCTAATTGGTTCACTCACATTCCAAGATTCATGGCCATACAGCAATGCATGTTCTATATAGCATTTCAATTCTTTACTTCTTACATTCAGTGCTGTCTTGGTTTTATGGATTTTAAATTACTTTGCTGGTAGGAATTGTAGAAATGAAGAACACAAGAATATGTGAAGTGGATAATCACAATTACTATGAAAGAATATGTCTTTTGTATTTTAAAAATAATATTTAACTCAGTCTTTTCGAGTAGCTACTCACGTTTATTCGCCAGTCTCACTCACGAAATCAGATGTAAGATAAAATAAAAACATTGTATGGGAGGTCACAACATTTAGGTTTAGAAGATCAAATGAGGGAGACAAAGATAAAGATAAATCAAGGCCACAATAACCCAATATCATCAAGAAGGAATATCATCAACAAGGAATATCATTAACAATGAATATCAACAAGGAATATCATCAAGAAGGAACATCATCAAGAAGGAATATCATCAAGAAGGATTATCATCAACAATGAATGTCAACAAGGAATATTATCAAGAAGGAATATCATCAACAAGGAATATCATCAACAAGGAATATCATCAAGATGGAATATCATCAACAAGGAATATCATCAAGAAGGAATATCATCAAGAAGGATTATCATCAACAATGAATATCAACAAGGAATATCATCAAGAAGGAATATCATCAACAAGAAATATCACCAAGAAGGATTATCATCAACAATGAATATCAACAAGGAATATCATCAAGAAGGAATATCATCAAGAAGGAATATCATCAAGAAGGATTATTATCAACAATGAATATCAACAAGAAATATCATCAAGAAGGAATATCATCAACAAGAAATATCATCAAGAAGGATTATCATCAACAATGAATATCAACAGGGAATATCATCAACAAGGAATATCATCAAGAAGGATTATCATGAACAATGAATATCAACAGGGAATATCATCAAGAAGGAATATCATCAAGAAGGAATATCATCAACAATGAATATCAACAAGGAATATC
Organism: Cepaea nemoralis; assembly: GCA_014155875.1. Taxonomy (NCBI): domain Eukaryota; kingdom Metazoa; phylum Mollusca; class Gastropoda; order Stylommatophora; family Helicidae; genus Cepaea; species Cepaea nemoralis. Next base: position 1,144 of record JACEFZ010006674.1, on the reverse strand, counting down.
ATCAAGAAGGAATATAATCAAAAAGGAAAAGGAATATCACCAAGAAGGATTATCATCAACAATGAATATCAACAGGGACTATCATTGTGATATATTTTCACAAAACGTAACATCGCATTAAATAAATCCAGGACAACAAAATCGGAGTTCACCGAAACAGAATTGGTTTGTTCCACAATTGTACGATCCAAGATTTAATATACCCGTTGTCAATGAAATACGTTCACTGGGAAAGGACCGTATAAATAGCAGCGTGCAGAGCGACATGGCCTGTTTGTTCATCAGTCAGCATGAGACATAAGAACTGAAGCAGCGGAAGGAGTAAGAGACTTTCAAAATTCACTAGAAAAGAAAACCTCAGCCTATGAAATCGCTGTGAGAAATTGCATCTCATTCAGATCATGAAACGTGTCGACATGTTGAGGTCATTCTGATAAATAAGGTAAACACCACATTTAATTCAGTTAAATTTTAGTTAGTTGTGAGCCTATTTTCCCAGATGAGAGTTGGTAAGTAGACTCGTTGAACACGTGTGGTGAAGTAAGAAGTTAATTTAATTGTTATAGTTTATAGATAAACTATTAATTAAGAATACCCATATTTAATGTTGTTTTCTCCCAAAAGTAAACCCCTGATGTAATGTATAAAAAGCATTAATCCAAGTTGTACATTTAATTCTTAAGCACTCAATCCACAATGATTGGAATGGTGAGTTCTTAAAGATATTTAATTTAGTACAAACTAAATAATATTACTAAAGTTATCATAGTCACACGATAAACTGTACAATAGGAGAAAACTACAGTGTTTATTTTCTCCCAGCTAAACAACTTAGTTAATGTATAAATCATTAGACACATGCTATACATTTTATTTCTTAAGCATGAAACTGAATCTACAATGAATTAGAGTGACTTAAGGAAATTCAGAATTTTTAGTATAGTGGAAAGGACATAATGTATATGGCCCACTGGTAAGATTAAAAACTAGTTTACATGTGCCAGCACTAATAGAGAATTTAGTGGAATGTGTATAGTTAAGTAGATTGAGCACATAAGTCAGTAGATTTAATTGTGACATGACACAGGACAACAAATATCCTATTTACAGGACATCCTGTCAAAAACCAACCCACCAATTTTTA
>JACEFZ010006673.1:0-14221 GCA_014155875.1 Cepaea nemoralis | reverse complement strand
TATTCAATTTAAGTGCAATTTCAGTTTTTTTTCAATTTTTTTTGAAACTGATACTTTTGTTTTTCCATTTCTAGTTTCATTTGTGTCTGTCTTTCTTCGTGTATGCACTTAGCTTCAGCTAACCTTTCTTCCTGTAGGCGTTGGGCTTCAGCTAACTTTTCTTCCTGTGGGCGTTTGGCTTCACGTTCATTATGCCTCGTTTCTCTCTCAAGTTGCTGCTCTTCTTTGAGTTTTGTTTCTACAAGCTCCTGTAAATCTTTGCCCTTCAGGCCTATTCGTTCACCTGCTTCGATATATTCCATTGAAGTAGGCATCTTTGTAATTGTGGACACGTTGCTGTCTGTCAGCCAACTATAATATAACGACACCTCTTCTAGTCTTTGTGTGCATTTTCTAAGTTCACCACCCCTTAGAATTTACGTAAATTCGTAGTGCTGATAATATCCCTCTGTTTTCACACAGTCACTCTATAAGAAATTTAGTAGTGGGCGGGGGGTGTTACCTATACTCCCTCGAATATATAACAAATAGTTGTAGAAAGTTTCTGGAAATAGTGTTAGACATACATATATATCCACGAATGAATGATAAACAATAAGTGATGACTATGAGACGCAACATGCATAGGCTAGTGACACACACACGGATGATTACCTAGAAATAAAAAAAAAAACTGATATCGACCAGCCCATGTAAGACAAAAATTAGTGCGCATAAAAAACACCAAAAACCATCTAGATAGGAGATTTTTTTTAACGTGAGAATTACAATAATAACATATATCCGAATCAACCCGATATTATATGTAAATATAAAGAAAGAAGAACAAGTAATCTCCTGCCATGAATCGGGTTACATAAGACCTGAGTAACAGCAACATAGATAGAGGAGACATTAAGAGTGATAAATAATCACGGAGAGCTATAATGAAATAGACACCGGTAAAGGGCTAAAGATAGTAGCCAATCTAGCGGTAGGACGGAGGGCACGTGATGTGGTTTTGGCGCACAGTGGAGAAGGCAGTCTTCCGGGAACCACAGCCAGGTTCACATCGTAGAAATCGACAAGACCAGCGGTATAATATGAAGATGTGGACAGCGATTCAAAGGTGAATATGAAACCTACGAGTCAAACGGCATGGACAGCGTTACAGAGTTGTAGAGTCCGTTTTACAGCAAGAGCGATGGCCAGTACACTCCAGGCCGGTAAACACGCTACAGTACAGGGCGCGAGGTGAGCTGTGTCACCCGCTTGAGGGGCTTAGGGCCCGATAACGACGCAGGACAATAGTTGTAAGTAGGTCAATTGTTAGAAGTTAGAATTGACTATATAACGTTGTGGTGAAGTAAATAAAGAGATTTGTGCGGCATGTTCTGCCCAGGGAAAGCCGTTGTGATTCAGTGTATTCGAGTATGTGTTTAAGGTAGTTTGCCAGTGGAGCGACAGCATACCCCGATCAGCACATTGGCAACCATGGGGGGTCAAGCCGGAGACTGAACTTGGAAAAAGAGGACCAGGCAATGGTGAGCGATATTCAGAAGAAAAAAATAATCTGCCTGTGAAGTATATTACATCGAGCGATTCCAATATCAAACAATACAACATGGCTAATGACATGCCGGTAACATTGTGAAGCTACAAATATACCAGTGTGTTGGGTATGAACTGGAATATATTGGGTGATACCAAAGAAGAGTGGGAGATAAGAAAGAGTTACGAGTAAAAGTCAGAGTATAAACTTATGAGTTACGAACCATGGCAAATTATATACCAGTATTGAACAGTATTGGATGTAAATTTGAACAACAATACTAATACAACGATATTAAAGTACTCGATAAGGAGGTGTTTAACGACAGGTGTGAGAACATTTTGTGAATACTACAGACGTTATCTGGTCTCTTTAAGAACAGTGCCGACAGTGAAAATAGACATGGTTATTGAAAGTGAACACTTTTCAAAATGAGTATCAGCAAAGCAAACAAGCATGGCTATCAACCACAGCAATGGAACCCACGTAGATTATCAACAGCAATGTCTGTGGCTAATTGTGCAGGGTGCCTATAAAGCACAATATTTCAAGTTCTCCAAAAGTTCAAAATAAAATCACGCAGCCACATAAATAACATTAAAAGGCTGTCTACGTGTGCTCCAGGCACTATAGTGCTTTCATGAACTAATCGCGGTATCAACATTGAGTATTCGTTCCAGATTTGTTTCACATGGTTTGGCAGTAGTACCATAGGTGGTTTCTACACCACTTTTGAGGGGGCACCATTTTCACCTGCCGACCCAGTTGATCAAGTCCAAATCAGATGTACCGAAGTGGAGCCAGACTGACCCGTACCGAGTCCTGAAGCAAGCGGAAGTGGGGCCGAGCAGTTCGACCGAGTCACCAGGGACATTGTCGCTGGAGATAAACAGGTCAAATTGTTTCTGATTGATTTCTGTGTATATTATGCTTAGTGGTCCAGGGTCATTAGGCACCATTTCACGACTCTATATATGCACCCTCATCATTATGATTGCTCACTCCATAGGTATTACTTCATTTATTTAAACAATTGATGAGTACTGTTGATTGTCCAGCAGAGTTACTATTATTTTGAACCGTGTTGTAGCAGGGTCAACATGTGGTCGACGTTATCATAACAAGACTAGTAGCAACACTTGAGTGATCTGTGTATACAGATATTAGTATATATATACCACTTAGTAGATACATCATATAACCATGCCTACATGGTCATACTTTATAGCTTTAGGTGTGAAATGTGGTTTGACAGTGGATGTGCTTAGGACAGAACTTCAGAAGCAGAACTATAACCAAGGTAAAGACCAACAGAATAGATCCAAGAGTAGATCCCACCGAACTACTCAATATAGAAATAGACCAGCTCTACATAGACCAGCTAATGTAGCTCGAACAGGGCCAGTAAGTCAATGTACATATTGTGGTCGCCAACATGGGTCTCTTGAAATATGCGAGAGAAACCCTAATTACGACTCTTACATCAAAAACTTCCTTTCAAGAGAGTCGATAGGTACGAAGACTACATAGACAGTCGAAAATGCTGGGTCTGTAACAGCTTGGGCCACGTAGCCAGAGAGTGTGGACTGAAACAACTGATTAAAGATACGAAAGGGCATATGCTAAGTCTAGGAGTGAAGAAAACCATGACCAAAAGACAAACGTAGTAGACATAGCGACACTCAAATATAGCACACAGACGGACGGTAACCGTGTTCATGGTCATAGAGTGCTGACACAAGAGGTGAGTACTATCAACATTCACAAAGGGACTTTGAAAGTCCACAAAGCACTCGTGAACGGAAAGTTGACCACATGCGTTAGGTATACAGGGGCGTGAATAGCTGATGTGGAGCAGAGTCTGGTAAGGAATGGTGACTACACTGGAAATAGGGTGACGTGCAGTACCTTCGGTGGTACACTGGAGAATTACGCTATAGCATGGGTTCATATATCCTGCCCATACTATGAAGGGAGAATGCGAGTTGTAGTGTTACCTAGGTAACATACCTGGAATAACAGCGTGTACGGAAGATGAAGCCCGGACATGGAATGATAAGATGACACAGGGGAATACATACTCCAGACAGTATATTAAGAAAGACAAGGAAGAAGACAAAGGCGTCCACATTGCAAGATAAACAGACGGACACTAGAGAGGTATCAGACAGACAGACAGACAGACGACTTGGCAAAAGAACAAAGAAACGACGAGACGCTGCGAACGTGTTTTCAGCGAGTAAACCAACCACCTAAACTATCTAAGTTAGGCAAGTGGTCCTATGTCATAGATAATAACATACTAAAAAGATAATACATGAAAGATGCAACGCAGTATCTCACAAATTGTGCTGCCAGTACGATGGCGCGGCAACGCGCTGAAATTAGCGCACAACTTATCGGATGCAGGAAATGTAGGGATGGCCAAGACTAGACATACATTATTATCCGTCTTCTACTGGCCGGGCTTTGGTAAGGACGTCAGAAGCCATGTTCGATCATGTAAACTTTGCCAACGGACAGACATACCGGTCCCAGACATACAGACAGAGAAATGCAACAAACAGCAGATAGAAAACACTTTTGAGAAACACTGTCAACAAGGTGACAGGAAATCAGAAACTCACCACATAGAACAGGTTGCTGACAAAGAGACAGATAGACCATTAACACATGAACAGCCAACAGTCACACCAATAGCATGTGGCGTAACAGAGTGGCAGCGTCGTCAGACATGTGCAGAGTGCATCAGACTTAGGGTGCTAACATTCTTAACTTTGATGACTACTATGGTTATGGGAAAGCAAATGCGTCATCGGATGTTGAAAACAGTGAATACAAGAACAACACATATATTTAGAAAACAACAGTATACCTCAAGATATACAAAAAACTCAAGACTCACCGCGTACACTATACCACCAGGCAAATCACATCAGAAACTGGTAACAGGATATACTTATTGGGTTCAGCAGGCAGTGTCAAAAACAATAACATCGAACAGAAATTGTAAATTTAAAAATAGTAACATATCATCAGGGTCACTTCCAACATAACATCACAGGTCTCAACATGAAACACTCTTACCTGGTGATATGTATATTGTACATACTGTATAGATTGTATAAATGCTATGTATGTGATTTAGTATAGAGATAGTTGTGTTAACAGAATGAATGTCTGGATAATTATAATGTTAATGGAATTGACATAATAGTTGGTAAAGTCATGAGATGTAAAAACAGCAACAATGACTACATCTATGGTTTGGCAAAGAGTACAATGAGATGTTTACCATGACATGAGATATAAAATGTCACACCTGCTCATTTAATCAGGCATGGCAAAAGCAATAAAATGATAATAGAGTGATGTGTTCTGAATATGAATTGCATGCTGACAGTATACCATGCCATACTGTCAACTGAAAAGACAGATCGCAAACAATGTTCCTAAACAAATTATCACTCTGGAGCACTGACCAGGATAACAACAAGTCAATAGAAGCAGCTTAAGATATGTCATTGTTGTAATATATATATATATAATATATATATATATATATATATATATATATATATATATATATATATATAGACACACACACACACACACACACACACACACACACACACACACACACACACACACACATCCGAGGTTGTTGCTAATTTCAGCGTGAAAGGGATAGAGCGAAAGAAAGAAGGTCACACGCACCTAAGGTGATGTACCAGTACCTGTTAACTAGATGAGATGAGACTGGTTGACACAGCGGTAGCAGTTGGTTAATGGGGCCTAGATAACCGAACTCTAAGGAAGGATGATAGCGCCAAGAGCAGAAGATACACTAGTGGTACCAGAAGAAGGGAGGCAACAGGCAAAGAAGACAGATACCAGCCACAGCCTACTAAGGAAGTAATAATTAACATCATTCATCAACATTGAATAAAATAAATTCATAAAACATACCTATAAAGGGAAACATCACTTTATTGTTATATAGGTACAAACAAAAACATCACTGCATTGCGGTATTCATATGAACATCAGTCACATTATCATACCGAAGATTGTACCATTATTGATTACACCTTGTATCCTATTGTAATAAGGTCTATGGTAATAAGATTACCTAGAGAGAAGACTATCATGTATTCCCCATAGAATAAATAGAATGAAGTGAGGGTAAAGAGAAATGAGAGAGTCATAGAGAGAACAACAAAAAGGCACATCAGCTAAATAAAAGAAGGACACAGTGGGTCGAAAACCACTATACGTCAGAGACATGGCACTCATAGGCTAATAGAGATAGGAGAAGAAACTAGCTAATACTTGAACCAGCAGAAAAAGAAAAGAGAAAACGGAGCGAAAGAGTAAATGAGAGTTTTAATACACCAACATGATACCGAAATTGTTGATGTACACTGATTTTTATTCAGTTATCGATGATAGGCTCATATTCAAGGGGTAGTTAAATTTTCAAATTTTAATTGTGATAGTATATGTGAATGCAATTATAACAGAGTATCTCTGATAGGGGATATAGATGGGTGCGCAAGGGGAAAAGTCTGTTATTCGAAAATGCACGGGTGAGCACCCCAATGGGAGGTAACTAGGGGATGTCACGCAGTGACGTGAGGGTAGTAAACAAGTTAGTTACCAACTACAGCTTTAAGGGACAAGTCGTATGGTTAACATCTGGAGTGAAGGTCATGATAAACTGATATATTACCAATTGGTTAACTGTATTGAGCTAATAAAAAGGAACTCTTGGAAATTACTGCCATGACTTCGTGTTGCTCTATCCACACCACATCATATTAGTCGCCAGTACTGTTAGACAATATTATATGTCATGCAGGTTCGAATAACAAAATTGTAGGTGAGAGATGCATGTAGATAGGAAAGAAATAATTTATGTGACATTGTTAGCATGTGCCATAAGAGTACAACTGAAGATAGTGAGCGAAAGAATGTCTACGAAAAGAATGAGAGGGTGAATATGAATACAAATGACATGAAATGCATTCACAGGAATTGACTGAGAGAGAGAGAGAGAGAGAGAGAGAGAGAGAGAGAGAGAGAGAGAGAGAGCGAGCGAGAGAGAGAGAGACCATAGTATGAATGAATATGAAAGAGGAGTAGAAGGATAATTATTTTAACATAAAATACATTGGCATGAAGTTAGATGCACATAAGTAATATGGTATGGGTAAGAGTACAAAGTAAAAGGCATTAGGAAGAATGCCATGGACAAAAAGAGAATGCAAATGAAGGGAATACCTAGCCATAGCGCATAAGAGAGCACCATAGAGAAAAAGTAACTAATGGCAGCCGACCCCACACACATGTTGACAAGACAAATGCAAGAGTCAGATGCACCCGCACCAATGAGATCCACAGTCGTAGCACAGGTTACTCAAGAGCAAGATAAGAGCTTAAACAAGAATGGGTGTGTAATTGATATGTCTGCAATACACACGTTCCTGCACCCAGGGCTTAAGGGCTGGAGAAGGGTGACAGTTGCTTATACCGAGGTATAAATGAGGAACCATATGGGAATAGTCCGGGGTGGGGCATTGGGACTCATATGAGGTTGGATCCTCAACCGGCCGAATACATAGGGGGTTGCGGCAAAACGAGGTCTATCTGGGAATAGACGGATATTCGTGTCCGACATTCTAATTTGTGTGAAGGTATAGCATAATGTCAATGTAACACAGAGTGAAGTTAAAGAGAACTGAGAAGCAAGCTCGAAGGCAGGCGGGAGTAGACAGATATGTGCGACCAGGGGACAGGCATGTGCGACTAAGGCGACTCATGTCAGGTGTAGAGATAAAGTAGAACCCAAAAATGTTAAAACATTTTTGAAATTGCGGGGGACATATGTCATGAGTCGGATTACATAAGACCTGAGTAACAGCAACATTAAATAATCACGGAGAGCTTAAAAAAAGTCTCTTAAAAGTCGACAAGGTCGACTTCATTGCACCAGCTTTTATCACATATGGCTCGGTCTCTTTCCGCAGCACGGAAAGCGTCGCACAAAGCACGAACTCTGTAGCTTTTAGCGACGACCCACAGGAGTCTCCGAAACATTTAACTCGTAAACCGAAGGGCGCGGCCCGGAATCGAACCCACAACCTTCGGAGCACGAGTCAAACTCCTGCAAATCTTTGCCCTTCAGGCCTATTCTTTCACCTGCTTCGATGTATTCTATTAAAGTAGGCATCTTTGTAATTGTGGACACGTTGCTGTCTTTCAGCCAACTATAATATAAAGACACTTCTTCTAGTCTTTGTGTGCCATTTCTAAGTTCACCACACTCATAATTTACGTAAATTCGTAGTGCTGATAATATCCCTCTGTTTTCACACAGTCACTCTATAAGAAATTTAGTAGTGGGGGGCGGGGGTGTTACCTATACTCCCTCAAATATATAACAAATAGTTGTAGAAAGTTTCTGGAAATAGTGTTAGACATACATATATATATATCCGCGAATGAATGATAAACAATAAGTGATGTCTATGAGACGCAACATGCATAGGTTAGTGACACACACACGGATGATTACCTAGAAATTAACAATTAGAATTTAAACTACAAATTTAAAAAAAAAAAAAAAACTGACATCGACCAGCCCATGTAAGACAAAAATTAGTGCGCCTTAAAAACAACAAAAACCATCTAGATAGGAGATTTTTTAACGTGAGAATTACAATAACAACATATATCCGAATCAACCCAATATTATATGTAAATATAAAGAAAGAAGAACAAGTAATCTCCTGCCATGAGCCGGGTTACATAAAACCTGAGTAACAGCAACATAGATAGAGGAGACATTAAGAGTGATAAATAATGAAAAAGATACTGGTAACGGGCTAAAGATAGTAGCAAATCGAGCGGCAGGACTAGGGCACGTGATGTGGTTTTGGCGAACAGTGGAGAACGCAGTCTGCCGGGAACCACAGCCAAGTTAACATCGTAATAATCGACAAGACCAGCGGTATAATATGAAGATGTGGACAGCGATTCAAAGGTGAATATGAAACCTACGAGTCAAACGGCATGGACAGCGTTACAGAGTTGTAGAGTTCGTTTTACAGCAAGAGCGATGACCAGTACACTCCATGCCGGATAAACACGCTACAGTACAGGGACGCGAGGTGAGCTGTGTCACCCGCCTGAGGGGCTTAGGGCCCGATAACGACGCAGGACAATAGTTGATAGTAAGTCAATTGTTAGAAGTTTGAACTGACTATATAACGTTGTGGTGAAATGAATAAAGAGATTTGAGCGGCATGTTCTGCCCAGTGAAAGCCGTTGTGATTCAGTGTATTCGATTATGTGTTTAAGGTAGTTTGCCAGTGGAGCTAAAGCATACCCCGACCAGCACATTGACACTCCAATAACTAATATACACAGATTTGACGTAAGACACCACGGCTCTGGATATTGTTCAGGACACCCAATGCGAACGCACGACCACGCTAACTTATTAGCGTATTCCTTAAAGAATATCTTAAGCACAAGGAAGAAAAACGTTTTGCCAAGCCCACCCTGATTCAGGTAGAAATCGCAAAAATGCCTATCAACCAGACACATGCAACAACACACAAATCAACAGATTACGCACATGACACTTAAAAAGAAACAAAACGAATCGCGGGTACACCGAAAAAAGCAGTGGGCCGGACAATGTGCAATGATAACCGCACACAATTCTTTAGTTGTATAAGTAGTTTCCGAAAAGCGCCTTGATCCGCTTAGTGGTTAGACCTGACTCAAATGTCTGAAACTGTTTGGTTGCTATCTTGTCGAAGTAATGGTAACGACTTACATTTGCCTAAAAATTTAAAAATGGTGATGAATGTCCAAAATTGTAAATGTGTATATATGGTATCTTTGTGGCAGATAAATTTGACCACTCTTGAAGCAACGGCCACTGATTGTCTGCTGTAGAATGTTTGCCCGGTGACGCGTTGATGACGATAACAGAACGATGGTAACACCGACGAACATAAATCACGGTTTCAAAAAACAGTGCAAAACAATTGGTATTATTTATCATTTGCGACCTACTTTCACAGTCACCTGAGTCATCTTGCAATGCTAGTGGAAATTTCCTCAGTAAACTTCCCTTGTACACAGCCTTGACTTCCAAGGTCACCTCAGTTTCAATACATCAATGTACTACAATTTTATTTGTCCCAACACGACTGACCTCTAGCCCCGTGGAGACACACAATCTTCGCCGACCTCACATCAGCTGGTCACTGCTTACGCAACATTTCTTTGTAAAAATTAACACGCACCGAATCTGGCTGTGGTCTGAAGTAATGTTCCCCCTTGCCAGCGACTGCTGGCTCTTTTCTTTATACACAAATACTCGCTGTCCTGCCCCCGTCTTTTATTCCTCTACGGTGGACCAGCAATTGTCACTTCTGTGTGTTCCACACTTCCTCTTAAATCTCCCCTCCCCGGGTGAGTTTTTTTTATACATGTATTTCACCTGTACTTGCCCGCTGGCGCACCGCCCTGTCTGTTTACCTGTGCCGAATCGCCTCTAGACTTGTGAAAACACCGTGCGACTGTCCCCAACACACACACACTGGCCTCAGCGACACTGTCCCGCCGCTAGACAGTTCTCTCCTAGGCGTAAACCCTGTCTCTGTACCGTGGATAATACTCCAACGTCCACCCTCCCTCTCCGGGTGTGCACTGTTATTTTTACCTGGTCTCCCGTGAACTGTGTGTTAATTCTCCGGCACATTTGAAACGGGCCGTCTGCTGGATAGGGTGATGATTCGTTGTGATACAATTCTAGTTGAAATTGAGGGCCCGACTAATGTCTCTGAACTCATTATCTTCTCTATGCGACGAGCTCCCATTAACCTCTCTGTCACAATCTCTTTTGCAACAGAATGAGATTGGTCGTTGTCTAGATCCTGATGCTTCTTCTATATCACTGCAGAGTGTAAGCTGGGTTATCCCCATGCCCCACAACACAAGTCATTACTGTAGTACACATCTATTAGTCACTGAACAAGGTTGCATTTGCGCCCAGAATAGCCCTTTAATAATGAATGAACAAGGAAACAGGCAACATATATAAATCCAGTAACAGTAATTTCAGAATATATCTTCATCACAACCTAACACTCAAATAACACTGCCTTCTCAAGACCTTCTTAATCTAATCCACCACGACCGTTAACCAGCCACTCTCCCCGGCCCAAACTCACTCGATCCAACCCACTCTGGGTCTAGGCCTCAACTCCCTATCCAGTCCCCTGACTCCACACAACACTCCTCCTCAGCCCAAACTGTCTGCCTCACAACCACACTAGCGGGCTGACGCCTCCTCAACTCCCCCCTTAAACTCACTGCCTCCAACCTTCCCCGTCTGTCTTCTTATTTGCCCTTTCCGGGGATCTACCACCCAGCCTCATTTTACCTCCTATTATTTATCAGGGCCGGTTAGCTTGTTTATATAGTACTACTTTCGCTTAGGTCCATCACGCCCAATGTTAATGAACCCAGGCATGTTACACACACACACACACACACACACACACACACACACACACACACATATATATATATATATATATATATATATATATATATATATATATATATATATATATATATATATATATATATATCCTGCGTTTCCATCCTGTTTCAGGATATTGCGGTCAACACCAGCATCTTTCAGCTGTATGTTGATTCCTTGGCTAGGTTACGCTCAGCAGCACGCCACGACTTTCTGAGCGCCCGGCTCCATACACTCATAAGTTACTAGCGCGACTCGAACTACTTCTAATTCTCGTGTGCTCACGTCAACCACGAGAGTATTCTGGGTTAACGGAGAAAGCTGCCAACCCCTCGGCCAGGGAGCCGGCTAATATATATATATATATATATATATATATATATATATATATATATATATATATATATATATATATATATATATAAAGACGATCGTATGTATGTATGTGTATATGGATGTATTTAATGCGTTCGATAACGGTCCATCCGATTGAGATGAAATTTTCTACATGCATTCTTTGCATTCCCGTGCAGCCAACTGTCATAGTTTGTTAGTGTACAATCAGCTATTTACTTACTAAAATGTAATATTTATATTTACATTATCATTTATATACATCTAGGGGACTTAACTTAAGAAAATTTATTTCAAGGGGCATAACTTTTAATAGCATTTATATATATTTTATATATAGATTGTTGCATTGTTTTCAAAGATTTATAAACTCTTTGTCTATAGTTATTTACAGGCATATGAGTTATAATAAATAATGATATAATCTTTAAGGCATTTTCAAAGTTTTCATAAAAATAATGCATCTATTTAAATAGTGAAAATTTTCTAACTCATCTTTTTATTTTTCTTCAACAGCACATTCATTTTTTTCTTAAACATTCTCATATGTATGGCGCGTTACACCCACTTTGGGTATTTATGATGCCCATGTTAAACATTTCCTCAACGAGTTACTTTTCATGCATTTTAATGCTTATTGTTCTTTTGTTTTCAAAGAATTTCTTCATAAGAGATGTTGAATGAAAGAATGTATGAGAGGAAAGAGAGAAGAAGAGCAGAATGTAGGATTGGCCTGCGAAAGATTTTCGTTCGTTAAACAAAACAAAAGTAATTTTTTGTGAGAGAAAGTTAGTTGCATATCGTTTGCAGTACTCTGCAGTCAACCCACCGCCCACCATTTATTGGCTGTTCGTGATATCTTGGTAAGTTTACTTTAGATAGATCTCTTCCAATCATATTTTCTACTATCAATCTATCTATTCTTCTATTCTATCTATATTTTTAACGGGAACGGGCCGAACATAGATAGATAGATAGATAGATAGATAGATAGATAGATAGATAGATAGATAGATAGATAGATAGATTGTCAGCAACTTGCTTGCGACAGGTCTACTTTTGCACCACACGAAATAATAACTCGTGTCATTTGCAAAAGGAATGCAATTTACTTAGAGCTGATCATAAACAAGCTCTGCGAGCGTCATACTTCATTTACAATCAACAACATGGTACGTTACATAGATGTATTGAAGTGGTGATAATGATACTATTAATCACTGAATGAAATCTAATTCCTAACAATCACTATTGTCTAGAAACTTATAGCATTCGTAAGGAACACGTCTACTCTCTAGTCGTCTCAGTCCTGGTCTGTCCTCACGCTTCTAAATGCGTGTTCAAACACGGACGCTGTATCCTCCGTGCGCTGGCGAGTCTTGCGTGCATAGTGTCCCAGCACGCTGGCCCGTTAACTCGAGTAACCTGGTACTCCACGGTTACTCGTAGAGGCAAGTTTCCCAATGTCTTGGGGAACCCCTCGCTCACTTGTACTCAACGCTCCCTTGGTTGACACAAGTGTGTCCCCTTCTGAAGCTATTTATAGCGCTGGTGTCTCTCCTGTCTGGTGTCCCCTCCTAGACTCTGTCTTAGCTCTATTACTTATATTCTTAACTCTCTAAACACTTATTGGGATTTTTGACATAGATAGATAAATAGATAGAAATCAAATCAAATCAACTTTATTAGGGTCACAAATTGGGCGCGCAGGCCCGTCTTACATTCGGCCCTTTCAATCACTCGTCTTTCGTTCATCAAGAGCATTATACATTTACATAGGAAGAAAAATAAACATTGTGAAATGAATGTTGTAAACATAAACAAGGCTAATTACCATGTTATGAAGCCCATCTCCACCTATCCATACATCACCCCACCCACACACCCCACTTACCCACACACACGCGCACCAAGGGACACATAAACACCCCCACCTACCCACACACACGCACACCAAGGGACACATACATACCCCACCAACCGACCCATCCCCCTCCCGCACATCCCCCACCCACACACACTGCCCTCACCTGATCCCCAAACCAAAAAACACCCACCCACAAAAATTCCCCCCCACCAACCCCACTCCCAGCCCCCTACACTTAAACCCCCACATCCTCTCCCCCCCCACACCTAAAACCACCCATCCCCTTTGCCACATTTCCCTCGACAACTATTTCCCCCCCATGACACAATCCCCAACCAACCCAACATCGCACTTCACCACACACCCCAAAAACCCTACACACAATCCCCCCAACTGAATGTCCTACCCCCCCCCCCACCCACACACACACCTCCCCAACCACCCCTACATCCCCAATCAACACCCCACACCCCCCACCAAACATAAAAATTTCCCCCCACCAACATGCCTTTACCAAAACCCCCCCCAGCAATACCCCACCCCCACATCACATAACCCCCCCCCAGCACTATTCAAAACCCCGCACCCACCACACCCCAAAACCCCACCAAAACATCCCCACTTACACCCACACACTTCCCCCCCCCAGTACCACACAAATTCCCCCCCACAGAACCCCTTTCCCCCCACCCCACATACCCCCACTCACACACCACAAAAATCCCCCACCCACACAACATACCTCATCACACATACCCCAACCAACAACCACACCCTCTCCCCCCCACACCCCGCATTCCCTACCCGTCCACCAAAACTCACCAGCTACATCCTCCACTACGCGCTACACACCCCACCCACCACCCCCAACCCAAAATCTTCGATCAAATACCCCTACCCACAC
>JACEFZ010006672.1:0-20000 GCA_014155875.1 Cepaea nemoralis | reverse complement strand
TAGTGGCATGATACTTTATCATGGCTTGGGAAGTAATAGTGGCGTGATACTTTATCATGGCTTGGGAAGTAATAGTGGCGTGATACTTTATCATGGCTTGAGAAGTAATAGTGGCGTGATACTTTATCATGGCTTGGGAAGTAATAGTGGCGTGATACTTTATCATGGCTTGGGAAGTAATAGTGGCGTGATACTTTATCATGGCTTGGGAAGTAATAGTGGCGTGATACTTTATCATGGCTTGGGAAGTAATAGTGGCGTGATACTTTATCATGGCTTGAGAAGTAATAGTGGCGTGATACTTTATCATGGCTTGGGAAGTAATAGTGGCGTGATACTTTATCATGGCTTGGGAAGTAATAGTGGCGTGATACTTTATCATGGCTTGAGAAGTAATAGTGGCGTGATACTTTATCATGGCTTGAGAAGTAATAGTGGGCGTGATACTTTATCATGGCTTGGGAAGTAATAGTGGCGTGATACTTTATCATGGCTTGGGAAGTAATAGTGGCGTGATACTTTATCATGGCTTGGGAAGTAATAGTGGCGTGATACTTTATCATGGCTTGGGAAGTAATAGTGGCGTGATACTTTATCATGGCTTGGGAAGTAATAGTGGCGTGATACTTTATCATGGCTTGGGAAGTAATAGTGGCGTGATACTTTATCATGGCTTGGGAAGTAATAGTGGCGTGATACTTTATCATGGCTTGAGAAGTAATAGTGGCGTGATACTTTATCATGGCTTGGGAAGTAATAGTGGCGTGATACTTTATCATGGCTTGGGAAGTAATAGTGGCGTGATACTTTATCATGGCTTGGGAAGTAATAGTGGCGTGATACTTTATCATGGCTTGGGAAGTAATAGTGGCGTGATACTTTATCATGGCTTGGGAAGTAATAGTGGCGTGATACTTTATCATGGCTTGAGAAGTAATAGTGGCGTGATACTTTATCATGGCTTGAGAAGTAATAGTGGCGTGATACTTTATCATGGCTTGGGAAGTAATAGTGGCGTGATACTTTATCATGGCTTGGGAAGTAATAGTGGCGTGATACTTTATCATGGCTTGAGAAGTAATAGTGGCGTGATACTTTATCATGGCTTGAGAAGTAATAGTGGCGTGATACTTTATCATGGCTTGGGAAGTAATAGTGGTGTGATACTTTATCATGGCTTGGGAAGTAATAGTGGCATAATACTTTATCATGGCTTGGGAAGTAATAGTGGCGTGATACTTTATCATGGCTTGGGAAGTAATAGTGGCGTGATACTTTATCATGGCTTGGGAAGTAATAGTGGCATAATACTTTATCATGGCTTGGGAAGTAATAGTGGCGTGATACTTTATCATGGCTTGAGAAGTAATAGTGGCGTGATACTTTATCATGGCTTGGGAAGTAATAGTGGCATAATACTTTATCGAAAGCTAAATTATGGTGTTATTTGTCCATCAAGAATAATGATGACCATTCATTTCAACCAGTGGGGTTGAAAGTTTGCAGTCTTGAGTTCTAAGATTTCTGGTCAGGCCTATTTTGGCTCAAAATATTCTTTGACAATGTGGGCAAAGAATGCTTGACGTTCCAGGAAGAGGATCTCCTGCATTTGTTTTTCAGTCCAGCCTTTTTTTTTCTTTCAGTCTTGCAGTTCTGTTTGCTTCACAAATGACTACACCCTTGCGTAATGATGTACGCCACGAATTTCGGTCATTGGCAGCAGTTTCCCAAGTGTCGTGATGAAATCCAACAGCTTTTAGTCAGATCTTTAGAGTTTCTTTAATTCGTTTCCTCTGGCCGCCTGGGGTTGTGTTTACCACAGCGCAGCTCGCCGTAAGTAAATTCGTTTAGGGAGTCTGTGATCTGGCATGCGAGTCATGTGACCAGACCAGTAACCATAGTAACATTAGCAGGGCCAGACCAAATGATTTCGCGGGCATCATGCGGCCCACAGGTCGCACGTTCCCCGCCCCTGCCATAGAGAATCCAGAAATAAACACATATATTGTTTGACGCTCATAGAAGGAGAAGAAGGAAGTAGAGATTAAAGGACGCACTAGACAACATAACATTTGAAAGCTATAGTTACCGACCGGGATTCGAACTTGTCACCTCCAAATGACGACAGCACCTCGCTGCAGGAACACGTGTACTTCGACGCATGGCCAATTAGAGACCCCCCACCCCCACCCCAAAATAGTGTGTGTTTTTTTTAGCCAGTTCTATCATACAGATGAACCCACAACTATGGGGTACGGACATAATTCGCATCGAACCATTGTGGCAGCACCATAGGTCTCAGAATTTTTATATTAAACCTGCATAGGTCAAATAACAAACACGTCGGACCGTAATGCTGTATCCAGTATATTCACAAACATTTAAAGAAGAGAAATGATTGGTCGGTTCCAATGTTGTATACGTATTACACAGGAAATCAATTGAGGAACCCTTTGAGGCCACTAAGACAGTCCATCAATAAACACACATAGTATTGTTTGGCGCTCACAGAAGGAGAAGTAGAAAGTAGAGACTAGAGGACGCACTAGACAACATAGAATTTGAAAGCTATAGTTACCGACCCGGATTCGAACCTGTCACCTCCAAATAACGACAGTGCCGTAGAACATTAAGAAAGAAATATTAACCAGAAAGAAATTACCGTTAATTTTATTGTAAATCAAACTGGTCGATTATACACTAGTGTGCCGACCTGTTGGTCAAGGATTCGATCGACGTCTTGAGAAGTTTGATTTACATTTTTAAAAATTGATCTGAACTCCAAGGTTGACCCAGTCTAAAATGGCTACAAATAGTTGTCTGGGGAAGTAAAGGCGATCGGTGTGATACTGACCACATCCCCCATCAAATGCCGCATGGCCTATAAAAGGGTAGTCTAGCCACCTATGTCCTATGAGCCTTAAGACGTGTTCAAGGGTCCTTTATTAACTATTATTTAAAATTAGTTAGTTAGTCTTTCCTCTTGAGCCCAAGGCGGCGGGCAGAAATCATTGCTCTCCATGCCTGGCGGTTCGCTGCCACCTGTTGTAGATCTTGGATAATTATTTGGCCGTTGAATGAGCCCTCTCTGATGATGGTTCTACGCAGGGTTTCTCTTGGTCTTCCCCGTTTTCTTTTCCCTACCGGTGTCCATATAAGGGCTTGGTTGGGGAGTCTTGTCTTATTCACTCAGAGTACATGGCCGATGAAGTTCCCGGCGTTTTCTTGTATCAAAATCAACTGATACACAAACATATATATTTATAGTCACACATGCATATTAAGATATTATCCAAGATTGGTATCAATAGGTCTCATCTCACAGGTTTACGCTGAACTAGCAACTTTCAACACATCTCAGTCACCAATCCCAGGGCAGGCCTTGAGGCCAATGAAACAAGAAGCCTGCTAGATTTCTTATTTTTATGCCTTCGTTCTTTCGACCGTATCCATGACCTGGCATCGAACCTTTTCTCCAGGTCAGACGGGTTAATTCATACCCCAGCCACCGGGCTGTTTTGAGGCTACAAACATATTTAATTCTGTCTTGGTTCAGTCGGTCTACAGCAAGGCATTCAATTTACGCTGAGAACAGTAATAGCGATCAAACGCTTTTAATGTTCTTTCCGCTCTCTGGGTAATGTGTTGAGGGTCTGTTGACAATAAAGAACCCAAAACCCTTGTAGGAAACAGTACCAACCTAGACCCGTGTAGGAAACAGTACCAACCTAGACCCGTGTAGGAAACAGTACCAACCTAGACCCGTGTAGGAGACAGTACCAACCTAGACCCGTGTAGGAGACAGTACCAACCTAGACCCGTGTAGGAAACAGTACCAACCTAGACCCGTATAGGAGACAGTACCAACCTAGACCCGTGTAGGAAACAGTACCAACCTAGACCCGTGTAGGAAACAGTACCAACCTAGACCCGTATAGGAGACAGTACCAACCTAGACCCGTATAGGAGACAGTACCAACCTAGACCCGTGTAGGAAACATCACCGTCATAGACCCGTGTAGGAAACATCACCATCATAGACCCGTGTAGGAAACATCACCATCATAGACCCGTGTAGGAAACATCACCATCATAGACCGGTGTATGAGACAGTACCAACCTAGACCCGTGTACGAAACAGTACAAACCTACACCCGTGTAGTAAACAGCACCAACCTACACCCGTGTAGGAAACAGTACCAACCTACACCCGTGTAGGAGACAGTACCAACCTACACCCGCGTAGGAAACAGTACCAACCTACACCCGTGTAGGAAACAGTACCAACCTACACCCGTGTAGTAAACAGTACCAACCTACACCCGTGTAGTAAACAGTACCAACCTATACCCGTGTAGGAGACAGTACCAACCTAGACCCGTGTAGGAGACAGTACCAACCTACACCAGTGTAGGAAACAGTACCAACCTACACCCGTGTAGGAAACAGTACCAACCTACACCCGTGTAGGAAACAGCACCAACCTACACCCGTGTAGGAAACAGCACCAACCTACACCCGTGTAGGAGACAGTACCAACCTACACCCGTGTAGGAGACAGTACCAACCTACACCCGTGTAGGAGACAGTACCAACCTACACCCGTGTAGGAGACAGTACCAACCTACACCCGTGTAGGAGACAGTACCAACCTACACCCGTGTAGGAGACAGTACCAACCTACACCCGTGTAGGAGACAGCACCAACCTAGACCGTGTAGGAAACAGTACCAACCTACACCCGTGTAGGAGACAGCACCAACCTAGACCGTGTAGGAAACTGTACCATACTAGACCGTGTAGGAAACTGTACCATACTAGACCGTGTAGGAAACTGTACCATACTAGACCGTGTAGGAAACTGTACCATACTAGACCGTGTAGGAAACTGTACCATACTAGACCGTGTAGGAAACTGTACCATACTAGACCGTGTAGGAAACTGTACCATACTAGACCCGTGTAGGAAACAGTACCATACTAGACCCGTGTAGGAAACAGTACCATACTAGACCCGTGTAGGAAACTGTACCATACTAGACCGTGTAGGAAACTGTACCATACTAGACCCGTGTAGGAAACAGTACCATACTAGACCCGTGTAGGAAACTGTACCATACTAGACCGTATAGGAAACTGTACCATACTAGACCGTGTAGGAAACTGTACCAATCTAGACCATGTAGGAAACAGTACCAACCTACACCCGTGTAGAAAACAGTACCAACCTAGACCCGTGTAGGAAACAGTACCATACTAGACCCGTGTAGGAAACAGTACCATACTAGACCCGTGTAGGAAACAGTACCATACTAGACCCGTGTAGGAAACAGTACCATACTAGACCCGTGTAGGAAACAGCACCAACCTACACCCGTGTAGGAAACAGTACCATACTAGACCCGTGTAGGAAACAGTACCATACTAGACCCGTGTAGGAAACAGTACCATACTAGACCCGTGTAGGAAACAGTACCATACTAGACCCGTGTAGGAAACAGTACCATTCTAGACCCGTGTAGGAAACAGTACCATACTAGACCCGTGTAGGAAACAGTACCAACCTACACCCGTGTAGGAAACAGTACCAACCTACACCCGTGTAGGAAACAGTACCAACCTAGACCGTGTAGGAAACTGTACCATACTAGACCCGTGTAGGAAACAGTACCATACTAGACCCGTGTAGGAAACAGTACCATACTAGACCCGTGTAGGAAACAGTACCATACTAGACCCGTGTAGGAAACAGTACCATACTAGACCCGTGTAGGAAACTGTACCATACTAGACCGTGTAGGAAACTGTACCATACTAGACCGTGTAGGAAACTGTACCAATCTAGACCATGTAGGAAACAGTACCAACCTACACCCGTGTAGAAAACAGTACCAACCTAGACCCGTGTAGGAAACAGTACCAACCTAGCCCCGTGTAGGAAACAGTACCATACTAGACCCGTGTAGGAAACAGTACCATCCTACACCCGTGTAGGAGACAGTACCAACCTAGCCCCGTGTAGGAAACAGTACCATACTAGACCCGTGTAGGAAACAGTACCATCCTACACCCGTGTAGGAGACAATACCATACTAGACCGTGTAGGAAACAGTACCATACTAGACCCGTGTAGGAAACAGTAACAACCTACACCCGTGTAGGAAACAGTACCAACCTACACCCGTGTAGGAGACAGCACCAACCTAGACCAATAGACTCCAGCCATTCACTATGTACTGTGCCGAATCATGACCTGGCTATTCACTAATATGTCTATCCGAAGATGTGACGTTACAGTAACGGTCTTACATACCCCGCTGGTTGTTTTAGCTTGGGGAGGATAAGAGGGCTTTACGCCACAGTTCCCGTGGAGGATGGTGCACGTACCGGGTCAGGAGAAACATCTTGAGCCCTTCTGACAGCGTAAAATAAAAAAAAATCCAGAACGCGATGCCTTTGGACTTCGGAGTTAAAAACTATCAGTTTAAGAGAGGATTCACAACCAAATATCACCCATTTGATAGTAAGTTTGCGATTACCGTAGGAATAACGACCGCTCCACACTCTAACAGTATCGGTGGCTACGTGTGCTATGTATTTCGACCAATGGATGGGCCAGACATCATCATACACAGTGGACAAACATACGACTTTAAGCAAACATGAGAATCTACTTCCTTGTCCAGAGATGTGAGTGAAACGGAGAGCCGGCAGACTTGAACGTAGTGTCATGAGCACAAGATATTTGATTAACCAACACAGAACTGGTACGATCAATTACACACTGGCGGAGATGCCACGGAGGAGATCGGAGCACCTATGGACCTGTTTAGGGGGGTGTGATGATGATGATGATGATGATGATGATGATGATGATGATCCTAATTAATCACTAGCCACGACATAATTCATCCGTTCACTTCATATGCTATATACCTCTACATCATGCACCGGACGATTGCAGCGAAATATGCCAGGCAATAATTTGTCCAACCTTTGTTTTGTAGCGCGTGTGTTGAAATTGTGCATAGTTTTAAAATACCAGCCATCATATGTTCTCTCTGCGTTCTAAACAAGACAAGAAACGGCGGGCAGTTTCTGTGTGGTTATTGGGAAGAATGTTTGAGGACATCGTGGACAGAGAAGAAAACAAACACAAAGCTTTGGACAGCTGCAAGTTTAGTTTAGCTTATAAAGTATAACTCTCACTGCACACGGATACGTTGAGCAGTGCCCCGCTCTCATCCTATAGATCACACAAAGAGAAGCTCAACACTTTGCACGAACTCGGTAACCGCCTGCATTCAAAATCACACATGATATATTCTATTACGTTAAAAATAACATTTAGTAAGAGTGGCAGATAATTACTTCTGCTATTTTCTATTTCCAATTGCCGCTGTTTTTGAAGGAATGCTAGATGTCATCTACCTATCTGTCATTTACCGACTATAATACCTTGCGGTGTGTACATTGAGCATGTGGAATTAAGGCGGCATGGCTAGTGCAGTCGCCGTGATCTGTGCAGGTTAGAATTTTCTTTTTGCAAGAGGACCGACTTCATTGCCATGGTTGCATCACTTTATCCCATATCTCGATCACTGTCCACAAGGCGGCCCGCCGGAAGCTCCAGCGACGACCCCCAGGAGTCTCCGAGAAAATTGCAGTCGTGAACCAAACGACGTAGCCCGGAATCGAACTCACAACCTTAAGACAGCGAGGCAGGCGGCGTAACCACTTCGCCACGGGGGATCCCATCCATCATTTTCCTTGTTATTTATCTCGATACCCGAATGAGGTAGCCAGATGCCTCACCTAATTATATGACGCGCATGAATGAATTAACGAGATTCCCACTGTTCCTATCTACTATCTAGCGAAACCACAACCAAGGATACGGGCTTGGTAGAATCAGCGGGGACAGAAGACCCTGTTAAGCTTGACTCTAGTACGACTATGTGAAGACACATGAAGGGTGTAGCATAAGTGGGAGCGCAAGCGCAATTGAAATACCGCTACTTTTGTCGTTTCTTTTGTCGCTTCTTTACTTATTCAGTCAAGCGGAGTCTTCAGTGGAGATTTGTTCGCAACATAGACGAGCAATATCTCCTGCGGTGGGAGTCTCGCTGGTCGCGGGAACCGCACTGTAGGCAGTGTCATGCGGGAAGTCTGACAGTAGTGCACGATTACATATGCCCAAACACTCACGATTGACAGATGTACTCGCTCATACAGGTCCAGACATTTGATCTGAGGCACTCAGCTGAGGGATATGGATGAACGCCTCTAAGTCAAATCCCCCGGATGTGAGTATCTGGCCGCTACTCACCTTCTGCTCTTGGAGGTCTGATGCTGAGCCGGCCGCATCTGCAGGCTACCTTGTTCCAGACGTACTGGTATCCTTTCCTCTGGAGATGCCCGTGTGTTGCCGAGGCCCATAAGGGAAGCGAAGAATGGTAACACTGTTGCCTTCCATGCATGTCGTAAGAGGCGACTAAGGTGGCTTGGGCTGAGACTTAGTCAACAGTGTATTGAGACTTCCGGTCCCCAATATGGCGGATAGGCATTTAAACTGTTAAGGCCTCTGGAGTGATTACGCTTGTGGCTACGGTTTGCATTCGCATTTTCCACATGCTGGACTGGTAATGCATGGTTCCATCGCCCTGCTACTGAGTGAGTGCGTGGCGTGACACAGTGAACTGTGAATTTCGCGTGAAATGCTATTACATCTGTCCGCGGTTGTTTGTAGCGTGAACTGCATGTTCGGAACGATGACGGCCGGCTGTTGCTGGCTTGACTAGTTTGCCTTTTCGCTTCACGAGTGCATTTTTCAGGAGGCTGGAGCTACGGAGTTCGTGCTTTTTGCGGCGTTTTCGGCGGGTCGCCCTGCGGAAAGAGACCGAGCCATATGGGATAAAACCCGGGTCAATGAAGTCTTTCTGGTGACTGCCGATTCCATCGATGATGAACTGTATTTTTCATTGAGGACTCTTGTGTTAGTATTCTGGCGGCGGCATTATGCACGGTGTTCCTGTGCGGGCTGTTGGCTTGCCGATACTCCTGTCTATTCCATTGTTCACATAGGGCAGTGAGGAGCATTTTGTGTGATATTCGCTGGCACAGGAATGGAGCATAATGGGGGAGACCCGTTGCTGTAAAGTTGGAATCGCGACTAACTAACTAACTAATTAACTTTCCTCTGGAGAAAAGAAGACAAGGCCGAGAGAGGGGATATGCTGCATGGGAAACACATAATCTCTGAATCCATCACTTTTGAACTTTCTGTGCTCTGATAGTGGAGGGTGGTAAGAGGTTCAACTTGACACCGAAATTAAGTTGGACTTAAAAGTTGAATTTTCATTCAGAAAGTAATGGCAAACTCACATTGGCACCTTGCCGTCTTGACAGACGATAGTTTGTGCTTTAAAAAGGCATAATAACTTTTAACTATGGCGGTAGCTAGTGTGACTGATAAGGCCAATTTGCGCTGTAAATGTCCGTTCACAGTGGGTGCATGTGAACACGTGGTCATTTCCACCATCATGCACCATCTTACGTCTCAAACGCTTGGTGTGTGACTTTTCTGCAATAATTTTCTCCTTTGACTTTATTCCATTTCTGATATTTGCCCTCCATGCAACACGTTCAGCTGCGACTTGCTCCGAATGTGCATTATCAATGCCTGTATCAATCATGTCCCGCTTACACACATCTTTGTATCGTAGTAGAGGCCGACCCTGAGATCTCTTACCCATCTGTAATTCACCAAAAAAGATATCCTTTGGTATTCTACCATCATCCATCCTCCTAAGATGTCCTATCCATCTAAGTCTACGAAGACTGAGCATGGAATAAACTGTCACACAACCTGATCTTTCCAATACTTCAGTATTTGTGATTTTGTCTTGCCACTTAATACCAAGAATTCTTCGCAGACACCGCATATGAAAGCTGTTTAAATTGTTCTCTTGGTGTGAGTAAGTTGTCCAGGTTTCACTGCCATAGAGAAGAGTACTAAGGACACAGGCTTGATAGACAAGGACTTTTGTTTTGGCAGTAAGCTTCCTGTTCTCCCAGACTCTTTTTCTTAACCTGTTCATTGTTGTTGCTGCCTTACCAATCCGGATGTTGATTTCCTGATCTAGGGATAATTTGCTATTTACCACTGATCCTAGATATGTAAAATGGTCTACTATCTCTAGTTCGGCGTCGTCAATAAAGATTGATGGTACCCCATGTGCACCTTGTGACATAATCTGTGTCTTCTTTTTGCTAATTGTTAAACCAAATTCAGAACAAGCATTGGAGAATGCAGATAGTAGACATTGCAATTCTTCCTCAGAGTGGGTCGTAACTGCAGCATCATCTGCAAAAAGCAACTCTCTGATCAGTACCCTCCTAATTTTGGTCTTAGCCTTCAATCTCTGAGCATTGTAGAGGCCGCCATCTGAGCGTGAGTGAATGTATATACCACCATCCTGATCACGAAATGCATATTTCAGTAGAAGTGAAAAGTATATTCCAAAGAGGGTGGGAGCTAGTACACAACCTTGCTTAACTCCACTCTTGATTTCAAATTCTTCAGAAGTTGCACCATCAAACTTGATTATACCCTTCATGCCTGTGTGGAACGATTCCACAATGGACAGAAGAGTTGGTGGGCAGCCAATCTTCTTTAGTGCCTTGAACAGACCCTCACGACTGACCAAATCAAATGCCTTTGTGAGGTCGATGAAGGCAATAAACAGTGGTTGATTCTGTTCACGGACATTTTTCTTGCATTTGTCGCAATGAGAATATCATATCAGTGGTAGACCGGTTCTGTCGAAAGCCACACTGTGATTCGGGGTAGACTTGATCTCCTAGGACTTGAAGTCTGCGCAGAACAATTCTGGCAAATACTTTTCCAACAATACACAGAAGTGAGATACCCCTATAGTTGTTGCAGTCGCTCCGATCGCCCTTGTTCTTGTACAGTGTTATGATGCTTGAATCTTTGAAATCCTGTGGGACTTGTCCTTCACGCCAGCATAGCTCTATTAGCTGGTGGATCTGTATAGTGAGTGTGTCTTGCCCACTCCTGATAACCTCTATTGGAATCCCATCCTTACCTGGAGCCTTGCCAGATGCAAGTTCATTTATAGCACACTTAACTTCTGTTATGGTGGGAAGTGTGTCCAGGTGGTCAAGAGTTGGTAGAGCCTCTATGGCGTTGAGGGCATCATCCGCTAGTTTGGTCTCACTTGAGTAAAGCTCCAAATAGTGCTCTACCCATCTGTCCATCTGCTGTTTCTTATCAGTGATGATTTCTCCAGTCAAGGTTTTCAATGGTGCACTTCTTTTGATCACTGGACCACAGGCTTTCTTTATTCCTTCATACATGCTTCTTATGTCTCCCTTATCACTTGCGATTTGAATGGACTCACATAACTTGATCCAATAATCATTTGCACACTGCCTGGCAGCCTTTTGCACATCCTTCCTAGCTTGCCTTAGCTCACTCAGAGTGTTACGCGTTGGTCTTTCCTTGTTTCTTAAGAGAGCTTTCCTCTTCTTATCAATCAAGGGCTGCAGAGTCTCGCTGTTGGCCGCAAACCAGTCCTGCCTCTTATGATCCACAGTGCCGTAAACCCCTACGGCAGTTTTATAAAGAGTTTCCTTAATTTGACCCCACTTTTCATTTCTTCTTCTTCTTCAGCATTCCGAGCCATTGAGGTTCTTTGCTGCAAATACAATCTGTCTCCATTCGTCTCTCTGGTGGACCTTCTCTTGCCAGTCGTTGATTCCAAGTGCTTGTAGGTCTGTATGTATATTATCTCTCCACCGCCTTCTTGGTCTACCTCGGGGTCTACGGTCATTTATTTCCTGAGTGTAAGCGAGTTTTGTTTCCCTATTATCTTCCATTCTTTCTATATGCCCCAGCCATTGTAGTCTATTAGCCTTCATGATACCAGTGATTAGCGGGGACTTAAACAAATCATAAATGTCTTTGTTACTTCTTCTTTTCCACTCTCCACTTTGTGTATCCCTAATGGGTCCAAAGATGCGTCTTAAAATTTTGTTCTCAAAGGTTTGTAACAAGGCTTCGTCTCCTTTCGTTGTACTCCAGGTTTCAGAGCCATACAGCACAACTGGTCTGATCAGTGTTTTGTATATTGTGATTTTGGTGTTACGAGATAGCGCCTTTGATTTTAGTAGATGTTGTAGTGCATAGTATATCTTATTTCCAGAGTTGATTCTAGTTTGTATTTCTTCCCTTATGATGTTGGAGCAGTTGAAGATTGTACCCAGGTATTTGTATGTTTCCGTTCTTTTAATGGTCATATTATCTATTTGTATGTGGCCAGAGTTTTTAGCCATTCCGTCTCTTGAAATTACCATATATTCTGTCTTATCTTGGTTGATAACCAGCCCCATCTGTTGGGCTTTTTCCTTTAAGTGAGTCAATATTTCTAATGTCTTTTGTTCACTTTGCCCTATAATATCTATATCATCTGCATAACCAAGCAGCTTGGATGTTCCTCCAATATCACATTCCTCCTTTACCTTCCTTACAACTTTCTCTAGAGCCAGATTGAAGAGTAGCGGCGATAGTGCATCACCCTGTTTCAAGCCAGATGTTATTTGGAAGGGGTCTGATTTCCTGCCTTTATATGTTACTATATTATAAGTATCTTCCATGCATAGTTTACTGTACAATTTTCTGGTGTATCAGTGAAAGCGTCTTCAAGTTTTCATGATCATGAATGTTAATAATATTAATCCTGGGGCTAGATTTGTGTTTAGCTGTGTAGATTCTCTTTGGTCTCAGTCTAACCCTTGCAACAACCAAAGAATGATCCGTATCACAGTCAGCACTGTGATAACTACGAGTCAATGATATATGGTTCAGATGTTGTCTCCGTGTGATGATGAAGTCCAGCTGGTGCCAATGGCCGGATCTTGGATGTTTCCATGTGACCTTATGCATCTCTTTTGTTTTAAAAAAAGAGTTTGTAATACATAGGTCATTACTGGTGCAATGCTCCAGCAGCCTTTGCCCATTTTCATTCATGCGACCGATGTTGTATTTTCCAAGGCACACTGGCCATGAACTCGAGTCCTTGCCCACACGAGCATTGAAATCACCGAGCATATAAATGTAGTCAGATTTTGGAACTGCCTTGATCACGGAGTCTAACTCCTCATAGAACGAATCCTTCACATCATCAGAGGAATCGAGTGTCGGTGCATATGCAGTAATAATGGTGGCAAACCCACAAGAGGTTGCCAAGCGCAGGGATAATAGTCTGTCATTTCCTCCTTCTGGAATTTCAATCATTCCCAGTAGCGAATTCTTCACTGCAAAGCCCACACCGTGTTGCCTTTTTTCTGCCTGCTCTCTACCCTTCCAGAAAAAGGTGTAGTTGTTTTTCCTGAGTGACCCTTCCTCAGCGAGGCGAGTCTCCTGCAGGCCAGCAATATCAATGTTAAGACGATTGAGTTCGGCATCAATCACAGCCGTTTTTCTCACATCGTCAATATTGGTCAAGTCAGTGGAAAATCCTGGACACATGGTTCTCACGTTCCAGGTTGCAAGCCGTAGCTTAAGGTTTCTATTTTTATTTTTGTTTGTACCTGGTGCATTGGTCTTACAGCCTGCGTTTCAGATTTTGTCCTAGCCCCAAGCACCCATTGAAGCAGGCAGGCTGTGGCGGATCAGCACCCAATTGGCTGGGGGCTGCCCAGCTTGAGGCGGGCGGTAGCTGATCAGTGACACCTATAGGTGTCTCCCACCGTCAGAGGCAACGCGTGGCGCCCCATGTCTACGTCAACTGACAAGGACTTATAACCCGTAACAGTTGCCTCTCGCTTTGATTCCGAGACCAGATAAGACCAGGGATGGAGTTATTGCCTCTCCATAGCACAAAGCCTGGGCTAAAATATAGAGATCATGTGTTGCCCATGCAGCATGATCCCTCTCTCGGCCTGCCTAGTTCACTCCAGAGGAAAGGTAACACCCCTACATCTGGAACAAGACAAGCTGCAGAAGCTGCCGGATCAGCAAAGCAATGCTCTAACTGTCCGCCTGTCGGAGCTTCGATCCTAGACCAGTTGCCAACCAAGGCTTAGGGCCTGGTCTGCCCTGCCATGACAATTTTGTCTTTAGCTTGCATTTCCTCGCACCAGGGTAAGGCTTGTACCCTCCAAATTGCGCTCTTCCGCCCGAAGCCGTTGGCACAATCTGGGGTGTCGGGTTTGGTAAGCGCCGCCCAACGTTCGGCGCTAACAGAAACCAGGTAGTACCGTCTACTGTTATACGGTAGCTCAGTCATATCTGACTAAGACCTGACTAATAATGGCAAACTACTGAAAGTAAAATTGCCTAGAAAGTCATCCTGGGATTGATCGCAAGGACATACAACAATTAAAATGCTGTCTATGTGTGGTAATGTTTCTAGGTTCAAGGTTCCCCAGGGGCAAGAGCCGCCCCATGAAGCTCCAAGTCCCCGTGGCCATGGCCAGATCAAAGTGCAGATGACTACACTTTAATATAGCCAAAAGTCCGAAAAGCAACAATGTGCTGTTGGATCAAAAAGATATTGGTTCCAGCATTAAATCTCTCATGGATTCTTTCAGGCATATGGTATCAGTTGGTACCTAGTTAATCCAGTATAGTTAAGTTAGTTGCATATTCTTCACAGGATGTCGCAGTCAACTCCAGCGTTTTTTGGCTGTTTGTGATTCCTGGGCATGTTTACGTCCAGTAGTTTGTCATTGTTTTCTGAACGACCAGCAATTATACCAGTGTGTAGAAACTAATGCAAGACGGTCTGCTTCCAAATCGCCCGCAGCTGTGTTTCGAACACGGTATACGAGATTATGAATTGCCTAGAGTCGGTATGGTAGACAATTTAAATTACAATGTAAATATTTGTTTGTTTCGTTCCCTCGCTTTGGGTTCAAGTGTAGTCTATATGATGCTACTTCTTATAGTGCACTGAACTGATTTTTGTCTGTGAATTAGTTTTCCTTACTACCAGTGTCCCTCGCCATCAAGGGACGTCTGGGGTACTTGTAATTTACGTCCCTAAGACAAGGACAACAAATGTGAAATAGCTTGTATATTTCAGTTTGCTGCTTTAATTTATGTTGTGTGTTTTCTGCAGTTTGCACAAAACAAAATGCAGATGAATATGCCAGACAAAGAACTGTGCAATCTATTGTGTGCGTCTTTGTTATTCTAATATGATATCGTTGATGAATTCGTAGGGCAGGGAGAAAGATATGTGTTCCTGTTCAAAAGGTAACGGCGTCGACTCATATAGTTCCCAAAGATTCCCTGCCATAACAACAGGCAAACAGCTTCCCATCAAACAAAAGAAGATGACAATGAGCGGTTTATAAGGAATGGGGTCAAGGGAAACTGGTTTTATTGGAGTATCCAGGGGCCTGGGGTGAGGTTTTTCCCTTCACAGTTTGAAGAGTCCACGGGGTGAAGGTCATCTTGACCTAGCTTGGCACGTCATAGGAGCCGGGGACAGCTTAGCATGCTGAGAGAAGGAGAGAGAGAGAGGGAAGAAGGGAGTGAGAGAGAGGAGGAAGATGGAGAGAGAGGGACATGGGGAGACAGTGAGAGAGAGCGTGGGAGAGGGAGAGAGTGAGGAAGAAGAGAAAGAAAGAGAGAGAGAAGAGAGAGAAGAGAGAGAGAAGAGAGAGAGAGAGAGTGAGAGAGAGGAGAGAGAGAGAGAGAGAGAGGGGGAGGAGGGAGAGAGAGAGAGGAGGAAGATGGAGAGAGAGGGACATGGGGAGACAGTGAGAGAGAGAGCGTGGGAGAGGGAGAGAGTGAGGAAGAAAGAAAGAAAGAGAGAGAGAAGAGAGAGAGAGAGAGAGAAGAGAGAGAGAGAGAAGAGAGAGAGAGTGAGAGAGAGAGGAGAGAGAGAGAGAAGAGAGAGAGAGAGAGAGAGAGAGAGAGAGAGAGAGAGAGAGAGAGAGAGAGAGAGAGAGAGAGAGAGAGAGAGAGAGGTGAAACATGCATGCCGCGTATACCTTAAGTAGGTTAAATGACCAAAAAAAAAAAATGAAAGTAATGTGTTTCTGCTTGTATGTACTCTCCACCACATGATGTCTCCACCACACGAGTTTTCCACCACATGAGTTCTCCACCACATGAGTTCTCCACCACATGAGTTCTCCACCACATGAATTCTCCACCACATGATTCCTTCACCACATGCGTTCTTCAACTGAGCTCTCCACCACATGAGTTCTCCACCAAATGAGTTCTTTACCACATGAGTTCTTTACCATATGAGTTCTTTACCACATGATTTCTCCACCACACGAGTTTTCCACCACATGATTTCTTCAAGTGAGTTCTTCGCCACATGAGTTCTCCACCACATGAGTTCTTTACCACATGAGCTCTTTACCACATGAGTTCTCCACCACATGAATTCTCCACCACATGATTTCTTCACCACATGCGTTCTTCAACTGAGCTCTCCACAACATGAGTTCTCCACCACATGAGTTCTTTACCACATGAGTTCTCCATCACATGAATTCTCCACCACATGATTTCTTCACCACATGCGTTCTTCAACTGAGCTCTCCACCACATGAGTTCTCCACCACATGAGTTCTCCACAACACTAGTTCAATACATGAATCCTCCACCACACTAGTTCACCACATGAATTCTCCACCACACTAGTTCGCCACATGTGTTCTCTACCACACTAATTCTCCACCGAATTTCTCCATCACACGAGTTCTCTACGATATGAGTCCTCCATCACACATGTTCTCCACCGCATGAATTCTCCATCGCATGAATTCTCCACGACATTTAGTTATCTGCCACATTATTTCTCCACGACATGGGTTCTCCACCAGACGAGTTATCCACTATACTATTTCTCCACCACATGAGTTCCCTACCACATGAGGTCTCCACCACCTGAGTTCTTCTCCAGTCCACGAAAACATGACGTCTCCATCACGCGAGTTCACCATATGAGTTTCTTTCGATCACACTTCTTCTCAAGAATATTATTCGAATTGTCCAAATGCCGAGGCATAACATAAGGATTTCCTAGGTGTACAGTAAGAGTTATCTGCTCGTCATCGCTATGACCGCGTCCGTATCATCATCGATCGTTTCGATCCCTGTGGATTACAATTATGTAACAGCTGTTGTTGATCGATTGTTATTCATGACAGTGGCATGCTGGTTGTGATAGAAAAATAGAAGCCTGTTCTTCTTTACTCTCACGGGCTTAAGGAACTGTCGTCATTCTGGTGGCTTAACTGTTTCTACGTCAGGGAAATCACGTAACCGTTGCTCAGCAAAGCCTTAAAGTACCCACAGTAGTAAAAAAGACCCCTCTGATCTTGGAGTCGTGAATCGGACGCCTTGCCGTCTATGATAAGGGCTACGAAAATAAGATGATTTGTGTGTGTGTGCGCGCGCGCACGCGCGCACTCACGCACGCGCGCGCACATAGAAGAGGCGTCTGCTGCTTAGGCTGTAAGCAAGGTAAAGTGAAGTAAAGTAAAGTAAAGTAAAGTAAAGTAAAGTAAAGTTACAGCACACGTCTAAGGCATATGTGACATATAGACTAGACCCATATTTTGACAGACCAATCGGTGTTCCAACAGTGATGTAGACAGTATCAAGCCGATCGCCTTCACTGTCCATGACATATCCAGGTATCCATTTTAAGCTACGTCGATTGGGAGACAAGGTAATTATACAAAATCCGCCTCGATGCGAATTCGAACCTTCCTTCTTCTTCTTCGTCTTCTTCTTCTTCTTCTTCTTCTTCTTCTTCTTCTTCTTCTTCTTCTTCTTCTTCTTCTTCTTCTTCTTCTTCTTCTTCTTCTTCTTCTTCTGCGTTCATCCGGTGTTTTTTTTCTTCGGACGTGTTTGCGTTTTGCCTGTTTACAGCAGAGCTGCGTTCTTGCGCCATTAGGCCGACACATCCAACTTCTGCAGGCATTTGTTGACCGGGTTACTCTTCCCGGGGATTGGAATCTGTGATGACTGGGCCAGCAGACCAGAGTCTAGCGACTGCCCTACTACATCCCCAGCTTAAACTGTTATAATTGTAATTATCGAAGAACATGCAGAATACAGCACCAGATTGGACGACTTATTCTGAGAGCATGTTTCAATACAATGGTGGGGGGGGGGGGGGGGAGGGGCGTTAAGTTAGTAGTTACTTTATGGGCCATTGGGGAAATAAAGGCAGGCAGAAGTAGAGGAGGAAGAAGAAGATGATGGAGAAGAAGAAGAAGAAGAAGAAGAAGAAGAAGAAGAAGAAGAAGAAGAAGAAGAAGAAGAAGAAGAAGAAGAAGAAGAAGAAGAAGAAGAAGGACGAAAACGAAGAATGAGGAGGAGAAGAGAGAAGAAGAGGAAGAAGAGGAGGAGGACGACGAAAAAGAAGAAGGAGGAGGAGAAGGAAGAGGTGAAGAAGAAGGAGGAGGAGAAGAAGAAGGGACAGGCGGAGTTAAGTAACAGTGGGGATTGAATGCGCTGATCACCTTTGATCGTCGCCTGACATGGAAGACACAGGTTGAGAAAAATCGAACAAGAGCACGGCAGAGAATGGCAATCATGAAAAAGCTTGCTGGTACAACGTGGGGAGCAGATGAGAAAGTTCTCAAGAAGTTATATACTGGACGGGTGAGGCCAGTACTGGAATATGGCATTGCAGCTTGGGCAACAGCAGCTAAGTCAAACTTTAACAAAATAAGTAGAGTCCAAAACCAAGGAATGCGAATCATAACTGGAAGCCTGAAGACAACGCCTATTAATGAACTAGAAAAGATCACTTGTTTACAACCAATGCAGGATAGAAGAGATAGCAGAGCCCAGCAACAAGCAGAAAAATTTAGAAGATTGACAGACCACCCTATGTACAACAGATTTAATGGTTTTGGAAAAGGAAGACTGAAGCGTAGCAACTTTATAGAAACTGCAAAACGAAGGATTAGGGCAGATCCCATACTTAACATATCAACAGTCAAGCCCATATACAATGCACACAAGTTCCCAGCTTGGAGACAGCAGCAATTGCCTGAGATGATAGAAAACATTCCTGGTATTGAGAAAAAGAACACTCAGCATGAAACCGAAAGAAGAGAAATAACCCTAAACTACATAAAAGAACATTACCCAAGCAGGAATTGGACCCATGCATATACAGATGGATCAGCCAAAAATTCAATAGAGAATGGAGGAGGAGGAATTCTCCTAAATTTAAAAAATGGAGTGAAAAAAACACATTCAATGGCAACTGGACAATTTTCAAGTAACTTCAAAGCGGAGGTAGAGGCTCTGAAAACTGCCGCAGAAATGCTCCTGATGGAGGAAAATAAAGAGAAGCAAATAGCTATCTTCACAGATGCAAAGTCAGCTGTCTCAATACTGAAGAGCAATAACAGCACAGAACTAACTGACCTAAGAGCAGCACTCCATGGTCTATGCCAGAAATCCAAAAAGTTTGTAATACAGTGGATCCCATCACATTGCAGTATACCTGGAAACGAAGAGGCTGACAGACTGGCAAAAGAGGGCGGACGACTACCACAAGCCTGACATAGACATAACCTATACTGAGGCAAAGAGGTTGATAAAAAGCACTTATAGAACCAAATGGGAATCAGAGCATCCAGGCCATCAGAAGGATGATGCATATTACAAACTCGACCGAAGAGAAGAAGAGAACAAGTAGCAATCTTCAGACTCCGCACAGGACATAACAGGCTGAAATACCACTTGTTCAATAAACTAAAGATAGGAGATACCGATGAATGTAATTGTAGAAACTGGAAAAATGACAGCAAAACATTTGCTGCAGGATTGCCCAACGTATGCAGAACAGAGAAAGATATTTTGGCCCACACCTGCTTCATTTGAGGACAAGCTCTATGGAGAACAACAAGCTAAAGTTGACCGCAGCTTATTTAAAAACTACGTAAAACCCAAAAAAAAGGTTGAAACCAATTTTAAA
>JACEFZ010006671.1:0-24760 GCA_014155875.1 Cepaea nemoralis | reverse complement strand
AAAATTAAAGGGCCGCTATCCCTCTGACCAGGGTGAAAGAAGCATTTTCTAGAAGTAAGAGCAGACGTAGAAAGATTCCCGCCATTATTGCCGCGTCACTCTTATTTGTAATATATAACGCGGGGTTTTACAAATCACATTGCACAACTACATTCATTTCAACATACATCACCACAGACATGTACATCAGTGTTTATCTGATTTGTCTAGCTAGCACTATACGTTACTTAATGGCCGAGCCAAAGAATTGTAAATATGTTGTTGTTCTCCATAATGAAGCTGATTGTTTGTGATAGTTCTGCTTTTCCAATATCAGATAGACAAGAGCTCGCTGTTATATGTACATTTTAAAAATCGTTACTGCATGTCAATTTCCCATCGACCTTTTATGTATTGTTGCCTTGATATTTCCATTTCTTTTGTCCTTTAGTTGTGTAGCCGAGTTTTTTCCTGTTACATTTCCTGTTACTCATTTTAGTGTGGAACCACCTGGACACCACCTGGACACCCCGGTCAGTGGGTCAAATCAGCCTCGTTGTTGTTGTGGGCATGTGGTTCTAGCCCCATATATTACAGACCTGTCGGGACTCCAGGGGTACTATGGTAAATATTCCACCGGTGGCCTTCGCTTCCCAGAACATGTCCTGGCGCCCATTGTAAGCTAGCTTGACCTGGGCGCCCAGATTACTTTTTAAATGTGATTTGATACAAGTTCAAACTCATGACACCCGTGTCTGCAGGCTAACCACTGCACCACAAGTATGGCCATAGGAACTTCGAACTAGCTTCTGAAAGCAACTAGCCATTATTACTATAGTCTGTTTACTTTTGTCTGCCCCAATATAAAATACCATATCTAAGTAGCCAGCTGAGGAAAAATGATGAGATTGAACATATAACCTTATCTTTATGTCCACCCAACAAAACAAAAAGGTTTGTTCTGGAGATTGTACAGCAGATTTCAAAGTTTGTTTTTATGCGGTATATAATTTACGGGACAGAGATGAATTGCATGTTATTAAATGTATTACGTCTTCACACGGAAACATTAGCGCTGAATAGTTAATTTTCTCGTGGGTCATGGGATTGGCCTTATGACAAGAGCCTCACGTAGAGCCTTGTGTCGTCACCCGAACTGGCGGAAAATTACTGTAAAACAAGTTTGTTAGCGAGAAATCACTAGTTTTTCACCAAAACATCAAAGAAATATCGCCGCTTTCCTTGATTTAAGGTGCTTTTGGACATATCAAAGACATATTCCTTGCGTGGGGGTAAATATAAGACGGCAGGAAAAATTTCATAACGATGCAACCAACAGTTTTCAAGATAATTGATAGTGAATGAAGGCATTCATTTCTGGACAGACTGTAGCCTTTCATGTTGTTTTCTTCAATCGCTGGGCGTTGTATTGACATCCAACCCATACTGGCTGTTTCGTCATTTACCAAGCAATTTTACGTGCAGTGGTTTGTCATTGCATTGTGAACCAGAAGCCACCTTGAAGTCCAGTTGACTGCCGTGTGGATCGAACCCGCTACGCCGCAGTCAGAAGAGAAAGTGTGGACGCGTTGAATCTCTCAACAACGCCGACCTCCAAACATTTAACAGGGCATGTTCTTTGCAGGACGTTGCCATCAAAACCAGCCCCTTTGGACTGTTTGTGATTTAATTGACTGTTTTACAATATGATAAGAGGTTGTTGTCATGTTGAAACACACAGCAAGGCTTACAAAATTATAATTGTGTTGTTGTCATGTTTAAACAGACAGTAAGGCTTACCATATGATAAGTGTGTTGTTGTCATATTTAAACACACAGCCAGGTTTACAATTTGATAAGTGTGTTGTTGAAGGTGTTACGGATGCAATTCTTAATCCCGCATACCGCTTTCGAAACACGGCTGAGGGCGATTTGGCAGCAGACCTCCTGACGTTAGTTTTCATAAAATGGTATGAGTGCCGTTCGCTCAGAAAGCAATGGCAAACTACTGAATGTGAACTTGCCAAGAAATCTCAAACAGCCAAAACATTATGGGGTTGACTGTGACGTCCTGTAAAGGATATGCAACTTTAAAATACAAAAGCTTGCTACTGCTTTTAAACCGAGAAGTCAACATTTATGTTCACTTGACGCAAACTCTCTAACCACCACCAGAAGGTACAGTTTAAACGCGCTATCCCTCTGAGCCAGGGGGTGAAAGAAGCATATTTCTAGAATGTAAGAGCAGACGTAGAAAGATTCCCGCCATTATTGCCGCGTCACTCTTATTTGTAATATATAACGCGGGGTTTTACAAAATCACATTGCACAACTACATTCATTTCAACATACATCACCACAGACATGTTACATCAGTGTTTATCTGATTTGTCTAGCTAGCACTATACGTTACTTAATGGCCGAGCCAAAGAATTGTAAATATGTTGTTGTTCTCCATAATGAAGCTGATTGTTTGTGATAGTTCTGCTTTTCCAATATCAGATAGACAAGAGCTCGCTGTTATATGTACATTTTAAAAATCGTTACTGCATGTCAATTTCCCATCGACCTTTTATGTATTGTTGCCTTGATATTTCCATTTCTTTTGTCCTTTAGTTGTGTAGCCGAGTTTTTTTGTTGTTGTTTTTTTTTTTTTTGGGGGGGGGGGGGGGGGGGGGGATATAACATTGGCTACTTCCATTTGGTGTGATCTTTTTATGTGTAGAGTAGGTATTTACATTTGTTGTGTTCTTTTGTTTATAGCGTAAGTATTTCCATTTCTTGTGTTTCTTTGTTGGTTAACATTAACAACTTCCATTTGTACTTATCCTATTGTGTAGCGTAGATATTTCCATTTCTGATGTCCTTTGGATGACCAGAGTAGGTATTGCCATTTGTTGTGTGTGTGTGTGTGTGTGTGTGTGTGTGTGTGTGTGTGTGTATGTGTGTGTTTGTGTGTGTCTGTGTGTGTGTATGTGTTTAAATATTAATTGTAGTGTGGGTATCTCTACTTGTAGTCGCTTCCTTGTGTAACGTCGGTATTTTATATGCGGTATCGTTTTCTTGTGGTGTTGATATTTTACTTTGTTGTGTTTCTTTGTTGCGTAACGTACCGTACGTATTCCATTTCTTGTGTCCTGTTGATATGTTGTTTCGCTTTCTCCACCGGCTCTGTGGCAAAGAATTTGCCAATGCAATTAGCTTACCGCGTTCAAAACACAACTGCGGACGACCTTGTGTTAGTTTCCATACAAAGTTATGAGTGCCGGTCGTTCATAAAGCAATTACAAACTACTGAACGTAAATGTGTCCAGAAATCACAAACAGCAAATACCAAGAAACGCTGGTGTTGGCTGCCAGGGTGTGTAAAGGATATGCAACTAACATTTGATGTGTAGCGTAGGTATTTCTTCTTCTTGTGTTCATTTATTGTGTGGTTTGTGAATTTCAACTTGTCATTTTTTTGTGTAATGCATGAGGCATATCCTGGCGCTAGAAACAATGGCTGATAAGCATAGGTTCCTACAGGCTAAATGGTACCTGAGAGTTGCTGCAGAAAGGGATCACCGCCTGCATGAAGCCATGGACATGGTTAAGGGTCAAAGACTAAATCGAGGCAGGTCTGATGGGTCAGTTGTGAGAAACAGACGGAGTAGTTGGGGTTTCAATGCGAAGTCTAATGGCCTATTCTAGAACGAAGATGAGTATGGTATATGAGGCTACGATCTCCAGCATGAGAATGGAGGTGGAAACAGCTACAGCGGCATTCCGTCGATTACAGGAGCCCACTGCAACACACACTGTCTTCATCACGGACTCAAGGAGTATGGTTATTAAGATGGAGAAAGGAATGTATCGTGTGGAATGGCTCACCTCACTTCAGAGGTCACAGATTGTGACAATTATATGGATTATTTGCCCTTGCCATGCGGGAGTGCGGGGAATGAACAGGCTGATAAGCTGGCAGGGAATGCACCCCTTGATTGTAGATTACCTATGGACAAGGGAGATGTGGTCGCGCGCCTGTAGGACCAGGTGGGAAAGGTTGAGGAGCAGATTGAGAAACCGGATTAGATTGCGGGATATTGCCATGGGTTCTGGTAGAATCTCAAAACTTATAGGGAAGACCAGCGGTGGAAACGATTAGTAGTGTGACTCTTCGCTGGCTGTTGAACGAGGAGATGGAGTGCGTATGGGAATGTCCTGAATGCAGTAATTCTGTTCCTAGCTCAACTCAACTAAACTCAACTGTGTAAGGTAGGCATTTTATTTGTTGTATGTTTTTTCCCGTGTATCGTCATTGTTTCTATTTGTTGTGTGACATCGGTATTTCCATTTGTTGTTTCGCTTTCTTGTGAACCGTCGGTATTTTCATTTGTTGTGTAACGTCGGCACTTCCATTTATTGTGTAACATCGGTATTACCATATATTTTGTAACATCGGTATTTCCATATGTTGTGTAACATCGATATTTCCATTTGTTGTGTAACATCGGTATGTCCACTTGTTGTGTAACATCGGTATTTCCACTTGTGTAACATCGATATTTGCACTTGCTGTGTAACATCGGTACTTCCAGTTGCTGTGTAACATTGGTACTTCCATTTGTTGTGTAAAATCGGTATTTCCATTTATTGTTTCGCTTTCTTCTGTAGTGTCGGTATTTCCTTTTGTTGTGTAACGTCGGTTATTTCCATTTGTTGTGTAACATCGGTATTTCCATTTATTGTTTCGCTTTCTTGTGTAGCGTCAGTATTTTCATTTTTGTGGCCTCAATTTGTTGCCTTTTCCTTTTGGGGTCTTAGTGTATCGTTCCTTGACGCATGAAATAATTTTTTATTATTTTGTTATTTGGGAATTTAATTTGTTGTGTTGTTCCCCGGTTCCTTAATTAGTTGTGCCATTTCTTGAGCCATGGATTTGTTGTGTCATTTCTTGAGGCATCAATTTGTTATGTTTCTTTAACTTGTTTATCGTTTCTTGAGCCATTTATTTCTTGTGTCGGTCCTTGATTTATTAATTTGTTTATCGTGTCTTGAAGCATTAATTTGTTGTGTTGATCTTTAATTCATTAATTTGTTTTGCGCTCTTTTTGTTATTAGTTTCACGGTTGTATAACAGTAAAAAAAAAAAAACATGGAGTACCAAGACAAATCTGCCGTACAGGTTTGAGTGATGAGTCATCCCAAATTCTAGGCTGGATTCTAGAGCCATTCGGTGTAGGAAAATGAATCTTGATATAAGCTATAAGCCGTCACAAATTCTAGTTTGGATTCTACAGCCGTAGCGGTGTAGGAAAAGAAAAATAATTTGTTACACGCCATCAAAACTTCTAGGCTTGATTCTATAGCCATGCCGATGCGGGAAGAAAAGAATCTTGCTATAAATTGCTAATGACCTTCACAAATTCTTGGTTGGATGACCACAGAGCCGTACTGTTCCAAGAAAACGAATCTTGTTATGTCTTGATCTTTTGCCTTTTATCCCCATTGGGGCATAGATCCTCAACCATGCCATCCAAGCGGTTCTATGTTTTGCTATCTCCTGCAGCTCATTTCATCGCTTCGCAATATTATTAATTTCTGTAATTCTTGAATCTGTGTGTTTTTAGGTCACCCACTATGTCGTTGGCCTTGTGGGTTTCAGATAGGGGAGTTCATGGTTATATTGTCCTCAAGTTTTCTTAGTGTTTGTTCTGTCCGGTGCC
Source organism: Cepaea nemoralis (assembly GCA_014155875.1). NCBI lineage: Eukaryota > Metazoa > Mollusca > Gastropoda > Stylommatophora > Helicidae > Cepaea > Cepaea nemoralis. Next base: position 19,073 of record JACEFZ010006671.1, on the reverse strand, counting down.
AGTGTCTTTTCCACACCTCTTGGTTCAATGGTATTTGAGCTCTACATTGGTGATTCTGTCATATCAGTTTATTTGCACTATTCTGCGCAGGCACCAAGTAATTAATGAAAGTAGTTTATTGGGAATTCCCCTCTAAGATTATGGTTCAGATTTAACATTGGAGTTAAACATAATTAATTTGGCGCTAAGATTAACTTCCTTTGACTCCGACATCGTTCTTAGTGCTATGGAAGTTCCTCATACTTTTTTGTATTCTTATTGCAATATCTCTATCTGATCCCCCATTTGTAATCTTGCTAGTGCTGAGAATTACACCCGGATCACTTTCTTGGCAAATAAGTCAACTAACCACTATTCTATCGCGGCTCCGTCTGTCCTAATATTAAGTTATACAAATATATATGTGTAAGTTGTAATACCCATAGTTTGAATACGAACATCACATATAGAATGCAACCTCCCGGTAAGGGAATCCGGTCAACAAATGCCTAAAGAAGTTGGATGTGTCGGCTAAAAAGTGCAAATATCGCAGCTCTGCTGTAAACAGGCACAACGCAATTACGTCTAAAACAACATTCCGGACGAACGCAGAAGATTACGAGGCGGCGTTGAAACCACCTTTCTTTCCTAACACAATTAATGCTTCACGTAATGCGTGTGAAATATCAAGTTTGTCTTGTAGATACGAGAAATGTAAACCTTGACATTTTGCTTTAGTTCTTGATAAACAATTAATTTACAGCCAACAATATAAAGGACTATGTAAACGCCTAGAGGTGTATCGGGCATATGGTGCTAAACCCATATTTGTATCGACCAATCGGTACTCCATGGGTGATTGGGTCATATCACACAGGTCGCCTTTACTTTCTGTGGCATTTCCCGGCACCCATTTTAGGCTGAGTCGACCCTGGAGTTCAGGGCAATTTAAAAAATCCGCATCGATGCGAATTCTAACCCATGATTCTAGAATCCGTAGGCAAGCGTCCACCCATGCGCTACCACAGCTCCATAGGTTATGGATTCTTCAATAAAATGTTGAGAATTTATCTTCTATTGATTGTACAGGAATCAAGGTATAAGTTATGCAATTGCAAATACGTAACGAAACCACAATACATACAACAGTATATGTGTAGATGTAATCTTAGTCAGACGTGACTGAGCTTCTTTGTAACAATAGACCGGCTTTCTGTTAGCGCCGACTGCTGGGAAGTGCTCACCAAACCTGATACCCCACATTGTGCTAATGGCTTGTGGCGGCGAAGCGAAATTGGGAGAGTACAAGCCTTATCCTGGAGCGAGGAAATGCAACCTAAAGAGTAAATATCATGGCAGGGCAGACCAGGCCCTAAGCCATGTTTGGCAATGGGTCTAGGGGTGAATGAAGGTCATACAGGCGGACATTTAGATTATTGCTTTGCTGATTCGGTAGTTTCTGCAGCCTGTCTTCCCAGACGTATTGGTGTTAGATTTCCTCTGAAGTAAATTAGGCAGGCCGAGAGAGGGACCATACTGCATGGGCAACACATGGTCTCTAATTTCAGCCAGGCTGTGTGCTATGGAGAGGTATAACTCCATTTTACAAACTACCGTCTGTCAAGACGGCAGTGAGCCAGATTATGTGCCATGCCGATAAGTGTGGGCGGTCATGTTCTGCCATCTCACTCGATCACCAGAGTCGTGGATCAGCTCCGTGTTCCTGTCTCGACCATGCCATGTGGCCAAGCCATCCAGGTATTTACTTCTCGTTCTCCCCCTTGGTCTCTTCCCTTCGATCTTGCCAGTTGTCACCACGTTCTCCAATTCATTTCTTCTCATAACATGCCCACAAAATTTTGACTGTCTACGTCTAATGACTCTAATCAGTTTACGATCTTCATTTGTTTCTTAAAGGACTTGTTCATTGGTTTTTCTGTCTGTCCATGGTATTCTTTGCATTTTCCTCAGAAACCACATTTCGACAGCCATCAGATGTTTTTTAACTTGTCTGCTCATTGTCCAAGCTTTACATCCATATAAAAGTACAGGTTCTATGTAGCACTTCAACACTCTTTTTTCTCGTTTCAATTGATATCTTTTTATTGGGCAATATGTTTTTCATTTTGCAAACGGCTACCTTCGCCAAGGCAAATCTTGTTCTAATCTCTTAGGCGAGAACACGAAAAATTCAAAATTTCATAATAAAAGTATATTCCCAAGTGAGGTAATTATTTCAGCAATTCGAGTTATGGGTGAATCAAGCGAGGTGTAGTTACTCAATAGCAGCATAAACTGAAAGATGTCTCTTTTTGTTTAATTCTTGAGGTTATGTAATTTCCTACATTTTTTTGCTTCATGTCATGTGGCGTTGGTGGTCATGGTTGTCCACAATCTTCTGTCTCTTCTGGTGCAAACTATTCTACAATCTTCTGTGTCTTGTGGTGCAAACTATTCCACAATCTTCTGTCTCTTGTGGTGCAAACTATTTCACAATCTTCTGTCTCTTGGGTGCAAACTATTCCACAATCTTTTGTCTCTTGTGGTGCAAACTATTCCACAATCTTCTGTCTCTTGTGGTGCAAATTATTCCACAATCTTCTGTTTCTTCTGGTGCAAACTATTCCACAATCTTCTGTCTCTTGTAGTGCAAACTATTCCACAATCTTCTGTCTCTTGTGGTGCAAACTATTCCACAATCTTCTGTTTCTTCTGGTGCAAACTATTCCACAATCTTCTGTCTCTTCTGGTGCAAACTATTCCACAATCTTCTGTCTCTTCTGGTGCAAACTATTCCACAATCTTCTGCCTCTTCTGGTGCAAACTATTCCACAATCTTCTGTCTCTTGTGGTGCAAACTATTTCCCATTCATATCCGTCCACTGTGTTCTTAACATTCTTCTGTAATTCAAAACAATGTTTTCCCGTAGTGAATTTGAATAACGAAGACACAAACAATAGATTGCACGATTTATTGCCTGGCATATTTCGCTGCATCTCGTCAGGTACATACTGCAGAAATCACACAACTTACGTGAATTAACTAGATAAATCCTTCAAGTCGAAATATACACATATTCGCACAGTAATGTCACTTATCTACCACGGTAATTTTAAGCTGACTAACATGTCTTTCTGTTTGCACAATTCTGGCTTGCGTTGATAGATCATAATTGCTTCTGCAAATTTTAACAAGCGAGTATTTTGTGTGTTAAACAACACGCGAAATGCAGTATTTCTGTCCAACATATGGCCACTGTCGACAATGTGCCTACCGATTGAAGACGCCGGGAGCTTCCGGTGTGTTGACCCCACGAGGCTAGCATCTCTTGTGTACATTTCCGTTTACATTGGTAGAACAGAGAGACAACTTAACAAACGGGAGTCAGAATACATACCTCAATGGGTCAACAAGATACAACACACAGGAGGTGACTGCCGAGTCCATCAAGAATGAACTGTGGTTGTCGTGGAGGACTTTTGTGTTGGCATTCTGTCGGCGGCATTATGCACAGAGTACCTGTGCGGGCTGTTGCATTTCCGAGACTCCTGTCCGTTCCATTTTTCACATTGGACAATGGAGAGCATTTTGTGTGATATTCACTAGCACAGGAGCGGAGCATAATGGAGACGACCCGTTGCCATGAAGTTGGAACCTCGACTAACTACCTAACCAACTAAGTCAGATAATGCATGCATCTGTATGCACTTTGAATATGTGAATTCTTGTTGTTCTGCAATATTCTTGCATTGACTATTTACCCAAGCTTCTTTCTGTACTATTTCTGTATGTATTCTTTTACACCTATCTTGATTTGTGTTTACTTGTTCTTGTTTTATCCGTCAATAGTAGAATTTCCTCTATCATCCTTTTCTTCTTAATCGTCTTTATTTCTTGTATTATTTCCCTTAATATTTGTTGTACTGAGGCTTTTATCATTTTCCATTGCTCGTCTGTACTGCCTATTTTTTTTCTATTTTGCATTGTACATATTTTATACAGAAATGGCGTATTTATCACATATTTTCCCTTTTAGATAAAGTGTTGCCAAATTTAGCTTGATATGCTTGATTCGTACGTTTTACTATATATATATATATGTGTGTGTGTGTGTGTGTGTGTGTGTGTGAGAGAGAGTGTGTGTGTGAGAGTGTGTGTGTGTTACTGTAGGATATAACCTCTTCATTGTCTTCTTTTCTTCTTCTTCTTCTGATTATTATTATTATTATTATTATTATTATTATTATTATTATTATTATTATTCTGTTTCTCCCTACTCCTCTTCTTCGTATTCCTCTTCTTCTTCTTCTGCTGATTCTTCCTCCTCACCCTCATCCTCATCCTCTTCTTCTTCTTCTTCTTCTTCAGCCCATACCATAAGGCATTGTTTGTCACATTTGTGCACATCCCCCTGTCTTACCTGTTTCCGATGTAGCTTATTCTCTATGTCACGATGAGAAACTGCCAAGTACAAGCTCTCTAAGTCTTCGCATACTCCTCTTCTCCTCCGGCGTTCATGTCGTCTTGACTTTATCTTATTTTCGACTTCATGACGTTTCTAGCGAAATCAGATTGTCTACTTCTGATATGGGCAACAAATCTAATTTGTGAGTTTGTATTTTTTTTTCTTTCGTTTTGTTTTTACCTAGTAAAGAAGTCTTCATTGCATCTAACGCATGCATATTTTGTTCTTATATTTCCAATCACAAGGTTTACGTAACTAATTTACCCTTAACTTTTGAATTGCCCTGGAATTGCTACAATATACATGATTTGGCAGGGCATTCATCAAGTGCTTTGCCGACTAGCGCAAATGATCATGCGTCGCTGTATCTTGCGATTTCCAACGGCATGTCTCAGTTCATGTGCTGATTCCCTTCTGTGACATGACACAAGTATCAAGAATCTTCTCTCGATGTCTTCCTCTCTGTTTCACCATATCTTTCCAGTTGTAAGACGTTCCACGGTTGGTCTTCTCCTAATATGGCGAAAGAAATGAAGACTGCCTCGTTCTGATGTTTGTGATATGTTGTCTTTGCGACTTATTCTCTCTCAAAATGTCCACATTGATGATTTTGACTGTCCAATGAATGTTCAGCATTCTTCTATAAAACCACATCTCCAAAACCTCCAAATATATATTTAATTCGTTAAAAATATGTTTCCTGTTGGTCGACTCTTACCGCTTCTACCATTAACGATGTCTCCCATTGTTGCTCGCTCTATGCCCCAATCTCTTTTAATATAGCCAAAGTATTTCCGTTTTTAATATAATCAAAGTATTGCAGTTTCCGACATAATGCTGTTTATGAACCAAAAAATGTCACTTTCCGACATAATACTGTATATGAACCAAAGTATTTCCCTTTCTGACATAATACTGTATATGAACCAAAGTATTTCATTTTCCGACATAATACAGTATATGAACACTGTGAGCTGTGAATTTCGCGTGGAATGCTTTTGCATCTGTCCGCGGTTGTTTTTCGCGTTAACTGCATGTTCGGAACGATGACGGCCGGCTGTTGCTGCATTGACTGATTTGCCTTTTCTGTTCACTAGTGTATTTTTCAGGAGACTCCTGGGAGTCGTCGCTGTAGCTACGGAGTTCGTGCTTTGTGCAGCGCTTTCGGTGGATCGCCCTGCAGAAAGAGACCGAGCCATATGGGATAAAACCCCGGCCAATGAAGTCTTTCTGGTGATTGCCGTTTTCATCGACGATGAACTGTATTTTTCGTGGAGAACTTTTGTGTTGGCATTCTGGCGGCGGCATTATGCACAGTGTACCTGTTCGGGCTGTTGGCGTGCCGACACTCCTGTCTATTCCATTGTTTACATGGGGCAGTGAGGAGAATTTTGTGATATTCACTGGCACAGGAACGGAGCAATATAGGGACGACCCGTTGCCGTGAAGTTGGAACCGCGACTAACTAATTATCTAACTGTATATGAACCAAAGTATTTCACTGTCTGACATAATACTGTATATGAACCAAAGTATTTCACTTTCTGACATAATACTGTATATGAACCAAAGTATTTCACTTTCTGACATAATACTGTACATATAACTAAAGTATTCCACTTTCTGACATAATACTGTATATGAACCAAAGTATTTCACTTTCTGACATAATACTGTATGTGAACCAAAGTATTTCACTTTCTGACATAATACTGTATATGAACCAAAGTATTTCACTTTCTGACATAATACTGTATATGGACCAAAGTATTTCACTTTCTGACATAATACTGTATGTGAAGCAAAGTATTTCACTTTCTGACATAATACTGTATATGAACCAAAGTATTTCACTTTCTGACATAATACTGTATGTGAACCAAAGTATTTCACTTTCTGACATAATACTGTATATGAACCAATGTATTTCACTTTCTGACATAATACTGTATATGAACCAAAGTATTTCACTGTCTGACATAATACTGTACATGAACCAAATTATTTCACTTTCTGACATAATACTGTATATGGAACTAAAGTATTTCACTTTCTGACTTTATACTGTATATGATCCAAAGTATTTCCGACATAATGCTGTTTGTGAACCTGTTGTCTTTGATATTCAGAGACCGCTCTGTGGTGAAGAGGTTACGAAACGCAATTCGTAATCCAGAATACCGTGTTCGAAACACAGCTGCGGGAGATTTCGTATAAGTGTTGGTCCTTCAGAAAGCAATGGCAAATTATTGAACATAAACTTACCAAGACATCACAAGCAACCAAAAATTCTAGGGTTGACAGTGACCTCATGTAAATTATATTCAACTAATTGTGTTTATTCGGTGAATGAGGACTTCCTTTTCGTCATCATTATGGTAAACCCCCCCCCCCCCCCTCCCCAATTCATTGAACATAATAATATCATTGGTATACTCTCCAATGTTATCCTTATCCAATAACAGTATGGTAAGACAAAGCTACCATCAATATCAGGAATATCAACAAAATCGGATTATCATTATCATCAACATTATCATTATCATCACAAACATTATCATTATCATCATCAGTTGTCTAACGATGTTATCTCCTTTATTTACACATTCGGCTTCTGTTTTATCATTTGATAACAATTACCCACTACCAATGCAGACTCCGTTGCATTTCTACAGCGATGTTTTGTACCCACAAGTTTTAATTATTTCATTTTCTCGTAGTTAAACATAATTCAATTCAACCAACCCATTACTGGCTGATATGCTTCTATTGCCTTTTTGTTAATTGAATTGTGGATGTCAAGACCATCTGTGAACACGGGGAATCAACTGTTGCTTTCCTTTATTCTCCAGACACTATTTCTCAGCACTTCCCTTACTTTTATAGTGATATTTTATGTCACAATTAGTTCGTGTTTTGCGTTTGCTCAATGGCAATTGTATGCCGTTTCCACTATGAAGGCTGGTCTTAATGGATCTCCAACATGTTTTATCTCTCACTCTATAGTTAACACTTTATTTAACAGATTGCAATTAGTTCATCTCTGTGTGAGTATGTGTCTGTATGTGTGTGTGTGAGTGAGTAAGAGAGGGTGAGTGTGAGAGTGAATGAGTATGGCTGAGAGAGAGTGAGTGATAGAGCGAGAATTTAAACAGTGAGAGAGTTAAAGTGTGTGAGTGTGCGTGAAAGAAAAAAAATAGAGAGAGAGAGAGAGAGAGAGAGAGAGAGAGAGAGAGAGAGAGAGAGAGAGAGAGAGAGAGAGAGAGAGAGTTGAGCGCACGTGTGTCACGTGACATGCTATTCCATATTCTTTTCTGTATCATCATCTTTCATATTATCATTTATACTGCCACTTGAATTTAACTTGTACTATGCAATGCTTATGTAATCATGCTTATGTCAATCCCAGGAATTATCTTATTGAATTGCATCACTATGTTGTTGTTTTTTTTTACAATATACAATGTATAACGTTTTTGTTTTTTTTTTCACTTTCACAATGTTTCCATTGTTTCCATGTTTTGACCCATTTTTTCCACAATTGTAAATGTTTTTGTGAGGTTGCTCACGATAGACTTCAGTGTATGTGTGTGTAAAGTGTAAAGCTTGTAAATTCAAGTTTTTTCCTCCAGTTTTATTCTTATTTTGTACTGTTTGCTTTCCTTTGCGCTGAGAAGTAATTGTGACATCCTGACATTCATTGTCAGACGAACATTCATTGTCAGACACCTCAGTTGCTGATGAACTTTCACTGATTTATTTATCACCGCGTGCTAAAAATTTAGACTCACAACTAAAGGTTCTTTCTGAATCTTCACTAAAATCGGAATCACTATTGTTTAAAACTGTTTCGAATAATAACCTAGCTTGATCTGAAGACATTCTACGAGGTCGCATACTCGTGGACGTTTCCATTGTGAAAAACCAAAACAAACAAATTAACGCTACTTTAAAACTTAAAAATTCACAAGAATCAATGTTGCCACATGATTGACTGCACCGTGATGACGTAGCTATGATCCGGCTGTGTGACTTTTCAGATTACTGTAACTTAAAATTCCGAAATGGAGCAGAAATGTATCAAATAAACCACTGATCATTCTGTGTCGATAGAATAACCAATTGCCACCAGAGTCGGTCGATTGTGGCGATGTATCGGCCGCTGGTAGGGAAAGAGTTAAACTGTTTCCCCCAATATGGTTATCATATGAGTATCTGTCAGGTCTTAGTCAGATATGACTGAGATACCTCATGACAGTAGACGGTACTACCTGCTTCTTTTAGTGCCGAATGTTGGGCGGCACTTACTAAACCCGACACCCCACATTGTGCCAACGGCTTCGGGCGGAAGAGCGCAAAAGGAAGGGTACAAGTGTCAGAGTCTAGAGTAGTGCGGTGATGCAGTGACATCGTTACGCCCGCCAGGCGACTTAGTCCCCAGCAGGGATGCCGTAACTTCGTTATGCCGCCAGGCGAGTAGTAGTTACCTGCCTGCGAGGTTGCTGGCTGACGAGACGGCCAGCGGTCAGGCAAGGACGACGCAAGACGCACGCATGCCTCGTGAAGCCACTTCAGGTGGGGAGGCAAGTTGCGAGCTATAGGCAGACAGCTCTGGGACGTGGACTCGACTGGACGCATGATGAGAGAAAGTCGTTGTGTGGTTTCTGTGCCTGAAAGTCGAGTGTCTGGACATCTTGAGAGATAGACTGTGAGCTGTATAGTGTATGTAAGTGTATTGAAGTATCAAGTATGATCTGTAAATAAATCCATTGAACGTTGTGTCGTTGAGTCTTAAGTCAAATCACGTTGTACTTGTACTGTCTCACATGTGTTAGGTTAGCGAGCCAAGTTTAAGACCCTGACATGTGTGGACGTGGTGGCATTTGTCCGGCTTTGAAATGAACGTGTTTATGTAATTAACATTTAAAACTAGAGTTTGTGAACTTAGAATTTTTGTCAAACTTTATAGTACATGTAAATGTGATCGTGGAAGGCTCATTTTGATATATTACTACATTGTTTAAACATGGAGACTAGTTGTAAACGTACAGTGCATACATATTGTTTGATCTTGTAAACGTGTAAAACATTTGTGATTGTTGAACTTGTCACCGTTTTGACCTTGTCGACATTGTGATCTTGTCGCCATTGTGACCTTGTCGCCATCTTGTAAACTTGATGTCTATGTCCTTACTGAATGTCATCTTGATGTAAGTGATATGTCATCAATGTGGTAGAGTGTTGAGATATATGTAGATTGTCTTTGTGAATTGAGTTGTGGAACGCAGAAAGTTTTGGGAAAGAAAGTGACTTGTGTGTTGAAAAAAAAAAATTGTTGACGGACAAAATTACGACCTACAATTACACTCAACGCCATACAAACCTAATCAATACTTAGTGACAAGCAGGCACACCACATCAAATAGACGCTAATTTATTTCCTCCAAAAACAAAGCAGGTTTTCCGTACCATCTGAAACCCTTGCCCGTAGAGGTCAGTTGTGTTTCGAAGTAGCGACCCTACAGTTCCTAGCCCGATTTCCAACCGTTCTTCACCGCATCCAGGGCACTTGAGTATATTTTTCTTTTCATATACTTTAAGGATGCAAATTTAGGCACGTATTGTCAATAGAACACAATTGTAAATTGTTTACATTACTAACCACTTATAACAAATTGTGTGATTGGTATTCCATTTGCATTTTCCATCATGTCTTCATTAAATGATTTCATCGATATGGGGTTAAAGTTACAGTTAACAGGTGATGAGTTAACAAAGTGGAGTGAGAAGAAATACTCTGAATACCACGAGCGTGAAGAAAGAGCAGCTGAAAGATCATTAAAGCAGGCAGAGACTGAAAGGGCTGCCAAGCAAGCAGAAGTAGAACTGGCTGCAAAGACAAAGCAAGCCGAATTAGATAGTGAACTTAAGAAGGCAGAAATAGCAGCTCAGAGTAAGAGAGAAGAACTAGAGGTACAGTTAAAGATGAAACAACTTGATACTGAGACTGCCATTAACAAAGAGTCTAAGAAATCTGAGAGACTGGAGAAAGAAAACCAGTACAAGAAATATCAAGGGATTGTACGTAATTATACCTCGGGTGACTGCATCGCAGCCTTTACCCAAAATTTTTAAACTTTAATGGAACATTACCAGGTTCCACTGTCTGAGTGGAATATTGTTTATATGAGGAGTTTATCAGGGGAGCCTCTTAAAGTCATTGAGACCATCCCCAAAGACCTCAGAAAAGATTACCATTATCTGAAATCAAAGATTATGGCACATTTTATGTTAGATGAAGCATGTTACAGAGAACAATTCAGCAAGTTGAGCCCAAAACCGACTCAAACGTTCTCTGATTACCTCTGCTTAGTCCGAGATATTTTTACCAAATGGACTTCAGCAGCTAAAATTGACAAAAATTATCAAAGATTAGAAGATCTGATCATTAGAGATAAAGTCATTTCATCCATCCCATCAGCATTTTCAAAATTTTTGCAGGAGAATGAATGCACTAGTGTAGATGAGATTGAGAGACGTGGTTCGGCGTATTACACAGCCAACAAACATTGTTTTGCCAGTGAAGCTACTGACATAAATTTTGTAGCAGCGGCTAACTATGACAAACCCTATAGTAGGCAGAAACCTCATAAGCCTACATCTGAGAAGTATAATCACTGTAAATATTGTAAAATTTCACACCATCAAGGTGAGATGTGCGACAAGAACCCCGCATATCACACTTATCTACAAAACATGGTAAACAGACAAGATAAGGAGCGTAGATCCTTCAGAAATTTGCGTAAATGTTTCCTCTGTAAGGCGTACGAACATTATCGCCATGATTGTAAAGGTAGGCATGTGACCAACAAAGCAAATGCCGCCTTGTTTGACAGTTCATCGTCAGATGAAGAACAATCAGAGAAACATCCTGTGAACTCAGCACAGGCTTTTGGCATGTTTAACGCAAATAAATGTACTGTTTGTAACACCTTTTATGAAGATGGCATTTTAACATGCGGCCACTACATTCCTATTGCCAATGAAGAAGCTAATTTGGTAGTAGATTCTAAAGGCAGGATAAACATCCATCACGGATACGTGAATGGCAAGTCTGCTACAGTCCTTCGAGACACGGGAAGCTCACTGATTGGTCTGAAGAGAACGTTCATAATGCCTACAGACTATACAGGCAGGCACGTAACATGCAGAACATTCTCAGGCAATATTGAAAAGTACCCACTAGCATGGGCATATATTGAAACACCTTTCCTCACTGGGAAAGTAAAGTGCGCTGCATTAACAAACCCGGTGTGTGATATAATAATTGGAAATTTACCAGAGGTGAATGATAAACCTCATGACATAACATCTCTTTGTATTGATGATAGCATAACATCACCATCAAATGTCATCATTGATAATGTTACACCACCTAATGAATGTATGGTAGCTAATGTTGCACTAAGATCTCATGACATCATTGATAACATTGTTTCATCACCATCTGATATCATTGAATGTGTGAACGCAGTAACCAGATCTACTGCTAGAGTGCAAGATGAAAATAATCAAACTGAGGCGATACACATGCTTAGCCCAGTATCACTACCTACTAACACCATGAAGGAGACTTTTGTAACAGCTCAAAAGGCTGACCCTTCATTGTCAAAATATTTTAATCTGATCGGCCAAAAGCCAAAGGTAACCAAGAATGCAAAATGGCATTTTGCTGTGAAAAATGATATCCTCACTAGGTATTATACCAGAGGTGGCAACACAACAGAGCAAACTGTTTTGCCAACTAATTATCGTAAGCAAGCCTTACATCTTGCCCATGATATACCTCTTGCAGGGCATATGGCATACGCTAAGACCAGATCAAGATTATTGACACAGTTTCATTGGCCCAAATTTTGCAATGACATTAAACAATATTGCAGAAGTTGTGACATCTGCCAAAAACTGGTAAAAAAAGGTAAACACCCACAGGCAAAGTTACAAGTTACTGACTTAGCCAGTCGACCTTTTGAGAAATTATCTGTCGACATAGTGGGCCCTCTCAATCATACAACAACTAGAGGGAATAAATATATTCTAACTGTCATTGATCAATGTAGCCGCTGGCCGGAAGCGATTCCGCTAAAGAACATAACTGCCAATGATATAATGGAAGTTTTCTTCCATATATTTTCACGGATAGGATTTCCAGACACTATCCAACCAGATAGGGGCACTCAGTTTATCGCCGCATCTACCCAAGCTTTCACCAAAATGTTGGGAGTGAAGCAATGTTTCAATTCCCCGTACCATCCTCACTCTAGTGGAATTATAGAAAAATTTAACGGCGATTTAAAGCACATGCTTGCAAAAGTCACACAAGAGCACCCCAATAACTGGGATATATATCTACCAGCTATTCTTTTTGCTTATCGCGAAGTACCACATTCTAGTACCGGTTTCTCTCCTTTTGAACTTATCTATGGTGCCAAACCACGTGGCCCATTGACTATTTATCATCAAATGTTAACTGACTCCACTCCAGTACTTAAACCCATATCATCATACGTATACGTTACATCATTGCGTGAAAGAATCATCAAATCTTGTATTATTGCAAAGAATGCACTAAATTATCTGGTGCTACTTATAGACAATATGCTGACAAAGGTAACAGGACAATAACGTTGACACCTGGACAGGACGTTCTTCTTCTACTACCTAGTGACAGACACTTATTGACTGATTCTTGGCAGGGACCTTTTAAAGTGACGAGACAGATTTCACCTGTAGACTACGAGATCCAAATAAAAGACAAACACAAAATATTCCACATAAATATGCTAAGACCATACTACAACAGAGACAACGAACAGGACGATACAACAGCTTGTACAGTGATAATAGATCATGAAGATGACGAGGCTAGTGACGAAATTCCAAAACCTGCATTAGACACGACAAACTGCTTGAAGGAGATCAAAATCAACCCAAAGTTAACTCAAGCAGAAACAGACAGTTGCAAACAGCTAATACAACAGTACAACACCATCTTCTCTAACAACCCAGGACAAACAGAATTAGTACAGCATCACATCACACTCACGTCAAACACACCCATAAGATGCAGACCATACACCATTCCATTACATTACAAAGAACACTTATATCAGGAGATCATCAACTTAGAGAAAAACAACATCATAAGACGATCCCAATCAGACTTCTCATCTCCAATGGTCATAGTACGCAAAAAGGACAACACGATAAGACTCTGTGTCGACTATAGAAAGCTCAATAAGATAACTCTTCTAGATCTGGAGCCAATGGCAAACTCTGACGATCTACTGACAGAACTGACAGACGCTAGGTTCTTTACGAAGGTAGACATGACTAAAGGTTACTGGCAAATAGCGGTAGACGAACAGAGCAGACACCTGACAGCATTTGCCACACCTTGGGGACTGTACGAATAGTGCAAACTTCCATTTGGGCTTGTCAATGTCCCAGCCACATTCGTACGTATGACACGACTTTTACTAGTAGATATACCGAACATAATTTGCTATATAGATGACATTTGTGTTCACACAGAGACGATGACAGACCACATAAAGACATTAGAACAGACATGTGAACGTATTAGACAGCACGGACTGACGGTAAAGCCTGCAAAAGTAGACATAGCCTACCAGGAAATATCCTTCTTGGGGTACAAAATATCCAATGGCTTTGTCACGACAGACGATAACATTGTGTCCAAGATACTAAAACTCTCACTTCCGACTACGAAAAAGCAAGTCAGAAGTTTGTTGGGACTTATAAATTATTACCGGCAGTTCATTCCTGATTTTTCCGAACTGACCGAAGTATTTACTAACTTACTAACAAAAGATAAACCGGAGAAAATTGTAAGCAATGAATGCCTAAAATTTGCATTCCGTAAAGTATTATCTTGTTTTTCTGATAATAGCTTACACAATCCCATCCTGAAATTGCCCAATCTCCATTTACCTTTCAGATTACGTACAGGCGCGAGCTCCGTGGCGATTGGAGCAGTCTTGTTGCAAGAGCACAATAACATCCTTCATCCTGTGTACTTCGTATCCAGGAAATTGAAACCCAGAGAACGGGCTTGGTCAATACCTGAGTTGGAAGCCCTAGCTTTAGTGGTGGGTATAACTAAATTGTCCAGATTCCTTCTAGGACGCCATTTCATTGTGGAGTCTGACAGCAGCCCGTTGCGATTTATAAATTCAGGTGTACCTTCAAACCAGATGGTAGCGCTCTGGTCTCTTAAGCTCCAAGATTACAGCTTCGAGGTTCGACATATCCCAGGCAGAACCAACACGATTGCCGATCTTTTGTCCCGTTGTCCGACCGACCCAGTAAGCACCAATGTCTGAGTGCAGTGTGTAAAATACACTCAGATTAACACAGCCATCCATCAGTGAATATTGTTTCCATTCACAAAAAGCTGTGTAAAGTCTACTATGTGATGTGATAGGGATTACTCCCAATATATATAGTGTTCTTATTTTATTAATTAATGTAGTGAGTGTCGTGTATAATTGTGTAGTGTGTGGTAGAAAGCGAACGTTATTAATTGTATATATTACGAAAGAGAACAGTGCCACATTCGCTCAAAAACTTACCGTAAGCGAACTATCCAATTTGACAGTGGTATCTGCGTGTGGAACTTTCCAGTGATATTTTAAATCCGTGTGTGAAAGTGTGACCTAAACATTGACAGCTACACCACTGCAGTCAATCGAAATCCAGAAGGTTTTACAGTGAAACATCCAACACATGAACGATTAGAACATTGTACATTCCGTAACTACATCAGACCGGAACAAGTGTGTTCTACAAGTTTCAACATCAGCTGTTTAGTGTTCGTGTGTACTTCCGGATTAGTTAGAAATTTAGAGCAAAATTAGCAGACGACAAATAAAAGTTTAAAAAGCTATGACGATTCTAAAATCTTTAGGAATCAACAAGTTTGAATACACGAATTGTGTGTTTATATATTTATGTAGTGTAATCTTAGAATCATATCTTGATTAATGTATTCATACTACCGACTATTTCTCGTTATTATGAAGAAACATCAAGCGATGACGCAAAAAAATAGAATAATTATTGTAAAATATTATATTTCATAAACGTTGAAGTTATCCCCCTTTCATTTATTTGTTATTACATCATTACACAAAGGGCCATAATTTGAAATGTATACTGTAATGTGTTGTATATAAATAGCCATGTTGTTGCCCGATTGTTAACACACCAGGAAGCCATCTACTGGGCATGGTAGAGTGTTACCGACATTGCAGACCAACACAAGAGCTCCTGGCCAAATGAGGTCAGGGTTTGAGCGTTTAATGCGACTTATGTAAAAGCCGTATTTCGGTCTAGCCAGATGGTTTTTGTTTCAAGAACCATATTATTACGTTTTTTTTTGGAGGCTGCGAGGTAGATGCTTGGAAGCTGGTACTACCGATCTGACTGGGTCAATAATGCAATTGAGGTAATCAGCCATCGAGAGGATGAAACCTGACAAGTGTTAAAGGTTGAACACCACATGTCGTTGAATACAACTTCCATTTCTTATATGTTTCTATGGCAGATGTGTATTTCTATGTATTCTGATACCAATTTATATAACAACAGAAGGGCTGACTCTGACAAGGTTAAAATATTAACCCAGTATGTACATATATTATACATGAAAGATGACATCTTTCATGAAGTTGCCGGGGGAGCATGTCAGAGTCTAGAGTAGTGCGGTGATGCAGTGACATCGTTACGCCCGCCAGGCGACTTAGTCCCCAGCAGGGATGCCGTAACTTCGTTACGCCGCCAGGCGAGTAGTAGTTACCTGCCTGTGAGGTTGCTGGCTGACGAGACGGCCAGCGGTCAGGCAAGGACGACGCAAGACGCACGCATGCCTCGTGAAGCCACTTCAGGTGGGGAGGCAAGTTGCGAGCTATAGGCAGACAGCTCTGGGACGTGGACTCGACTGGACGCATGATGAGAGAAAGGCGTTGTGTGGTTTCTGTGCCTGAAAGTCGAGTGTCTGGACATCTTGAGAGATAGACTGTGAGCTGTATAGTGTATGTAAGTGTATTGAAGTATCAAGTATATCGTGTAGTGATCATCGTACTGTATATGATCTGTAAATAAATCCATTGAACGTTGTGTCGTTGAGTCTTAAGTCAAATCACGTTGTACTTGTACTGTCTCACATGTGTTAGGTTAGCGAGCCAAGTTTAAGACCCTGACACAAGCCTTATTCTGTTGTGAGGAAATGCAGCCTAAAGACTAAATGCCATGGCAGGGCAGACCAGGTCCTAAGCCTTGGTTGGTAACTGGTCTAGGATCTAAGCTCCGACAGGTGGACAGTTAGAGCATTGCTTTGCTGATCAGGCAGCTTCTGCAGCTTTTCTTGTTCCAGACGTGTTGGTGTTACCCTTCCTCTGGAATAAACTAGGCAGTCCAAGAGAGAGATCTCTAAATTCAGCCCAGGCTTTGTGTTATTGAGAGATAACCCCATTTTACAAACTATCGTCTGTCAAAACGGCAAGGTGCCAGTCAGTCGTGAGTATCTCTTAATATCATCACCGTGAAGTGTCCTGCAAGCTGGCGTATGCGTGCATATCTCTCCACAGATTACTGTCCTTGGTGTTCTGGATCTACTCTGCTGATGATATTCCTCCATGCCACTGTCTCAGTCTATCCAGCAACTCTTGGTCTGCCTCTGCCTCTCTGCTCCTTGACATTTCCAGTTGTCACGATGTTCTCCAATGTCTCTCTTCTCATCACATGACCAAAGAAAATCATTTGTTTCTTTCTTATTGTTGTTCTTTAAATATGCCCACCACCACCATCATTCTCACCACCGCCATCATCACCACCATCATCATCATCGTCGTCGCTTAAGAGTTTAACATAATAAAAATATTTTATGAATCTAAATTTTACATTTACCCTTCTAAACTACATTCACTTGTTATCCTTTGGTGCTTTAGCCACTTATCTTGTCATATCCTAGTTTTCTTCTGCACAATTCTCTGTATATTTATTCTTCACTTTTGCGAATCTCCATACAGATATGCGATTTCTATAACCGCCTACATTTAAAATTCCCCTCCAAAACAATAGCCCGTGTACTGCATTTTCCCATATGCGAAGTCAACGCACATTTCCGCTATAATATCAACTCAGTATATTTAATAACTACAACGGGACAAAACGCCACGGTAAAAGGTCGATTCCCTCATGGCAAGATAGCATTGATTGTATCTTCAAGCAAGCATGATTCTTCTCTGCCGTTTTTGTCAACTATCGATCGCTTTTTGAAAGCCATTAAATTTACTATTATGTATTACACAAAATGATACTTGGCCTGGATTCCATGTAGCCGTAAATTACCATATATCTACTACACGTTTATAAAAAGATCAGTGAGGTATGCGATCAATACAAAAACCTAGATGTGAAATAAAAACGATGCTTACCGCATGTATCTTTGTTCTGTTAGTTGACAAGTTTTCTTTGTAACACTTTTTTTCTTTGCTTTATTACTTGATATGTTTTCTCTTTCTTCTTTTATCTATTAGTTGACAAGATTTTTCTGTAACTTTTAAATCTTTGTTCTGTTACTTGACATGTTTCCTCTGTAACTATTTCTTCGTTGTTCTGTAAGTTGACATTTCTATGCATCACTTTCTTTTTCTGCAAATTGTTAAGAATACTCCGTTCAGTCTTTAATACTTCTTTAACGCGTTGTGTCTAACATAGTTGTATACTCCTTTCAGAGGTAGATGTCGTTGTAAAGTTGTGTGTCTTAAACAGTTGTATAGTCTCTTTAGGTGTTGCTCTAATGAATAGTGTCTAAAGCAGGTTTATACTGCGTTCACTTGTAAATGTTACTCTAATGTGTTGTGTCTAAAACAGCTGCAAACTTCATTCAATCCTTGACGCAAATCTAACGCTTTGTAGGTATGAAAAGTTCTCTAGCAGTTGCCTATTAGGAACATCAAAAGAGCTTATAAATAGGTATAAAATGTTCTCTTGCAGTTGCCCACCACGAACATCAAGAAATCTTATAAATAGGTTATGTAAACTTCTCTAGCAGTAGCCCATCAGGAACATCAAGAAATCTTATAAACGTATTAGTAAAGTTCTCTAGAAGTTGCCCACCACGAACATCAAGAAATCTTATAAACAATTTATGTAAACTTCTCTAGCAGTAGCCCATCAGGAACATCAAGAAATCTTATAAACGTATTAAAGTTCTCTAGCAGTTGCCCACCATGAACATCAAGAAATCTTATAAACAGGTTATGTAAAGTTCTCTAACAGTTGCCCATCACGAACATCAAGAAATCTTATAAACAGGTTATGTAAAGTTCTCTAACAGTTGCCCACCACGAACATCAATAAATCTTATAAACATGTTATGTAAACTTCTCTAAGCTGTTGCCAACCACGAACATCAAGAAATCGTATAAACAGGTTATGTAAACTTCCTCTAGCTGTTGCCCACCACGAACATCAAGAAATCTTATAAACAGGTTATGTAAACTTCTCTAGCTGTTGCCCACCACGAACATCAAGATATCG
>JACEFZ010006669.1:0-11417 GCA_014155875.1 Cepaea nemoralis | reverse complement strand
AATGACATAAAGTGAATTTTTACTATATATTCACCTCACCTGAAGTGGCGTGTAGAAGATACCACACGCCACTTCATGTGGCGTGAAAGTGTTTGTGTTATTTTTATTGTATACACCAATTTATGTATGTTTATAAATGTCCTGAGACAAGTAGAACTGTTCATGGGGAAGTACACTTGAAATCTTCGGGACAGCCGGCAAACTGGATGGCAAAAGAGCAAGTGCAGGGGGCAGGCCGCTCTGCGGAAAGAGACCAAGCTATATGGGATAAAACCCGGTGCAATGAAGTCGATCCTCATGCCTGTTTCTAAAAGAAACAGTAAGTGAAGTAAAGGGAAGGCCAGGGTCAAGTCAAGGGCAGGGTCAAAGGTTGGAGGAAGATTTGGGGGGGGGGGGTATGGTAAGGTGTGGGGTTGGGTGAAAAAAACGGAGGGGATGGGTGGGAGGGGTAAGGGTAAGAGTGAAATTGAGACGATAAAGGGTAAAAGTGCGGAAGGGGAAAAGTCTGTAGAGGGATACCAAAAAAGCAGGGGGTTAACTAAAAGTGGGGGAGGGGGGTTACCAAAAAAAATAAGTAGGGGTAGGGGGTACAAAATAATAGAATGTGGGAGGGGGATTAAAAAATTGGGAGAGTGGGGAGGGAAGGGGTGGGGGTAAACAAAGTAATGACGGGTGCGGACCGGTTTTTAAAAAAGTGTGTGACCCAGGGAGGGGGGAGGGGTAAATAAGGCGACTGGTGGGTGGGGTTTAAAAAAGTGGGGACGGGGGGAGTTAAACACCGTGGAGGGAGGTATTAAAAAAGTGAGGATGTGGGAAGGAGGGTGTTAAAAATAAGTGGTGACGGGCGGGGGGTTAAAAATGGGGGGACGGGAGGGAGGTTAAAATAAAGTGGGGACGGGCGGGGGGGGGGGGAGAGAATAAAGTGGGGAAGGGCGGGGGGGGTTAAGGGGGTTAAAATAAAGTGGGGCCGGGCGGGGGGGGGTTAAAATAAAGTGGGGACGGGTGGGGGTTAAAATATAATGATGGCTGCGGACCGATTTAAAAAAAGTGGAACAGGGGGTGTTAAAACAAGTGGGAACCGGAGAGGGAGGGGGTAAAATAAGTCGACTGGTGGTTGGGGTTTAAAAAAGTGGGGACAGGGGGGGGGGGGGTTAAAAACCGTGGAGGTGGGCTGTAAAAACAAGTGGTGTCGGGCGGGGGGGGGGGGGGTTAAAAATGTGGGGACCTGCAGGATGAAGGGGGTTAAAATAAAGTGGGGATGGGCAGGGGTTTAAAATGAAGTGGGGACGGGCGGGGGGGGGGGGTTAAAATAAAGTGGGGACGGGCGGGGGTTTAAAATGAAGTGGGGACGGAGGGGGTTAAAATATGAGCGGGGACGGGGGCGATAAAAAAAAAAGTAAGTGAAGGGTTTAAAAACGGGGAGGGGTTAAAACTTTGAGAGGGGGTTAAAGAACGTAGGGTTAGAGGAGGGGGGTTAATAAGCGTGGGTGGGGGGGGGGAAACAATAAATGGGAATGGACGGGGTTGGGATGTAGAGGGTTTTTAAAAGAATGTGGGGCCGGAGGGGGTTTTTTAAAAGAAGTAGGAACGGAGGGAGTTTTTATTTTTTTAAAAATATAAAAGAAACTAAAAAAACGTGGGAACGGAGGGGGGTTCTATAAAAAGTGGGGACGCATGGGTTTTTTTGTTTTTTTTTATGTGGGGACGGAGAGTTTTTATTTTACCACACAAAAAAAATGGGGAAAGAGGGTTTTTTTTTTTTTTTAGTGGGGACAGGGGGAGTTTTACGCACACACACACACACACACACAAAAGGTGGGGACGGAGGGAGTGTTACACACAAAAAAAGGTGAGGACGGATGGGGTTTTAAAAATAAGTGGGGACGGAGGAGTTGTTTTAAAAATGATGACCTGCGGGAGGAGGGGGGGGGGGGAGTTGGTTAATAAGTGAGGACGGGAAGGGGGGAGTGTAAAAAAGTGAGGACGGGGAGGGAGGTTTTAAAAAAGTGAGAACAGGGAGGGGGTTTAAAATAGTGAGGACGTGAAAAAAGGGTGGGGGGGGGGGTTAAAACATATGCTGGGGGTTATTAAAAAGTGATGACGGGTGGGTTAAAAAAAGTGGGGACAGGGAGTGGGGGGTTAAAAAAGTGGGAACGGGGGATAAAAAAAGGGGGGGGGGGACGAGGGTTTACAAACAAAAGTGGGGGTGGGGTTGCCATGAAGTGCTGTGTCATGGGCTCATTGATGTATCTAGGGTTTAACATAATATGAATAATACTTGATACCTTGTTTTATAGAAGACAAACACAGGTACTGGAACATAATCTCACGAAGACTTTCTTCTTGACAGTTGCTTTTAATCCATCCATGCTTTCGGATACACAACAGTTCGACAGGGAATATAAGATACGTGACATCTGACATTCACACAGCTAGCTGCACACAAAGAGCGGCCTAACTAACTGTTAGCCATTGCTCAAAAGACATGCTGCGTCCGAACAGGACGGCAGCCCAAGTCTAACCCCTAGTGACCTTTTTCGTGACGCTTCCCTAGTTTCCCTGTGCACTCCATAATTGTACATTTCGGTGCATGTTTTAGGGAAGCTCCCTTCAGCCTTTCTCAGTCTGCTTTGTGTCAGTGACTGATATGTGGCATTATGCCCCCCGCCCTACAAATTAAATGATATTATCATTTAATTCATATACATTCATTACCCATGACAAATAGCATCACTGACATCAATTGCTGAACATGACATTATGGTTCCCGTTAATAACCCTCAAAAAAAAATAAAATTATTGATGGGCATGCCCTCCTGCTCACACCCACGGTGAGCGTCATGTGGCCGGCCTATGGGAGGGCCGGACCAACTAATGATACCATTAGTCCCTAATGTCCTCACTCTAGGTCAAAACCCGGAGTTGTGGACGAGAGTATCAATCGGTATCATGCCGTCTGTATCAGTTGCCGATCCTCGTTGTCGCTGGTCATGTATATATCTTGCATTCTCATTTAATGGTTGTAGGTGAGGTAGAGGCTGTCGCTGATCACATTCTAATTTAAGGGATATTTCTAATATTATTAAGTGCCGTACCAATAATACAACAATATAATTCATTCAACTAGCAATGTCATAATAGCACCTAACCAATCCTATTTCCGTAAATATTCTAATAAACTAATACTCTTCATACTCCAACATGATAAATCTTCTTCTTCAATCAACCGTTGTAATGTGGTATCATTGCCCAATGCTCATACCTGTATGTAGAGAAGCTAACTCATCATGCTTTAATCTACCCATTGGTGCCTGTAAAATTGCTGACATAACCATATAAGTTAGTATCCATAACTCATCTTCTAGTACCATGATGATATGTCGGTATGATATTGACTGCCTTCACCTATCTTGGTACAATACTAGTGTACTGTTACATCCGCTCAGGGGAGTTGCTTCTACCCCAGTACACCTCACTGCACCCTCACATCACGTGTGTTTTCCTCTGTACCTTTATTATAACAACAATTGACAAACCTTTGCGTATGATCAAGCAGTAAATCAAAACTAATTTGTAAGACCACATGCATAGTCTAAAACAAATATGTAAGGATCTTTATACTAACATTTAGCACAAATACAACAGATCAAATGACCATCACCAACGAATACAACAAATAAACACCATTCACTTAGTTTCCTATCATTGAAGTCATGAACAACCTTAATCACGTGCTGGATTCACGTGAGAATAACATGAAATTCTTTTATTTATGACGATGTAAATTAAATTAAATTATCCCTTAACTTTCATCAGGTGTATTAGACGTCTTTAAATGTCCTTCACATTTTTATAATACAGTTTTTAAACCAGATTCGTGTATGTTTATAATCTATTAGTGATAAATGTATCGTTATTCCTGTATGTATCGCTTATTCTCCAAAACGAATATTCCACTGTATAAAATTATTGAAGTAACTTTCATGATTGAATAATTTACTGGCCTGATTCTGGTTCTCGTGAACGTAGATATAATGAGGTTTGACATAGGATTGTGTCGATCAGTTCAATAAGAAATTGATCCGTGGTCATCACTCGAGTATTGGTATGATTGTTGATTTATACCAGAGAAGCTGTGTCCCCAACAGACTGTTGCTCCTGGCTTGAACGATAGCACAATTAACTTGTACTTTCACCCTGGACTTAAGGAAGTCCGTAACCAACCCATAACACGTAGTTGGCTGTAGTGTAACGACGACGTTTGAGTTATAGTAGCCTGTAATAGATTTAATAGATTGTAAATGCTAAATGACAAGTGTCTGATGTTGGTGGTCCTGAATTGGCCGGTGTCCACCAAAGAATCTTTGAATGAATCACGTGTATGGTCCCGCGTGAACAACTGGTATCACGCCAATATAATCAGTGTTAATCAATCCGTGTATGGATGTGTAATAGCTACAGTGTAGCTCGTATGCTGACGTAAGAAGTTAGTGTTCTAGTATCCTGTTACGGTGCCGTGTGCAGAGGTGTCATGACGATGAGGTGCATCCATATATGTTCGTTGCATTCACAGTTCTGAAGTGTGATGAAGTGTCCGGTATGTGAATAACGATGTTGCAATGTTCGACATTCCGTGTAGAAATTTCGTGAAGTCGTATAAATGCCGTGTGGAGGTATGTGTCCTGTTGTCTGTGTATCTATATGTAGCGTTGTCTTAATGACCTGGTATCAGAGTGGTAGTGTAGGACTAAATGCAATAAGTCCCGACGTAATATATCGTGTATAGAGTTCCACTGAATGTCTCACTTATATTTCCTTCAGACTCTTGGTGGAGGGAAGTGTAGGTACTCCCGATAATGTATAATGTACCTTCATAGTTACATCCGATATAGATAAATGTAAAATAGTTAATGTCCCCCAGAAGAATAATGAATGTTCCTTGTGTCGATAGTGTAAATTTGGCAGAGTGTCGGCAGCCAATAATAATAATATTATGGAGGTATCATTCTTCTCGCCAATTGTATCTTGATTGTGTGGTATATTACTGTTCAAGCGTTGTGCCGTGCTGTGTAAGGAATCTGTGTCAACTATGTCTAATTCCAAGACATATCTAGTTCCGTCCTGGGTACAAATTTGGTACTAGTAAGTGTAGTATGTCTCCTGATAGCGGACATCGAAAATGATAATGTGTTCCATTGTCATTTAGATATGTGGAACAGTACAGGTTTAATCTCTTAAGTTGTGTGTGGCGAATGACATCCACTTAATATCGACAAATATTAAATACTTGCAGTCTGTAACTGATCTTTACACGAGCTGCAATTTCGGCTTCCGCTGAGTTTAGGATGGTGCGCGTCGTTTGCAATTTAACTTGACGTGCAATTATTTATCTTTAAAACGACATAATAGATGTAGATGCGGATTTGTTGATTCGGGGTTGTCTTTGAACCATTCCTCCCAAGCAGTAAAATGTGAGCAGATATCCTTAAAGTTGAAACATGCACTGATATTGTTTTGTATATTGTCAATGTCTGTCTGAGAAGGTTGATCACTGTTCTTTCGATCTTGAGCTCTTGTAATTGCATTCGTTCGTGCGTGTTCAATCTCCCATTGCATTCGAATTATTTCATAAGATTTCTTAAATTCCAAAATAAACAATATGTTCTGAGAAATTTGTTCATGATCTCGAAATAAGATTCACTTGATTTCATTCAAATGTTCAATTCTCAATGTTCACGTACCAGTTTGAATTTCATACAACCCATCGTTTCCAGGAATTCAATTTTGATTACTGAAACTTTCAACGTTCAGTGTATTTCGACTGTTTATAAATTGTACATCCATAATCTTGTGTCGTTGTAATTCAAGAAATTTCTTGCGAACGTTCTTGTAAAACCGCGTATATATGTATATAATTCCTCTGTTAACTGACTGTTTATCTTCTTTCTTGACGTATACAGGGTCAAGTATTTGAGGTAAAAATGTGAACTGGAGCATACGGAATCTGTCTTGTGAACAAACAGTTCAATGCCATGTTATTAGCATGCATCTTTTTACCAGTTACGATCAGGTGATCGGTAGTTGCCTCTTTTCAGAGTGCCTGTTAAGACCAGGTCAGCATCCGAAATAAATGAGGACAATCAATACGGACACAAATGATGAACCAGTAATACGGCTGATCACAGTCGAGACTTTCGCATACAGTCGAACAACATTTAAACTCAATTTGAGATGAGTAACAGAATAGTCCATGTACGCTCTCCTTCCTCTTAACACAATTATGACTACCACAGTATATATGTCGATTGAATTTTTTTTTAATTAAATCTTCCTGTATCTGTGCAAACGAATAGTATCTGTATATGATCAAATAATTGCATGTTGAGAACTTGCGTGTGTCAATTTGTTGTTTATTCAAGCAAATTTTTGTCAGTTGAGTTTTCATTATCGTATGAATGTTTGTACATCATTTCCTCCGTTACCAAATATGACATTTGTTAATTGTTTCTTACTTGATCCATCAAACAAACTGCGATTAAATATTAGTTGAACAGTTCTTTGAACTAAAATCGTAAGATACTTTCCGGATGTTTTGTGTATGACCAAAATGATGATGTCATCACCACTGCTCCAAAAATTTGGTTACTTGGTTTGAGATTATTCCACATATAGTAAATTATATATGATGGCGTCATGATAAAAATCTGCATGTGACCTTGGCCTTCTCAAGTATATGGCTCGATTCGTTAGATTACTTTACAATGTCATAAACTGATAATAAATCTCGAGTTCAGTTCATAATTACTACCGGTACAAGACCCCATTTGCCATGAAGTGCTGTGTCATGGGCTCATTGATGTATCTAGGGTTTAACATAATATGAATAATACTTGATACCTTGTTTTATAGAAGACAAACACAGGTACTGGAACATAATCTCACGAAGACTTTCTTCTTGACAGTTGCTTTTAATCCATCCATGCTTTCGGATACACAACAGTTCGACAGGGAATATAAGATACGTGACATCTGACATTCACACAGCTAGCTGCACACAAAGAGCGGCCTAACTAACTGTTAGCCATTGCTCAAAAGACATGCTGCGTCCGAACAGGACGGCAGCCCAAGTCTAACCCCTAGTGACCTTTTTCGTGACGCTTCCCTAGTTTCCCTGTGCACTCCATAATTGTACATTTCGGTGCATGTTTTAGGGAAGCTCCCTTCAGCCTTTCTCAGTCTGCTTTGTGTCGGTGACTGATATGTGGCAGGGGTGTAAAAATTAAGTAGGGAAGAGGGGGTTTTAAAAGTGGGGACGGGGGGGTAAAATAAAGTGGGGACGGGTGGGGGTTAAAATATAATGATGGCTGCGGACCGATTAAAAAAAAGTGGAACAGGGGGTGTTAAAACAAGTGGGAACCGGGGGAGGGGGTAAAATAAGTCGATTGGTAGTTGGGGTTTAAAAAGTTGGGACAGGAGGGGGGGGTTAAAAACCGTGGAGGTGGGCTGTAAAAACAAGTGGTGTCGGGCGGAGGGGGGGGGGGGGTTAAAAATGTGGGGACCTTGCAGGATGAAGGGGGTTAAAATAAAGTGGGGATGGGCGGGGGTTTAAAATGAAGTGGGGACGGGCGGGGGGGGGTTAAAATATGAGCGGGGACGGGGGCGATAAAAAAAGTAAGTGAGGGATTTAAAAAAGGGGAGGGGTTAAAACTTTGAGAGGGGGTTAAAGAACGTAGGGTTAGAGGAGGGGGGGTTAATAAGCGTGGGTGGGGGGGGGGTAAACAATAAATGGGAATGACGGGGTTGGGATGTAGAGGTTTTTTTAAAAGAATGTGGGACCGGAGGGCGTTTTTTAAAAAAGTAGGAACGGAGGGAGTTTTTATTTTTAAATAAAAAAAAAAAAAACTAAAAAACGTGGGGACGGAGGGGGGTTTTATAATAAGTGGGGACGGATGGGTTGTTTTTTTTTTTTTTTTTTTTTTATGTAGGGACGGAGAGTTTTTATTTTACAAAAACGAATGGGGAAAGAGGGGGTTTTTTTTGTTTTTTTTTTTAGTGGGGACGGGGGGAGTTTTACGCACACACACACACACAAAAGGTGGGGACGGAGGGAGTGTTACACACAAAAAAGGTGAGGACGGATGGGGTTTTAAGAATAAGTGGGGACGGAGGGGTGGTTTTAAAAATGATGACCTGCGGGAGGAAGGGGGGGGGGAGTTGGTTAATAAGTTAGGACGGGAAGGGGGGAGTGTAAAAAAGTGGGGACGGGGAGGGAGGTTTTAAAAAAGTGAGAACAGGGAGGGGGTTTAAAATAGTGAGAAAGGAGGGGAGGGAGATCTAAAATGTGAGGACGTGAAAAGGGGGGGGGGGGGTTAAAACATATACTGGGGGGGTTATTAAAAGTGATGACGGGTGGGTTAAAAAAGTGGGGACAGGGAGTATGAGGGTTTAAAAAGTGGGAACGGGGGATAAAAAAAAGGGGGGAGACGAGGGTTTACCAAAAAAAAGTAGGGGTGGGGGGGGGGGGTAAAAATTAAGTAGGGAAGAGGGGGTTTTAAAAGTGGGGACGGGGGGTTAATGGGTATGCATGTGTGTGTGTATGTGTGTCTGTGTGTGTGTCTGTGTGTGTGTGTGTGTGTGAGATGTTTTCCCGGACGAACCCCTACATCTGTCACGGAGCTGTTTCTTGGCTCGTTTTCTCAGCCTCAATGACAGACTTTAGCAGGAACATTCATAGGATATAAACACTGAACAACATGACGTCCTTGACACTCCTCAACATTTATTATTGACGATTATCACAGCAAATATCTTCATACGTTCCCGTAGGTGCGGGATGGCAAGTGATAAATATACAAAGTACATATTCAAAGCAGCTGAGTAATGTTCACAACTTTGATGAGAGACAATCGTCTCCTTTGCACAGTACTTTCTAACACAATGTCTGACTACGCTACGGTCACACTTACGGCCGTCCACCCTTGACGTCTGGCGTGGAGCATTGCTGAGCCGCCATCAACTCGGCACACTGCAAACAGGCTTTGAATGGCTATTCAATCAGCTGCACAACTGTACGAAATACTTTCGCCTCTTGCTGAAGAATCATTACACTAATGGAGTGAATAATCTTTCACGGCTTCAACACAGTTTCACGTCTTGCTTCAATCGAGACCCTGGCCTGACTGAGTCCAGCTGTCTCGTTTTAACGTGAACTACCCAACTGCCGTCACGTGATACACAACTTCTTTGAATAGTCTCCCTTCGCTATTCATCATCATCATGAGTTACACACTGACTTTCCTTGATTTATTCGTGCGTGTTAGTTCATAGTGATAGCGTGAATTGCTCTCACTACGGCAATTCCTCTTCTATGGTAAACCTACTCTTAATACACCAGTTTAACTCTGTCTGCCTCATATCGGCACATGGCAGTGTTGTGTGGCTGTGGGTGTGTGTGTAGACGATGGAGTTTTTAAAAACAAAAATTGAGACGACGGAGTTGAGGGGGGGGGGGGGGGGTTAAAAGTGGGTAAAGCAAAATGGGGGGGGGGGGGTTAAGATGGGTAAAGGGTGGAGGGTTTAAACAATGTAGGTAAAAGGGGGGGGGGAGTGGGTTAATAAAAAGTGAGTGGAAAGGGGGGGGGGGGGGGTTAAAAGAAATGTGGGTCAAAGATAACAAGTTTTGTTCCACTCCCTATAGGCGTGTTGGGTATATGGTCATATTTTCACAGGACAGTCAGCACTAGGTGTGTGATGTAGTCAATGTCACACCGCACGCCTTTACTTCCAGGAACATTTCAGACTACAGTTCTACCTGGATGGGGATTTGAACACATAACCATGGCCCTGCAGACAAGTGTGATATCGTGTATAGAGTAACCAGTAGATACATGATGCTTTCCCTAGTACAGACTCAGTTAACAGATAACGTTATCATCAACAGCTTTCACTTTTGCTATCAAGCGTCGTGGGGAGGAATAGTTGACGCTCGAGCACCCTATGGGTGGCACTGGATAGTGTCATTCCGTGTGATTGTACGATGTCTTTCATGTCGTCAATCCATGTTCTTCTCATCTTGCTCTCATGTCAGATCTTTCACGTAGGGCCAGTGCTGGTAGTTGATGGTGGTGCTTTCCAACGATATGACCAAATCATCTGATCTTGTGCCTTTTCATGTATGTGGCTCACAGTTTGTACCCACTGTCACATTTCTTACTCAGTCTTGAATCGTTAAGTTGGCAGATCTTCTTAAGTATTTCATCTCGCGGGTGTTGATTTTGCTTAAGTTCAAAAAAAAAAAAAAGTTATTTGTGAAAATGTCATAATCTCCCCATCTGTTCTAACACGTCGTCGTCAACGGCGCCTGGCGATTACGGCCAGGTCCACCTGTGAGTGACACTAACAACGCTGTGGTAGGAATGGTCAGTCGGTGCATGCGTGGGACATGGAGTCCACGCAGGGGCACAACTCCGACTAGCGACAACTCACAGTGGTTAGCGGCCAGACGGCCCGGTGAAGTTGTACAGGACAGACGGAATGAATGGTGCTCGTATACTTGTGTAGATGAATGATAATAGATAGAAAGCCTGTGTAAGTATAGGAGACTGTGCGCTTGTGAGTTGTATACATTACATTGATATGTCTATTGATTGTATTATGACATCGATATTGTAATTGCGAGATGCATGTAATGGATGTAATGATTGAGATGACTGAGACGCGTGAATAAAGTGTTTGAATTGCATTTGCAGTGTGTCACGTCAAGTCATTCTGTGACAGTATTTGTATCACATCTGTTGGTGATTACGAGCCTGTGTTATTGTTGAATGCAAGAATCTGACAGGTGTGAACGTGGGTGCATCGTCCAGCTTGAACCGACTATAAAATAGGTGTGAACGTGGGTGAATCGTCCAGCTTGAACCGACTATAAAATAGGTGTGAACGTGGGTGCATCGTCCAGCTTGAACCGACTATAAAATAGATGCGAACGTGAATGTATCATCCATCTTGGAAATAGTGTAAAATAGTATTGAACGTGTGTGTAAGCGGTAAGGTTTGGAAAGAAAGCAACATGGAAAGTAAGTTGTTGAATGTGTTGAACGGACGACAGTACGACTAACAAACATACTTGACAGCGCACAAACCTACAAAGCTTAGTTGACAACGCATACACCACATTGTTGACGTCTTACTTTGTCTAGGTAACTTAATGGGTTCACACAGGTGTTAATTAATACAAACAATAAATACGTTCGCTATGATATAGCCGATTTATTGTGGCAATCTACAGTTGGCGCAGTGGGTTAAACAGCCCGCGCTTTACATCATCATCATATCACAGATTATAGAACATCAAACATTTCATATAACAAACTAGCACACTATCTAGCCTATGTTCTATCTCTATACAAGAGCTAAAA
>JACEFZ010006667.1:75000-205063 GCA_014155875.1 Cepaea nemoralis | reverse complement strand
AAGTGATGAGTCTACTATCTGTGCTGTCCTATCTAACTGCTGTTGCAAAATTAATTGAGAAATGTAGACCACTCGATATATGACTATTGCAAGTAGCAAATGGCGCAGAGCAAACAATCCGGAAAATGACAATTTCCTATTGGTCAATGAGGAAACAATGTATAACGAGATCTGGAAAAACCATACCAATCTACAAGTTTTGAGTAATGAAAGATCGATGACTGCCATCATTTGTGTATAGAAACGTGCTCGGCCAACGCTTACAGTAGAATACGTACCAAAAGTTAATACTACTACTACTACTACTACTACCTACCTACTACTACTACTACTACTGCTGCTGCTACTGCTACTACTGCTGCTACTGCTGCTACTACTACTACTACTACTACTACTGCTGCTACTACTGCTGCTGCTGCTACTACTACTACTACTACCACTACTACTGCTGCTACTACTACTACCACTACTACTACTACCACTACTACTACTACTACTGCTACTACTACTACTACTACTACTACTACCACTATTACTACTACTGCTACTACTACTACTGCTGTTGATGATGATAATAATATCACTACTACAGATGATGATGATGATGATGATACTA
Source organism: Cepaea nemoralis (assembly GCA_014155875.1). Classification (NCBI taxonomy): domain Eukaryota; kingdom Metazoa; phylum Mollusca; class Gastropoda; order Stylommatophora; family Helicidae; genus Cepaea; species Cepaea nemoralis. The sequence goes on along the minus strand of JACEFZ010006667.1, from coordinate 204,447 downwards.
CTGCTTCTGCTGCTACTACTGCAGCTGTTTCCATGACTACAGCTGCTTCTACGACTAACACTACTACTATTGCTATTACTACTGCTGCTGATGATGATGATAATGATGATGATGATACTACTACTTCTACTGCTACAGCTGCTGCTACTACTACTAACACTATTACAACTACTGTCGCTATTACTGTTGCTACAACTAGTGCTGCTGCGATTGCTTATGCAACTAACGTTGTTACTACTACTACAACTACTACTGCTGCTCCTACTACTACTACTATAACTAACGTTGTTACACCTATTACTACTACTACTACTACTACTACTACTACTACTACTACTACTGCTGCTGCTGCTGCTGCAACCACCACCACTACTACCACCACCACATCACCACCAATACTATTCTTATTCCCCTCCCTCTCCTTTCTCTGTGTGGGTGTGTGCGTACAATAGACCTGATGACCAGGATACACATCACCACAAAACGTAGCTAACAATTAGTTCGAATTAGCTTACTCCACTGTGACTACACGGGTATGAATTCTCCTATAGTCCTGTACATAAATAAACTAAGTCAGTTGTTGGTGTAACATTTCAACACAGTCAACAGTCATCTGTTCCTATTGCTTTAACCCTTCCTCCTTCAGCAATATTTTACAAACAAAACGGTAACGCACAACCCCGCGCCGCTATCAGCATCACGGCACTAGAAGAACACGACCACCTGTTAATTCAACGCACCTTGAAATCAACTACACACACAAAACAGTAGTACAATATCCTCTTCACATAATACTAACGTTCCAGGCATAGGCGTTTGAACTATATTATTACACAATATGAAGTTATGAACCAACAGGTCTGTCCTATTACGTAACACGGATTAACAGTATCTATCCATGTGAATCCACATAATCCAGGCTTGCATCACACGATCACCAGTTGAGTATATCTGACTACCTCGAAAACTCCAGGCAGGGGAAGGAAGGAGTGAAAGACGGACGACCTAATTTCACTACGACTGGCAGGCGTGTGTGTGCAATCACAGAATGGGGACACGGTACGCCACACACGGGGTATACGAAGACGTCAGTCACTTCAGGTCGTGTTGCCCGGCGGTGTTGACAAACACAGCGGGTACACAGGTGAAAATCCCAGCGTTGTGGGTTTCAACAAAAGTCAATACTAATATATTACTGCTGTTTCTATATATTATGTGAAAATCCCAGCGTTGTGGGTTTCAACAAAAGTCAATACTAATATATTACTGGTTTCTATATACTATGTGAAAATCCCAGCGTTGTGGGTTTCAACAAAAGTCAAAACTAATATATTACTGCTGTTTCTATATACTACGTGAAAGGGGGGCTGAGTGGTCTCGAGGTATGGTGTCCGCCTCGAGTGCTGGAGGTCCCGGGTTCAGGCCCCGGTTAGGACTGGGATTTATTTAAAAAATCCACCTGGACTTCCAGTAATAAAATTTCCCCTGGTCTCTGGGTAGTGTGATCGGACGCCCGTGTGTATTGTTGCGCACGTAAAAAATCCCTTGGCAGTTGGAAATCGAAAAAAGAGTAGCCTAACGGCGCTGCCCAGGCAAAATTTAGAGTTAAAAATCTACCCAAGTATTTCAGGATCCTCGCCGATGCAACGGAGTTCGTGCATTGAGCTGAGTTTCTCCAGACTCAGGTTTGAGTTTGGAGGAAAACGGAGCATTTATGGGTTAAATCGTGTGCCGTGATGTTGATCCAACGACTAAACTAAACTAAATTATGTGAAAATCCCAGCTTTGTGGGTTTCAACTAAAGTCAATATTAATATATTACTGCTGTTTCTACATACAATGTAGTTGGCCGCCCGTGTGTGGGCGGGGTCCGCGAGGAAAACAAAGGATAATAATGCTGTAACCAACCTCGTAAGAGGCCACTAAGGAAGGTTGGCCTGTGACTAGCTACCTCATCCTGCAGAAACAATTTGCCTGCAGAATCCACCCAATCATGAGGGAGTATACACAGGGCTTGGTGAGGTGGTTGAGTGTATGCTCCATTGCGAGGATTAGGAGGGGGAAGGAGGAATGCAGATGTCAGGAGCCGCAGGAACATAGTGATTAGTGCATTTCCTTACCCTATCAATGGTCCGGATTCAATCCCCAGCAGAAGTGTGCTTGTGTCCCCGACCTGTACAGCTCTGGGGGTGGGTGTTTATCAAAATTCTACGAAATCAGTGTGTCCATAGTAGAAATTGAAAAAAAAAAATGAGGGGGAAAAAGAAATAGGTCGCGAAATGATAGAAATCACATGTTTAAAGACACTGGTACCTTACGAGATACGAGGTTCGAATCTATACCTGTCGCAATTCACTTCAACTTAGAGGGGACTAATGCAGGCACGTATTTCACGATTCGGTTCGGTGAAGCGATACAGCAGTGTACCAGTGACATTAGTTAATGCAGTCTAACATGTCTGTCTGCAATTTGCTACATACATAGATTAGTGGGGGGGGGGGGAGAGGGGATTCCGACAGGAAGGAAGGGAGGAAGGAAGGAAGGAAGGAAGGAAGGAAGGAAGGAAGGAAGGAAGGAAGGAAAAGGGGACATAAACAGACAAACAAATAGATTGTGGCCAAGAATGAAAGAGAAGAGAAGAGAGAGAGAGAGAGAGAGAGAGAGAGAGAGAGAGAGAGAGAGAGAGAGAGAAAGGGGATTCCGACAGGAAGGAAGGAAGGAAGGAAGGAAGGAAGGAAGGAAGGAAGGAAGGAAGGAAAAGGGGACATAAACAGACAAACAGATAGATTGTGGCCAAGAATGAAAGAGAAGAGAGAGAGAGAGAGAGAGAGAGAGAGAGAGAGAGAGGAGAGAGAGAGAGAGGAGAGAGAAGAGAGAGAGTGAGAGAGAGAGAGAGACTGAGATGTCGGAGTTAATAACTGTGGTACTAGATAGAGGTCATGTTAAAGTAGCCTGCCCTCTACAAGTAATAACTGTCGCGTACAAAATGTGCTAAATTAAAGCAATAACTTGATGGATGACAGCAACAGCTGTCTAGAAAAATAATAAGATTATTTTGGGTTAATATAATAACTAGCTTGGGGAAAGACAGCATTAAACGACCCCTGATCTCGCCCCTAGCTTCCATCCACAACCACCCGACCAGTGGGTCAATCAAGTAACAGGTTACAGGTCTTCGGCTGCTGTAGGACTCTCGAAGGAGGCCATTCAATGCTGAAGAAAGGCGGTCTCGTTTAACAAATTGGCTGCAGTCTAGGGGTTCAAATAAATTTGCTGTCAGAATAATGAACCGCCATACAGTCGGCATTTCGCCTGGGAACTGGGCAGAGGCAAAATATAGATACTAACTACACTCAATACATTGCCGCCTGCTGGTTTCTAAGTCAGCATCTACTTGTTGCTGGGTTGATGGACCGACTGGTTTGTAGGTGGATGTTTGGGTGGTTGGCTAGTTGGTGGACTGGTTGGGAGGTTCGTGGACTGGTTGGTGGACTGGTTGGGTGGTTGGTGGACTGGTTGGGTGGTTGGTGGATTGGTTGGTAGGTGGGCAGACTGGTGGGTGGTTGGCTAGTTGGTTAACTGGTTGGTGGGTTGTTTGGTGAGTTGGCGGACTGATAGGTGGGTTGGTATAGTGGTTGGTTGGTGGACTGGTTGGTGGGTCAGTAGACTGGTTGGTTGGCTGCTTGGTGGACTGGTTGGTTGGTAGGTAAACTGGTTGGTTGATAGGTAGACTGACTGGCTGGATGGTTGGTAGACTGGTAGACTGGTGGGTTGGTTTACTGACTGGTTTGTTGGTGGGCTGGTGGGATTGTTGATGGGTTGGTTAGTTGGTGGTCTGGTGGGTTAGTTGGTGGACTGGTGGGTTAGTTGGTGGACTGGTGGGTTAATGGGTGGACTGGTGGGTTAGTTGGTGGGCTGGTAGGTTAATTGGTGGGCTGGTGGGTTGGTGGACGGGTGGGTTAGTTGATGGACTGGTGGGTTAGTCTGTGGCTGGTTAGTTGGTGGACTGGTTGGTTGGTGGACTGGTGGGTTAATGGGCGGACTGGTTGGTTGGTGGTCTGGTGGGTTAGTTGGTGGACTGGTGGGTTAGTTGGTGGACTGGTGGGTTAGTTGGTGGACTAGTAGGTTAGTTGGTGGACTGGTAGGTTAGTTGGTGGAGTGGTTAGTTGATGGACTGGGGGGTTCGTTTGTGGCTGGTTAGTTGGTGGACTGGTAGGTTTGTGGACGTTTAGCTGGCGTCTGGTTGGTTGGTAGATGGGCTGATTGGTTGGTTCGTTGATTGGTGGATAGGTTTGATAGCGAATTTGTTGGTTGGTTTGTTTGTTGGTGGATTGGTTTGTGGCGAATTTAATGTTGTTGGTGAATTGGAGCGACTGGCCGAGTGACTAAAACGCCGGACTCTCCTTCGGGAGACCCGGGCTCAATCCCTGGGTAAGGTGTGGGATTTTTTTCTGTCGGGGGCAAAAAGAAAATTCTAACCTGCACAGTTCGCGGCGACTGCACTAGCCAGGCGGCCTTAATTCTTCAGGCTCAAAGACCCCTCTGCCATACACCGCAAGGTACTATATTGGCAGTAAATGACAGTTTGACAGTGACAGGTGAATTGGTTTGTTGGTGGATAGGTTTTATAGCGGATTTAATGGTTGGTTGGTTGGTGGATTGGTTTGTTGGTGGATTGGTTTGATGGTGGATTTGTTGGTTGGTCGGTTTTATTGTGGATGTTAGTGGATGGTTGGTTGGTGGACTGGTTGGTTGGTTGGTTGGTTCGCTGGTGACTCCTCTAGAAGACTGAGTTTTAACCCTCTTAGTCCGACACATCAACGCTAAGGTAGTTTGAACTTTAAAATGTTCTTGCATCTATCGAAGTAGGGTTGATGTATGGACGTGTCGTCTCCCCCCCCCCCACCCGTTACCAAAGCACCCGCCATTTGAATAGGAACTGTGCTGCAGAGGTATCTTCCCCTCTCCAAGTTCAGACACCAGTGGGGTGTGCAAGGCCGTTACTTAAACATCACATCTCCTGAGAGGCATATTAGGATGTAACCAGGCTATGATTGCAGCATGGACATGCAGTTCGGCTGAGAGCTGATAATGATACATGAGCTTGGAAGGGATGTGAGCACGCGGGTAGACGGCGCCACCTGCAGACAGAAAGTGCGTTGGGCGCACAATTGGCATTTCAATGCACGGAAAATTATACGCACCAATGTATGTGTACGGAGTCATCGCGATTGCGATTATGTCAGTTGTACGAAAGCTTTCAAATATCAGCTACAAAAACAGGCCTCCCGTCGGCTATAAGTTAAAATACATGTAATTGAGAACTGCCAACTATGTTGTTACTATTGTAATCCTTACACATCTATCACATATCGAATGTACTATCACAACGCCTATACAACATAAGCATCGTTATTAATGTCATTCTTACACATCTGTGACATATGATATCGAATGTACTATCACAACGTTCCACACAACATAAGAATCACGACGCAACATAAAGCCGCAGCTGATACATCCGTTGTAGGTCCACATCTACATGCACAACCGCTGTTTACGAAAGAAAGCCAAATACATCCAGTCCTGCAACGAACGTTGAAAATCTGTCTGCCTGTCAGCTAGTTCACCGGTTCAAACACACACAAAACGGAACACGTTGTAATCGCTGGATGTATGTATCCTTCCCTACTTTATCTTATCGAACTCGCCAGTGACAGACAGATACTTCCCCAGGCTAGCGATCTATTTCTGTTACATTCAAGTCTGACAACTCTGAGGCGACGAAAAAACATCGTGTTTTGCAATTTCTAGTTTTTTAACCTGTCGCCTGCTAACGCCCGCGCCCCTTGCTGAAAGGTGGGGAACTATTTAGAGAAAACAAGGGGAAGCAATAGAAAAACATAAAGGATGTAGGTAAATACAGTGTTTTATTGCCCAAAGGTGGTTAGTATCACCATCACGTGCAGAGTGTGTTCGCTATCTCACGATCACCAGAGCTGTAGTCTTGTCCCCATGACGTCGTATGCCAAGATATCCAGATATTTATCTCTGTCACCTCTTTCTCTTTTTTCATAAAGTTTTCCAGCTGTCACTAAGTGTTATCGCCGGATCGTGAGCTGGAATGCAGCTGTTACATGCGAACGCAATGTTCTTCTTAGTATGGGTTCTTGGAACTCTAAGCCACATATTACTGCGCCAGGCTACAATAGGGATCTTCAATATCAATTGAACTTTTCAACGCCTACACAAGGAAAATAGCAGCTGCAGACACATCAAGTATTGGAAGATTATTAACACTTGCTGACATCCTTATATATAAATATGGGCGAGGCAAGGCAAACATACCCAGAGAACTGGGTGCTGCTGTAGACAAAGTGGAAGAGTGGTGCATGGAAACAGGCTCTATCATCAACCCAGACAAAGCATCTGTACTGTGGTGAGGGTGACGAGAATGGGCAGCAGGTGTTAAGGTGCCCGTTCAACAGCTAACAGAAGACAACTTCACGCCCAGGCCATGAGTATGTGGTAAGAAGTAAACAGAGATGAGGACTTATTGCGAAGACGAGTTGACACTGCTTTAATGAGGGAAGTTTGGCATATGATAATACAACATCTAACATGAGAATGAAAGTTGAGGCTGTGACGACAGCCGTCTGGTGGCGGGGAACAGCACGGCGAAAGAGTTTGTAACGGACTCACTTCGCATAGTGGATCATATCACTGACTGATTGCTCAAGGCAAACAGGTGTACGACGCAATGAACAGGCTGATAGATCGGCCGCTGCTGCTTCTCTGGGCGGAGTGCGGCTGTATGATAAAGGCGATATTGTGAAAACTCTCTGGGATCTGTCGGAGATTGTGGCTGAACAGACAGAGTATCCGTATCTGGATAGATTGGACCAGAAGGGAGTGAGTAGAGCGTCTGAACGATACTCCAAACAAAGTTAGTTGCATATCCTTTAAAGGACGTCGCCGTAAACCCCAGCATTTTTGTGGTACTATTCGTGATCTCTTGGCAAGTTTACATTCAGTAGTTTGCCAATGCATCCTGAACGATCGGCACCCATATCATTTCGTAAAAAATCAACGCAAGTCGGTCTGCTGCCAAATCGTCTGCAGCTGTGTTTCGAACGCGGTATGGGGTATTATGAACTGCATCTGTAACTCCTTCGTCGCGGAGCGGGCGTAGAGGAAAAGCCAGTCCAACCACATAGCTACTGGAATAGTCAGCATGGGATCTCCTCGGTGGCGTTGGAAGAGAAGGGGCGGCGGATGTGTGGAATTGTCCAGAGTGTAGTGATGTCCATTCTTAAATGACGTATAAAGTATCACGGTGGGGGTTACATAGATTTACCAAATGAGGATTAGAATATAAGAGGGAAGGTGAATATCTTACACAATGGGGATTAGAATAACAAAGCGTAGAAGTAAACAGAACAAAATAAGAGGAGCGGGAGAGGATAAGTTTTTGTTGTTGTTGTTGCATATCCCTTACAGGACGTTGCAGTCAACATCAGCATTTTTCAGCTGCTGTTAATGTACTAGACAAGATTACGCTCAGTAGTTTGCCATTGCTTTCTGAGCGGCCGGCTCACATACCCCTAAGTTACCAACGCGGCGAGAACCGCTATCGATTCTCGCGCAGGTTACGTTACTCACGAGAATATACGGGAATTACGGAGAAAGACGTTAACCCCTAGGCCAGGGAGGCTAAGTACACGGAATAATATAAGGACAGCCGACGGTGGCAAATCAAGCTTGCGTGTGTGAATTTGCCAGATTCACAAAAGCATACAGTAATACCGTATTCTCTTCTTCAGCCTAGAGTAGAAGTGGAACGACACGGACAGAAAACCTGGCCATAAATCATCGTTTTAAAGCGCTGCAGCAAACATATTTATAACTAGCCCTCGATTTACGCTTGTTCAAATTGTGCTGACGCACAGTAGGGTCAGCCACTTCTCGCAATTCTCTATGTGCGCTTGTAAGGTTTTTTTTCCCCCAGCTGATTGTTTAAAATCCTCACTGAAACATCCGAACGCCTCAAAAGAAGCGGATAGCCGAGTCGCTAGATGGCCGGATTCTCATAAGGGAGATTTGGGTTCGAATCCTCGGAAGTCAGGATTTTGTTCTGTCGGGCGCAAAAAGAAAACCCTAACCTGCAGAGTTCGCGGCAACTGCACTAGCCAGGCGGCCTTAATTCCCCCAGGATCAAGACACCCCCCCCCCCTTTCCCCGTCCTACACCACAAAGCACTAAGGCAGTAAAAGACAGTTTTAGACAGTTTAAAATCGTCACAGAAACATGAGAACGCCTCAAGTATGTATCTTTATAATGTTTTTGTAGACAGTTTAAAATTGTCACAGAAACATATGAATGGCTTTAAAATATAACACTAAAGACCACACACAGAATAAAGTTTATTCTGTGTGTGGTCTTGTAGTGTTTTATCTTTGCTATTGTAAACTGTGCTTCACGGCCTCAAAGGAACCAAAGAATGTCTCATTGTCTCCATTCCATAATGTGAAATTGTGTAATGTTTATGTTTTTGTCAACTCATAGTTTAAAATCGTCACAGAATTATAAGAATGTCTCTATTTTATAAAACAACAACATGTTTTTGTAAACTGATAGTTTAAAATCGTCAAAGCTAGACAACAATGCCTATATTCTATAATATAAATCTTAATGTTTTTATCAGCTTGAAGCTTAAAACTGCCCATGAAAGAAAAGAACGCCTCTATTCTGACATATGCATCTTTGTGTATTTTTGTGTCAAATGATAGTTTAAAACTGCCCAAGAAAGAAAAGAACGCCTCTATTCTGACAGAAGAATTTGTGTCAAATGAAGCTTAAAACTGTCCTAGAAAGAAAAGAACGCCTCTATTCTGACATATGCATCTTTGTATATTTGTGTCAAATGATAGCTTAAAACTGCCCAAGAAAGAAACGAACGCACATTACAGGTAATGCTGTCTATGTATGCCCTGGGACACCAGTTTTCCAACCCCATGGACCTGCAACTAACAGCCACCTTTAAAACCCATTACTTCAGGCAAACATTTACAGACGCGGCAATAGCTTTAGGCAATTCCAGATATGTTTGCTCATGGTTAATGGGGAATCAGCATAATAGCCCTCAGCACAAACAAACAGGTGCTCCGTCTCATTTAGCAAATGTGGCATGGTGAAAATGCTGAACGCTCCAGTAATACACTTGTAAACACTTTTGAATCGTCTCCTGATATCAACTCATGTTGATATTTAAGAATTGACGATGCACAAGAAGAAACATAGATACTTACATTAATGTTCAGGTTCCTTGTCGGGACCACCCTTGCATGCAAAGCTAAACATCCTGTTATAGTTGTTCAGTCTGTTATTGTATTCATTATGCAGTCGATAGTAGATATCAACATCATCATGTTCCTTGAAATAGGGCATAGGCATTCATGTCTCTCCACAGATCTCTGTCCTTGATGAGACTAATCCATGCCATCGCATTAGACCATCAAACATCATCTCTCTCGGTCTGTCTCTGCTACCACTGATTTTTCCAGTCATCGCGATGTTCTCCAATGCCTCTCTTTTTAATATATAACCAACGAAAGACGGTTGGACTCTGTCTTATGGTTTGTGTATAATATTCTACTTTCATGAGCCTTTTCCAGGCAGTCGTTGTTAGTGACTCTGGCCATCCAAGCTATTCACAACATTCGTCTCAGCAACAAAGACAATAATAATGGTAAATTATCTCGAAAGACAACTAGCCAAAGAAAAAAAAAATTCCCATATGTATGGCACGTTACACCCACCTTGGGTATTCGTGATGCCCATGTTAAACATTGCTTCAATGAGTCATGTATTATTCATTATTTTTCATGCGTTTTAATGCTTATTGTTCTTTTGTTGTCAAAGAATTGCTTCATAAGAGATGTTGAATGAAAGAATGTATGAGAGGAAATAGAGAAGAAGGGCAGAATGTCAGACGGGCCTGCGTGCCCAATTCTTAACGCTTTGAAAATAAAGATTGTTCTTTCGTTCGTTCTCAGAAATCATATCTTCAAGCTGATAGTCTTCACAACATCTTCTGTTTTTATAATGAGTGTAGTAAAGCCAAGATATCAACGTGCGCATTGCAGCACAACCTGAACATTAATGTAAGAGTATCTATGTTTCTTCTTGTTCATCCTCAATTCTTAAATATCAACATGAGTGCAATCAGTAAACATCACAGCTCATCACAAGTCCTTCCACAGTTTTCCTTGGCATGTTTTTGGTGTCTACACCACATGGACACTGATCCACAGTATCAATGTTTAGCTACTTGAAGTGTGCTACATGAGTCTGCTGCAGACAGTGAAGGCCACTGTATGGGTCTTTATTGGGAGTTTTCCCATCTTGTGTTGGAGTATTGTTTAAACCTCATTTAGGAAGCTTGTTTCTCTACATCTCGCGATTTTTGACATACATTTAGACGCTGGTGGATTTTTATAATATGAATGGCTGCCAATAATATTCTCTCTATCTGGAACAAATCACGTAAAGAAGTCCTTAGAAAGAAGGGACACAGAAATAAAGAAAGAATGAATGATGCCCGAAATGAAACTCTTAAAAAAAAAAAAAAAGAAGAAAGAAAAAAAAATAAAAAATCAGACATAAATAATAGCAAAATAAGAGCTACTAAAGTCAGAGCCTTGGAAAATACACAGAAGCTAATAAAGAAGTAAGAAAGCTAATAAGGGCAGATAAAAGACAATATTTAGATGGCCTGGCAGGAGAGCTACAAGTAGAAGCTGCGACAGGAAACTTCAGGGACTTTTACAGTATCACAAGGAAAATGGCAGAATAATATAATAAATCAAGTGGACTGATCAAATATAGTTAATGGAAAGTTCTCACCAAAATTTAAGATCAAATGAACAGATGAGCTGTGTTTTCTGTACTTTGGGGGATTTCTTAACAGACTAGTCGATAAAGACCCTCAGTTATCCAGCCTGCAGAAGTGGAGCTAGATATCAACTGTGAGAAACCATCCAAAGAAAAAAATTAGAAAAGACATGAAACAATTAAGGTTGGGAATGCTGCTGGACCAGATGGGATCCCCTTAGAAGCTATTAAAGTGAATATACACATTCAACTTAATTACTGCACATACTAATTGCCAGAAACTGGAAAAATAAAGCACAGACGAGAAAAGGATATCTGGTAAAGCTACCCCTATGAAAGAAGACTTGCAGGAGTGAAAATAATTGAGAAATAATGTTCTTAGCAATTCCTGGGAAAATATTAAGCAGGATCATTCTAGAGGATTCATTATGGATCACCATAAGATCTGGAGTACAAGGTTGTGTCCTGTCCCTTCTCTTGTTCATAACATATATAGACAACATATGTAAAGAAACCAGCCAAACAGAGACCGCAAGAATACTACTGCATGACGAGAACACAGAAGAAGAACCATCTGCATATCTAACCATTAGAGAACTCCTGTTTGCGGACGACCAAGCACTAATAGCAAAATCAGAAACTGAATTACAAAACCACATGAATAGTCTAAATGAAATGTGTAGGGAACATAACATGAAAATTAGCACAAGCAAAACAGAGGTAATGACTATAACTAAAAAAGAAAAAACAACAACAATTCACCTAAACGAACATCCCTTGAAACAAGTAAAGAGTTTCAAGTACCTAGGAAGTATAATATCATCAAATGGCAGATCAGAAGACGAGATCGAAAATAGATGCAATAAGGCAAACCAACTCATTGAACAAATGGCACCAATACTAAAGAACAAACATGTATCAATAACTACTAAGAAAGCACTTTACAATACAATCTTCCTACCAACTCTATGCTACCAATGCCAAACCTGGACAATGACAGAAAAAGAGAAAAGAAAAATCACACAACAGAAATGAGATTCCTGAGAAGAATACTCAATGTATCAAGAAGAGATAAGATCAGAAATGAAGAAATCAGGACTAAAGTGGGGGTTATAGCAGCACTAGTGTTTATTAGAAAGCAGCAAGTCAAATGGTTTGGCCATGCAAGTAGGTTACCAGTCACCAGCATACCACAACAAGAATGATGTACAGACCAGATGGGAGGAAGAGGCCGACCACGTAAACGTTGGATGGAGGGAATAGCAGAGTCCATGGGAATATCGATACATGAAGCCCATAACCGGGCACTCTCACGAAGTTTATACTTCACCTCGACACCGCAAGGTACAAGAGGAACATGATGAGATGAGATGAGATTCTGGAGAGATAAAGAGATACTATGGACACACAACTAAGGGATGAACAGGCAGGCTTCTATTCAAACAGATCCTGCACTGGCTGGAAAGCCACAACACGCATATTAATAGAGCAAAGCGATGAAATGAATCTGCCACAATATGTTGGATTTGTGGCCTATTAAAACATCTTTGACAGCACTGATCAGGAATCTCTTTGGAAACTGATGAGTCCTCATGGAATTCCACAGAAGATCACTGAGTCAATAAAAACAACATAAAGAAATGAACTGCAGAGGCCTTCATGAGGGAAAACTAACAGATTCATTTGAAGTAAGAATAGAAGTGTGACAGGATTATTCTTACTGACTACAAGGCAGGATTATGAGGACAAAAATAACTACCACTAGAACTGGAATGCAATAGACTCTTAACAGAACAGCTTGATGATCTGGACTTCACTGATGACATTTCCCTCCTGTCCCACAAGCAAACTCAGATGAAAGATAAATAAAACACACTTGAAAGGAGATCACAACTGTCTAATCATGTATAGGGAGAAGACAGGGATAATTAAAATAAATCAAGCAAATGATAACCATATCTTCTTTGGTGACTTCAAGAGGTTGAATAATACATAATATTTACGTAACGATCTAGACAAAAATCTAGACAAAAATGAGGAAGCGATACATGTATTAAAATGAGAATACAAAATGAAAGAGAAGCTTTCATAGAACTAGGAAATGTGTGGAAGTCAAAAGAAATTAAATCTAGTATCAAACTTAGAATAGTTAACTTTAGCATCAAATCAGTGCTGCTGTATACTGAATGACTAATGCGAAGCTGGTGGACAAAATTAAACAAATTCCAATCAGTCAAGAGGGGAAGAAAAGATGCTGCTGAAGGACAAAGCACACATGGAGAAACCCTGCTGACAGAATCACTAGAAAGTCCTTTCTCTGGAACCCACTAGGTAAAATAAATAGGGGGAGACTTTAAATAGAAGAGAATTAGAGGCAGAGGTGAATAACAGAGGGGAGTGGGAGGAGCATGGAGGGAGCTGCAGAAGATGGCAAAAAATAGGGCGACTTGGCATATGAGGGTAACAGGCAGAAGAAGAAAGAAAAAGAAATCTTCTTTTGCTGTTTTTGTCTATCTCTTTACCCATAATTTGTTCCAGTCTTTACGACATGTTCCAGTTCCGTTAAATATGTTGACTACATATACAAACCTCCTTTACTTTTTGATATGTTTTTGTAGCATTGTCAGAAAGCCTATGACCAAGAACATCTTATTTCGATATACATTTCTTTCAGGTTAGCTTTCCCTAATATTTAATCATCTCTAGTTAACCTCCTCTGTCTCTTCCACCCTTCTTCCCATCAAGTTTACTTGCAAAGCAGCTAGTGTTTGTGTCTCGTGTAGTCTCGAACCTGAGAGCAGCAGTAGTGCAGTGGCTAGCATGACTGCCTGCTAACCTCATGGTCATGTGTTTGTATCCCCATTGAGGTAAGGATTTATTTTTTAATTGACCCGGGCTGCCAGGTCAGCCCAGCCTAAAATGGGTACCAGAGAATATTCTGGGAAGTAAAAGTGACCAGCGTGATCTTCACCGCATCACCCATCAAGTGCCAATTGGTACATACAAATATGGGGCTGGTATACCCAACACACCTCAAGACGAGGGCAAGAGTCTGTTAGCTTACTTACTCCACTGGATGAAATGTAAAAGCTACACTTCAGTTATATTTTGTCTCGGTTTGTGTTTGTTCTGCGCTGACGAAAGCTTTAGCCGCAACGTCCACTTCGTTACTTGTAATCATGTTCTAGTAAAGCTCACAATCTACTTCTTGTTTTCTGGTGATTCACCTCAGTGATAGGAACTTAACCCTGCAATTTTCCAAGGATGCCATTAAGCACAAGGTGTCCAGATGTTCCGAGACCATAAACATCGGCCCTCCTATACATCTAACCCTCTATGTAAATTTAGGGCTTCCTGTAGTCTAAAATGACAGGGAATATTTCTGTCCAGCCTATTTGTTTTAACAAGACCAAGAAAAGATATGGCGTCCTGTGGGAACAAAACAAGCTAACAGTTCAACACTGAACTGTCTTTGTACACAATCCTTGTACAAACAAAGAGGACAACAATGGACACACTGCCCCTCCCCTAACATCTCCAACCTAGCAATGGGGAAAACAATGGGATGTGAGGAGGAGGAGGAGGAGAAGGAAACTAAGGACATGAGGAAATTATGATTGAAACATCTATTTTAGGTTAACTGAACCTGGTAAGAAAATGATTAGTGCATATGCCTGCTCATTTAATAACTTACAGATAAGGGCCTGTGTTAGATACATAAAATGGGCCATCATCATTATATGGCGTTATGGGAAGCACTAAGATTATAACTGACTATAAACAGTATTGTCTCTCAACATCTGCAATACTTTGGCCATATTAAACATTGCAGAGGCTTAGAGACAACAGTAATAGAAGTTGTGGTTCCTGGGAATAGAGACATGGATCGACCAATATGAAAGTGGACATGAGACATACAAATAAAATTAAAGCAAATGAAATATTTTGATTATACAAACAAATATGAATCCATGGGAAAGATCATTATGGAGAGAGGCATATGCTTAGATCATTATGGAGGCAGCAGAGAACAGTAATAACATCTGATGGGAGATGCCTTGAAGAGATTATAACAAGAATTGCCATGGCAAAAGTAGCCTTTAGCAAGATGAAAAACATACTGACCAATAAAAAGATGTCAATTGAAACGCGAAAAAGAGTGTTGAGGTGCTACTGTACATTTGTAATGGATGTGAAGCTTGGAAAATGAGCAGTCAAGCTTAAAAACATCTGGCAGCTGTGGAAATGTGGTTTCTGAAAAGAATGCAAAGAATACCATGGATAGACAGAAAAACCAATGACAAAGTACTACAAGAAACAAATGAAAATCGTAAATTGATTAGAGAAATTAGACGTAGACAGTGGACATTTTTTGTACATGTTATGAGAAGAAATAAATTGGAGAACTTGGTGACAACTGGCAAAATCGAGGGGAAGAGAACAAGAAGACAGAGAAGTAAATACCTGGTTGGCCTGACCATGTGGCATGGTAGATACAAGACTACTGAGCTGATCCACGACTCTGGTGATCGAGTGAAATGACAAATCATGACAGCCCACGCTTACCGGCATGGCACATGATGGATGGATGGAGAGAAGAGAAAAACTGTGTCGTAGTCTCATCTTCTTCTTCATTCGCCAGAAATGTTTGTTTTGAATGTAAATATGTTGTCCTTGTTAACAGCAGAGCTGTAGCTGTGAACAGCCTTTCAGCTGACAAATCTGACTTCTTCTGGTGTTTGTTGACCGGATTAACCTTCCCGGGGTACATGAATTCAAGATATTACAGATAATGTACACATGACAGCAAAAGAGGCAGAACATCAGGCCTATGATATAATACAATTTTGAAAGATCCTTACGAGGGAAAAGTTTCATACAGAACAAGCTACTAGATGATGGTGAGCACTTGTGTGTTAGAGCAAGTTAAAGTAATAGATCTGGAGCAGAATGACGGAAAGTTAACAACCAGTATCCTGCAGCAGTCATTTATATCTTCCCCACTTTTGGAGTTCACACAGGTCGGTCAGTGAGCTGTGTTATCAGAATGTGTGCTATCAGAATATGTGACATTTGTAACCCTGACTGACAGCCATAGAATGTATCTTGGCACGCTGAAGGTTATGGACCACAGTTTTGTTGGACCCAAGCATTTTTAACAGTGCTGGAGAACTGTCAGGATGAAATTTAGGGAAGGGGAGGGGAGAGGGGGGGGGGGGAGATAGAGGGAAAGAGACACACACAGAGGGGAGAAGGGAGAGACAGACAGGCAGAGAGATAGGGAGAGAGAGAGAGAGAGATAGGGAGAGAGAGAGAGAGATAGGGGGAGGGAGGGAGGAGGGAGGAGGAGATGAGAGAGAGAGAGAGAGAAGAGAGGGAGGAGAGAGAGAGATGAGAGAGGAGAGAGAGAGAGAAGAGGAGAGAGAGAGAGAGAGAGAGAGAGAGAGAGAGAGAGTTAATGAGTAGTTTCATGGTGTCATTTGTGTTTCCCACTGAAAGTTCTAAAAGCAATTATGTCTCAGAGGAAGGGAGGGATAGAGACAGACACAAAATCAACCCACATCAGAGCTTTCTTCAAACACAAGACAGCTGCATATGCAATCACAATAATTTGCCAGTATATACAACATAAATTAGAGCCACAATAGCAAAATGACTAGCCTTGTCATCAGCTGTTTGAATTCCCACCGAGGTGAATTTCTCTCTTAAATCAGCATGGGCTACCAGCTCAGCCCAGCTGAAAAAGGTTACCAGAAAATGCCCTAGAAAGTAAAGACAGCTGGTGTGACACTGGCCACAATACACATCGAGTGCTGACTGATTGATACAAAGATGGGGCTAGCACCATTTGCCCAATAATGTAGGTTTATTTCCTTTCTTTTGGCAAAATAAATTGAGAATTATTTATGGAACAATAACGTCTCAAAATAGTTGCTTGTCTACATATCTCCCTGTCCCATCTAGTACACTTTTACAGTTAACCACATGAGAACCATTCCTCTAGTACCCTTTCATAGTTTATCACGTGAGAACCATTCCTCTAGCACCCTGTCATAGTTTACCATGTGAGAACCATTCCTCTAGTACCCTTTCATAGTTTACCACATGAGAACCATTCCTCTAGTACCCTTTCATAGTTTACCACGTGAGAACCATTCCTCTAGTACCCTTTCATAGTTTACCACGTGAGAACCATTCCTCTAGTACCCTGTCATAGTTAATCATGTGAGAACCTTTCCTCTAGCACCCTGTCATAGTTTACCATGTGAGAACCATTCCTCTAGTACCCTTTCATAGTTTACCATGTGAGAACCATTCCTCTAGCACCCTTTCACAGTTAATCACGTGAGAACCATTCCTCTAGCACCCTGTCATAGTTTACCATGTGAGAACCATTCCTCTAGTACCCTTTCATAGTTAATCATGTGAGAACCATTCCTCTAGCACCCTGTCATAGTTTACCATGTGAGAACCATTCCTCTAGTACCCTTTCATAGTTTACCACATGAGAACCATTCCTCTAGTACCCTTTCATAGTTTACCACGTGAGAACCATTCCTCTAGTACCCTGTCATAGTTAATCACGTGAGAACCATTCCTCTAGCACCCTGTCATAGTTTACCATGTGAGAACCATTCCTCTAGTACCCTTTCATAGTTTACCATGTGAGAACCATTCCTCTAGCACCCTTTCATAGTTTACCATGTGAGAACCATTCCTCTAGTACCCTTTCATAGTTAATCACGTGAGAACCATTCCTCTAGCACCCTGTCATAGTTTACCATGTGAGAACCATTCCTCTAGCACCCTGTCATAGTTTACCATGTGAGAACCATTCCTCTAGGCTAAGATTATTGTTGTTTTCACTCATTAACTTCCTGATTTAAAAACATGATGTGGCATTTTTTATTTATTGGCACTTTTCAACATGGGTTCTTTCTATTTTATGTTGTGGTTTGTCAGTTTCCAACATATTTTTGTTTCAACTGTTGATATTAGAGAAATGGATGGATTTACTGCTTATTGTTAATTCTTTATTCAGTGGCATGAAGTTTGGCTCGTCTGAGTGTTACAGGGGTCCATGGGGAAGCAAAGAATATTAACGCTGTCATAAGAGGTGAATAAGTAGGGTTGGCATGTGATTGCCTACCTCATCCTGCAGAAAACTTAGCTGTAAAATGCAACCAATCGTGAACAAGATTACAACAGGGCTTGGCTTTAGTTGGTTGAGGGCTTATGCTCCATTGAGAGATAAAAAGCAGTAGGAGAACTAGAAAGAAGAAGAAGAAGAAGAAGAAGAAGAAGAAGAAGAAGAAGAAGAAGAAGAAGAAGAAGAAGAAGAAGAGGTGGTGGTGGTGGTGGTGGTGGTGGTGGTGGTGGTGGTGGTGGCGGCGGTGGTGGTGGTAGTAGTGGTGGTGTTGACGGTGGATGAAATAGCAATAGTAGTGCTGGTGGTGGTAGTGGTAGTTGTGGTAGTAGTATCAGTAGTAGTAGTGTGGTGGTGGTGCTAGTAGTGGTGATTTTGAATGTAGTAGTAGTAGTAGTAGTAGTAGTAGTAGTAGTAGTAGTAGTAGTAGTAGTAGTAGTAGTAGTAGTAGTAGTAGTAGTACTAGTAGTAGCAGCAGCAGCAGCCGCCGCAGTAGTTGTAGTAGTAGGATGACTGTCAGTAGCTTTACGCTAGTTAATGTGGGTTATCAAGGGTCACAATTATGTAAATGTGAACTGTTTGCCACTAAGTTATCACCCTTAATTATATAGTAAAATAAGATTTAGTATATGTGAAATTACTATCATTCCCTTCTTCTGTGGAATTATCAGAGTCATAGAGCAAATACTTGGCTTTGCTGTAAGTCAATACCATCATTCTGTGGCTTGTCGTGTTCTCTTTTGTCCACTGAATTTTGTCAAAACATTCTTCTGTAAAGGCAAAGGGGTTGCGGACGCTATTTGGAATCCCTCATTCAAATCACAGCTGTAGTTTATTTGGATGCTGACCGCCTTGTGTAGGTTTTCATACAAAGGTATGAGTGCCTGTCGTTCAGAAAGCAATGGCAAACTACTGAACGTAAACTTGACAAGAAATCACAAACAGCCAAAAAATGTTGGGGTCGACTGTGACATCCTGTAAAAGGATATGCAAGAAACTTGTATGTGCTTTTCAAGTCTCACACTCTTATGTTGTTACAGGAAATATGCATCCTCACAGAGTGCTTACATTTTAAAATAATAATTATCTGACACACAGAGTTAAATTTGAAGATTATTACTTTGTGATTTCAAGAAGCCTGATTTGTCCAAAGTATTGTTTTCTTGTTAAATGTGGGAGCTTTTGATAAGTGACTGTTTATTTTTAATTCTTCATCCAACTGTTTAAACTTTACCACTGTCAGAGATGTATGGCTGTTAATTCATTAAAGGGCATCCAGGAAGGAAAAATCCTTATCAAAAGTCAAAGAGGACTCTGCAAGACCTACCACTGGAAACATATTTAGCGCGGAAGCAAGGAGCAGGTCAGAGAGCATCAGAGATCATGATTAATGGGGCTACAAAACCAGCTTACGGGCTGATCTACTAGATCAGTGGTTCGGGGGGGGGGGGGGGGGGGGGGGGGGGGGAATTCCCCCACCGGTTGAGAGCCACTGTACTAGACAATGAAGAAACAACCGCTCACCTTGAAATTACTGCTCTTGGCCCAGTTTGCCAGCCCCTCGATGAGCTGATCGATGCTGTACTCTGTACACTCCAGACAACTATGTGGGTCACTGAGGAAAGGCACTAGCTCGGCGTGAGCCTGCAAGACGGCGTTTGGTATCTTGGGAAGCAACATTCTCCATGAAATCGTCAAGGGAAGCCATTGTGTGGTTTCTTATCCTACAAAATTATCTGCTGGGTTGCGAATTTTAAACAATGACTGGCTGCTGTGTGTATGAAAATGGCCTCTCACTTAATCTTAAAATCCATACGCAATTTTCTTTCACGTACTTTTCAAAAGGAACAATATTCCTTCTGTATTATTTGGTCTAAAATATTTTCTTTCTCTTGTAATCTCCCATTCTTTCACATATCCTTCAGATAGAAATGTTCCCCTCTTGTGCTCCTGTTTATAAGAATAGTTTTCCTTTCGTATATTCATCCGTATGACAACACTTTAAATTCAGTCTTAAATCAGAAATATTTCACATATATATATACACCCAAAATTGTTTTATGCTCACATATTCTTCCACATATTCTTCTGGCAGAATTGTTTTCAATTCACATCCTCCAGTCTGAAAATGTTCTTTTAATGTGGTCTTCAGCCTGAAATGTTTTCCGTTCACATAGTTCTGTGTGTGAAAATGTTACCCCTTCACAATATACTCCATTTGAAAATGTTTCCCATTCATGTGTTCATCATGTGAAAAATTGACACTGAAGACTTTCATATACACTGCTAACACAACTGTGTAAACTGTAAAGAGGCCAACAAACGAACTGGTCACCTTATCACCAATGCTCCTGTCAATCAAAAGTCTCATGTGAGAAACCACTGAGCATTCTGTAGATGAGAAAATAACAAATAACAGTTTTTGATAAAGAAAAGATGTAACATTTTTTTTTTGCGTTCACTCGCTTTGAACACAAGTGTAGTCCATACACACTATTTATAGTAGTGATGGGCTGAATTTTGTGTGTGGATTAGCTTTCCCTATTAACAGTGTCCCTCGCCAACATGCGAACCGACTCCGACTTCAGAGGTACTTGTAATTTATGTCCCAAAGTCAAGGATGACAGGTCAACATTTCAGTCCAGCTGTCCGGTGTAGGGGTTTAACCCCTAACCCCGGCATCAGTACAACGGATGTTTAAGAACACGTGTTCTTACCCATTTGACCATGCTGACCTGCAAGATGTAACATAAACTAGGTTGTGTATGGTATTATGGAGTAGCGTAGCCAGCTCCCTTACCCACCCCTATCTGTCTGTGAATGATATCAACAATAATATTAAGTTTAGGAAATTTAACTCTGAATACTTTGCTGTGCACAAACTTTCTATAAATATTATAAATGGTAAACAAATGGTTCTAAGCAGATTCCATAGCTTAACAATGGGAAGATTAGAGCTCCCAAGGTATAACAATGGTTACATAAGAGTTTCCATGGTATAACAATGGAACGACCACAGCTTAGACAAGAGCTTCCATGGTATAACAATGGGAAGATAAGAGCTGTCGTGGTTTAACAATGGGTAGATAAAATCAATCATGGTACAACAATGGATAGATAAGAGCCTCCATGGCAAAACAATGGGACAATAAGAGCTTCCATGGCATAACAATGGAGATTCAAGAGCTTCCATGGTACAACAATGGGAAGATAAGAGCTTTTATGATACAACATGGGAATAATAACGGCTGCAGCAGAATATGACAATCTGCGATGAAAACATGTATGTGTGACTCCTGCAACAAACAGAGATATAACAAACACAGTAACAGTGTACATACCTTTACAGTACAGTGAACTGGTTAACGGAAATCACAATAGGGAAAATAATAATAATAATACTAAATTAACGTAAAGTAACAATTTGCTAAATCACAAAAACGTTTTCATCTCAGAATGGGAAGATAAGGTCTTCCTTGGCACAAAAACATAAAGATAAGAGATTCCATGGTATAACAATTAGAGAGCCTTCATTTCCATCGCAAATATACAGAACTGGGAAGTGCTAGAGATCTCACACAAACACATCATAACTTTGAGATTGGAGAGATCTAAAGAATGAGCTATCCCTTATCTATCTCATTCCACATCGCAGACTGCTAAAAACAACCAAGGCCTGTGAGATCACCTGATTCTAAACAAGGTTACATTGTTCCAACTGACATGCCACAAAAAACAGTGGTGTGCTCAGCTTCGTTTGGCATTTAACGTAATAGTCCACTACGCAGGACAGACTTGCTGTGTTGATAACCACGTTGTGTAACAAAATGATTGTTACTACAATTTTTTCCCTCAGGGACACAGTATTAAAAGAAAAAAATTGGCTTGTACTACTCAGAATATCAGGTTGAATCAGCCTACAGCCGGTCTCCGTGGCGATAGGGTTACGGGCGCGGTTCGTGATCCTGCATACCCACATTCGAAACACAGCTGTGCGCGATCTGGCAGCAGACCTCGTTGTGCTGGTATTTTTACGAAATGGTATGGGTGCCGGTCGTTCAGAAAGCAATGGCAAACTACTGAACGTAAACTTGCTAAGACATCAACAACAGTAAAAAATGCTGGTGTTGACTGCAAACGTCCTGTAAAGGATATGCAAATAACTAACTATCAGCGAACAAGGAGACCAGGAAATGTTTTGGGAAGTAAAGGTGACAGTCGTAATTTTGACCACTTCACCCATCAAGTGCTAACCACTGGTCTATAAAATAGGGACTAGAACTTCACATCCAATACACCTCAAGGTTCCTTAGTCTTTTACTTACACCAGATATTGCTTTTGAAATTTAAAAAAAATGAAAACACAAGAAGTCAGTTTCCAGCATTCTTCTTCTTCTTCTTCTTTCTTCTTCCTTCTTCTTCTTCCTCCTCCTCCTTCTTCTTCCTTCTTCTTCTTCCTCCTCCTCCTCCTTCTTCTTCTTCTTCTTCTTCTTCTTCTTCTTCTTCCTCCTCCTTCTTCTTCTTCTTCTTCTTCCTCCTCCTCCTCCTTCTTCTTTCTTCTTCTTCAACTTTCAGGTCACTGGTCATGTGAGACCTGCGGCCATGTTTCCTGGATAAAGTCTGGAGTCATAACGTCTGCTTCAGCTCTACACTCTTCAGATATGTCTGGCAGTACAGGCCTCTGTAAGCTGGAGAAGCCTGAAGGATGTGATTATAAGACAAAACCTTTGTGATCATGATGCAAAACCTCTGTGGTCAGGATACAAAACCTGTGGTCACAATACAAAAAAATACAAAACAAAACTTTATTGTGCCAGGTATTTTCTCTATTTAGCTCAGTCTCTCTTCACAGAGCAAACCACCTGCCGAATGTGTCACTCGGAGCATGAACTCTGCAGCTTCGGTGATAGCCTTCAGGCGCTCTGAAAAAATCCACTTGCAGAGTCTGATTACGTACTCAAGACCTGAGCATGAGGCAGATGGCTTAATCACTTTGCAACAGAGATCATGATGCAAAACCTCTGTGATCATAATGCAAAACCTTTGTGATCAAAATACAAAACCTCTGTGATCATAATACAAAACCTGTGTGATGAAAATACAAAACCTCTGTGATCATGATGCAAAACCTATGTGATCAAAATACAAAACCTCTGTGATCAAAATACAAAACCTCTGTGATCAAAATACAAAACCTCTGTGGTCAAAATACAAAATCTCTGTGATCACAATGCAAAACCTCTGTGGTCAAAATACAAAACCTCTGTGATCAAAATACAAAACCTCTTTGATCATAATACAAAGCCTCTGTGACCAAAATACAAAACCTCTGTGATCATAATGCAAAACCTTTGTGATCAAAATACAAAACCTCTGTGATCAAAATACAAAACTTCTGTGATCATAATGCAAATCCTCTGTGATCATAATACAAAACCTCTGTGATCATGATGCAAAACCTATGTGATCATGATGCAAAACCTATGTGATCAAAATACAAAACCTCTGTGATCATAATACAAAACTTCTGTGATCATGATGCAAATCTTCTGTGATCATGATGCAAATCCTCTATGATCATGATGCAAATCCTCTGTGATCAAAATACAAAAAGTCTGTGATCAAAATACAAAATCTCTGTGATCACTATGCAAAATCTGTGATCACGATGCAAAACCTCTGTGGTCAAAATACAAAACCTCTGTGATCAAAATACAAAACATCTTTGATCAAAATACAAAGCCTCTGTGATCAAATTACAAAACCTCTGATCAAAATACAAAACATCTGTGAGAAAGATAAAAAAACTCTTGATCATGAAACAAAACCTCTATGATCATGATACAACCACTGTGATCATGATTAAAACAACAACTATGTGATCAAGAGACACAACCTGTGCTTATTAGATTACACCTCTGTAATCACAGCTTTAAAAAACCCTGTAATTAGGATTCAAAACCTCTGCAATTATGATACAAAACATATGAATAGCATGATACAAAACCTCTGTAATTATGATACAAACGCCCTGAATATCATGATACAAAACCTCTGTAATTATGAAATAAAATCTCTGTAATTATTACAAAAAACCATGGTAATCATGATACACACCCTGTTATCATTAAATAGACCTCTCTAATCATGATACATAACCTGTGCTCATTAAATGAAACCTAATCATGATACAAAACCCCTATAATCATGATACAAAACCTCTGTGATGAAGAGACACAGCCTGTGCTCATTAGATAAAACCTCTGTAATAATGATTAAAACCTCTGTAAAAATGATAGCAAAACCTCTGTAATCATGATACAAAACCTCTAGTAATCATGATACCCAATCTGTGATCATTAGATAAAACTGCTGTAATCATGATACACAACCTGTGATCATTAGATTAAAACCTCTGTAATCATGATACAAAACCTCTGTAATCATGATATACAACCTGTGATAATTATATAAAACCTAATTTATTCATGATACAAAAATGTTATAATCATGATACACAACTTGTAATCATTAGATAAAACCTCTGTAATCATGATACAAACCCTTTGTGATGAAGAGACACAACCTGTGATCATTAGATAAAACATCAGTAATCAAGTGTACAAACACTATCCTGCAGTAACAACCAGGAAAAGAAAATGTTACCACAATGCAACCTGCTGTTGGTGGCATGACACTGAAGGCTTCATTCAGCTATCCAAAAAGTCAATTTTTGTTTCGTTTTAAATTTTTGCCTGAGAATGTGCCGAGGCAAGCACAGATGAACAGAGCTATACAGTAATGTTTAAACTGTGGTTTATCTCGGGGTTCTGAATCATAGCCCTATTTATCTCCACAAACAAGGGGCTATTTAAAACCTAAGGGACTACCTGCTTTGAAACAAGGCCACTACTGTTCTGACTAGTCTTGCCAGATCAGTAGGATACCTGTCTCACTTAGGATTCTATTAATAATTTAGAAGAAGAGATGGTGGTTAAGTGGTTAGGGTGCCGGTCTCTCAATCATGGGTTCTAATCCCAGGTAAGACAAAGGATTTGTATAAATCAGAGGTGACACGTGTGGGCCTCACGGTGGCTAGTTAGTTAGTTAGTTAGTTACTTAGTTAGTTAGTTAGTTGACAGAACATCGAACCATTCAGTCCATAAGTGCTCGGATCCCTTCCTCAGTAAATCCCGCGTGTAGCGGCTAACGACACCAGTTCTGTGTTGGTTTATTAATTTTCTTTGGCTTCCTGCGTAGTGTTCTTGTTTGGCCACACCTCTTTTAATTTGCTGTTCTTGCAATTGGTTGTAGATTCACAGTCATCACTTGGTTCTTGCAAAAGTCTTTACTTCTCGTAGAGCATTCAGAATGTCAGCCTGGTCCATGGCGCGTCAGCCCTCCACGGTAGCCTTACCTGCGAGCTTGTCAGCCCGCTCATTTCCTTGTACTCCCGCATGTCCTGGCACAAAGATGAAACTAATCTTTGCCAGCCAAGACCGCTCCAGAGACAGCAACCATTTTCTTCGGATCCACCTCATCTCTATCCTCTTGAGCATGCTCATTGAGTCGCTAAGGAAACATGCTCTAGTGAATGTCTGTGTCTAAAGCCATGTTATTGCTTTACTTACTGCCATGACTTCCATAGTCAGGCTACTTGTGGTCTCAGCAAAAGCACCAGAGTCCTCCTTCACAATTCTCCCTCTGGCCTGAGCCGTAAAGGCCCATGAACTTCTCACTTGTCGAAAGACAGACCCATCTGTGTAGTTTAGTTTAGTTTAGCCAATGGATCAACATCACGGCACATGGGTGTAACCCATAAGTGCTCCGTTCTCCTCCTAACTCAAACCTGAGTATGGAGAAATTCAGCTCAGTGCACGAACTCCGTAGCACCGGCGAGGATCCTGAAATACTTTGGGTAGATTTTTAACTCGAAATTTTGCCCGGGCAGCGCCGTTAGGCTACTCTTTTTTCGATTTCCAACTGCCAAGGGATTTTTTACAATACACACGGGCGTCCGATCTCACGACCCAGAGACCAGGGGAAATTTTATTACTAGAAGTCCACGAGAAAAAATCCCGGTCATCACTGGGGCTTGAACCCAGGACCTCCAGCACTCGAGACAGACACCATACCTCGAGACCATGCATCTGTGTAAATGACAGCATCACCCTCTAAAGAATTCTCGAAGATCAGCGCCTGTACTTCCGCCTCCACAGCAGCCGGATTTTCTTGTATGCATTTTCTGTCTAGTTTGATGTAAACTGAAAAGGACGTACAGAAATCTGTTGGCACTTGTACCCACCCCTCGCCAGGTTCTAAGGCCTCAAATGAACACACCTGTTGAAGAATGCCTTTGGCTTGACCCATCCACGACTATCCTCTTTTTAACCTGCTGCCCTTTACCTTCTTAATTTCACTGTGCAGTGGATGTTATGTGTTTGCAATGACTCTGAGGTAGGCACGTGCTCTGCAATTTACATTCTGTCCCCAAAGGTTGGAAAACTAAGAAGATAGCACATGACCCTGCATGTTGTATCTCATGTACGTCCAAGAATGTGCATGGTGGCTGCTCTAGTGTAAGTGGCTTTTAATTAAAAGGGCACATAAAACTCTACCGGAAACACTAGCAATGGTGCAGATGCCATAACTAACAATAGGCAGACAGGCAGACAGGCAGGCAATCAGGCAGACAGGCAGGCAATCAGGCAGACAGGCAGGCAATCAGGCAGACAGGCAGGCAATCAGACAGAGATGGGCAGGCAGACAGAGACGGGCATGCAGGCTGATGAACAGGCAGGCAGCCAGAGAGATAGATTAGATAAGCAGGCAGACAGACAGAAAGATTGATAAACAGATAAGTAGACTGACAGACATATGATGGATGGATGGATGCATGCATGGATGGATGGATGGATGCATGGATGGATGGATGGATGCATGCATGCATGGATGGATATAGATAGATACATAGATTGTCATATAAGTGCTGGATAGGATAGTTAAACTTAGAACCAAGCCATCTTTTAGCCAGTGTATTAATAGAGAGAGTGCAACAAACTTCACTCAAGTCCATGACAAAGAAGTAATCCATTGGAACTGCCAGTTGAAAACACATCTTGTTTAAGCTACCCATAGAAAATGAACATTAGGACAATTCCATCATGGGGAAACCAAGTGGAGGGAAAGCTGAAAGTGCATGGAGAGGAGAGTTGTGAGATAGAGATGAATGGTGTGGGAAGAGCTTTAAACATTAGGCCTAATCATTGATAGAAACCTAACCTTTAATTCCCACGTTCAAGCGCTCATTAAACAAACAGCGAAAAAAGTCTACCAACTCGCCAAAATTAAAAACTTCCTTGATGAGGACACAAGGAAACTATTCTATACTTTCTCATATTCAGACACACTTTGGACTACTGCTCTACAATCTGGGACGGTTGTTCTAATTCAAACACCAAGCGACTTTACTCACTCCAGAAAACGGGCCCATGAGTCTAATTTATAGCAAACATTTATCTGACAATCCCAGCCTGTATAAACGCCTTCAGTTACTACCACTCCGCAAACGCCTGCTTTTCAATAAAGCTAAACTAATTCACAAAATCTTGCATCGGAATGCCCCAAATTACCTTTGGCCATTGTTTAAATATAATGCTAGACACAGTAAACGTTTAAATATATTACACATTCCGAAGCCTAGGATTGACATACAAAACAAGCTTAACGTACTCTGCAGCTCAGCTGTGGAACAATCTTCCACAAGAAATAAAAGACATCACCAATCCGTATTCATATAATCGCAAATTACTCGAACACTATCTCAGTACGGATTACCTTCCCCCATAATAATAGTGATAATAATAATAATAACAAAACCCTAGTATAACAGCCAGTCCCCTTTTGGTAGGCCAGTATATTCCACATGGCTAATAAGTGTCTGACCATTATCTAATGTTACTGTGTCGTGTAGGTTTGATGTTCGCATTTTGCCAATGCTTTTATAATGCATAAGTTTTATATTGTTGCTGTTCTCTGTTAGCCTTGAATGATGTGTGAATGAAATAATGTATGGAAGAGAGTGATAGAAGGGCAGAATGTTAGACGGGCCTGCGTGCCCAATTCTTAACCCTTTGAAAATAAAGTTTGTTTGTTTGTTTGTTTGTTTGTTTGTTTAGGGAGCTGCAGGAGGTGGTAGCAGATGGGACAGCTTGGCATGTGGTTGAGAGCCAATGCTCCGGAGGAGGAGGAGGAGGGGGGAAGGAGGAGGTGGAGGAGGAGGGGAGAAGAAGAAGGAGGATAAGGAGGAGGAGAAGGGGAAGAAAAGGTGGAGGATGAGGAGAAGGATGGGAATGGAGAGTGACTGTGGAATTCTGCGGTTAATTTATTCTACTTCCTATGCATATAATTCACACAGGAAGTATTTAAGAGACATAAACGTCATTGCAAATACATTCAAGTTAATCATGCCTCTCAAATTAAATCACTGACATTTTAATATTATTTTCTTAATGATATAAAAACCTGTTTAATGTTCTGATAATTTCACGATGGAAGCACAACTAGATGTCGGACAGGTCTTGGGATAAGGACCAGATCAAGAGACACACCCTGCCGCTCTGCAGGTAGACTGAGGATTGCAGTCAAAAGTTCCAAACGATACTCACCCACTGCAAACTGGAGGTGAGATATTAAGCCTGCTACATTACTGGTTCAGATACGCATCCTACGGCTTTCAACTGAGGGATAAGGCCGAACGTCTCTAGGCCTATGTCTCTCAGCTGTGCGATATAAAGCCTGCTATATGACTGGTTCAGATACGCATCCTACGGCTCTCAACTGAGGGATAAGGCTGAACACCTCTCATCCTATGTCTCTCAGCTGTGCAAACCTGGCCGTTGCTCGCCTCTCCTAAATGGAGGTGAGATGCTTCCATCCTTTACTTGGGGACGTTAACAACAAGTATCTCTGAAGTCTGAGTGGGTAAGCCTGAAGGCGAGGGACATCGGTAAATGGGAAAGCAAACCCACATGCAAAATTCAGTCCCTTACTAATCTAAACAGTGTGTAAGGCTATGCTTGAGTTTAAGCAATCGAACAAAAAAGAAAAAGAAAAAAAAGACCACTTTATAACTTTTGACCAATGTATATCTTTTCTTCTTCTTCTTCTTCGTTCATCCGGAGTTTTTTTTCGGATGTGACTGCGTTGTGCCTGTTTACAGCAGAGCTGCGTTCTTGCGCCGTTAGGCCGACACATCCGACTTCTGCGGGTATATCTTTTGATCTCTTTATAACTTTTGATCAATCTTACAACTTTGTTATCATTTTATCATTCTCATTAACAAACAACATAAAGTTAGTTGCATACACTTGTACAGGATGCTGCAATCAATCCCAGCATTTGTAAGTTTGCAATTTACTAGGCAATTTTTTAATAACTTCTTTAAAAACCATGCATTTTTTTCATGAATAAAAACAAAAGAAATTGTTCAAAATCTTTTAACAACTAGAGAATCTGTTAATAACCTTAGCATTAGAATATGTACAGCAACTGTAACTATAAACCTCAAAAACAGACTTCAGAAATACAATGGAAATTTGTATGCTTCAATAAGTAACAACACAAAGGACAGTTGTCAGAAATAATATTTACATGATGACACAAATACATATTCGGTGTTCACAGCTCAACTGGTCCATGCAAATCCTGATACTAAATAAGACAGAGCTTGAAAGTATGGTAATACGAAATGAAACAAAAAAGTTATGCTAAGATCCTGCGGAGAGGCAAAAAACACACTTATATACTACACATTAGAAAGTTACCAGGCCAAAAAACATCAGACATATGTGATTTAATGGATGTACTCTTACTTTCCTTCTATGTTGCTATATACTTATTTTTTTTTTATAATTTAAAAATATACTTTCCATTCTCTTAAAAGTGAGATTAATGTCATCCGTGATTTCTGTTCACCTGACTGGGTTTCTCTATTATGTATAATATCTGAGTATGTATGTGTTGTTTCCCTGCAGTATCTATACATACCTGTTTCATTTAGTATGTCCTTACATACCAAGCATCCCATTAAATTTACATTTTTGGTTACTCCAAAATGGTGTTGATATAGTGGTTAGAGTACCTGCTTGCCAATACAGTAGTCAGGGGACAACCTCCAAAAGAGGCAGGATTTCTTTTCCAACCAATTTGGCTCTGTGGGTACCAAACAGTTTCCAGAATTTTCTGGGAATTGTCTGGCAAGGAAATGCGACAAAGAAGGGAACTGGCCACTCCATCTTATATGTTGTGACCTAGAATATGTGAAGTCTAACACTTCACATTTTAATGGCGGTATCTGCTATGGAACTATCTTGACCCCCTTAGAGATGATTTACTAATGTTCTTTACTTCCCTCTGCCCCCCAACAGTTGTTTGTTAACCCAAGATATCCAATCATTTGTTACTTTAAAGTATTGTATGCATATGTAAGTATAGATGATAATTTAATACCCTAATTATAACCTACATATGAAAGGTTGAACAAGATATCTATATATACACAGAAAACCAAAAAAAATCTTACATTCCGAATTTTTGATAACTACATGAGAAGATTTTTTTGTTTAAATTATCTTATCAAAGTTAACAGTTACAGAATTTTTAAGTATTCCTAAAATGTATTCACAACCCTATAAATGTTAACCTCTGAACACATTTACAATTTGACAACTTATTGGCAACCATTTTACAACAACTTATAAGAACTTGCTAACAACCAAAGGAAGGGACTCCACTAAAACCTTTGGCAATCCCCTTTCGTTCCACACAAGTAGATCCACTGCACACCACAAGATATCACTGGCCAGAAATAATGTTCACCTTACATAATATCAATACTTATTTAGCTGGCACAGCCAAACTGGCACATGCCAGACATTTAACATTTACATTCTATACACCACAGACAGAAAGCTAGAGCAAAGTCAGCGAATCAAACCGGTACAGAACAAAAATGTTTAAATCATAAATATGCAAATGATTTCAATCAATCATACATAAAATGCACAAAACCAGAAGTGTATATCCATCTATAAATATAACACAACACGCTCCAGTGACCAAGTATTAAGAACTTATCAGCCCAGGCACGCTCCACCTAACCAGGGTAGCATCAAATTACTCAGGTGCTTACCAATGCAAGCTATCTACAGAACAGTGTGACACATGCTGGAAGGACAAGCTGGGGTGAATCTGCCAGCGCGTCTGGTGGAAGGAGGCCGAGCAACAACAAATACAACCTTTATACTGAGAGATACTTCAGTCTACATTCTGCTGCTTGGATATTACTGGGTTAAATGTGTCTGAGGTTTAGGAGTTAACTCTCTCTCTCTCTCTCTGCGCATTGTAGGACAGGTGTTATAAACACTCTTATCACTGCGCGTTGTAGGAGAGGTGTTATAAACACTCTTAATACAGTTAAAGTTAGTTACTTGCATATCCTTGTACAGGACGTTACAGTCAACCCCAGCATGTTCTGGCTGTTTGTGATCTCTTGGCAAGTTTAAGTTCAGTAGTTTGCCGTTGCTTTCTGAACGACCGGCTCTCATGCCATTTTTATAAAAACTAACACAAGGCGGTTTGCTGCCAAATCACCCACAGCTGTGTTTCGAACGTGGTACGCAGGATTACGAATTGCGTTTATAACCCCTTTGCCACAGAGCTTAAAACTGAAGTATTGTAATAAACCTCTCTGTCTCTCCCTCCCTCCTCACATCCGGTACTGAACTAGATGGGGATGAATGCCTGTGGTGCACTTGATCTAACTCTGATGTGTTTGTGAATGACAAGAGGAAGAGAATTACAATTCCCCTTACTCCCTAGGACCAACATCACTGCTCTCTGGAGAAAATATACAAGTGCTCATTCTCCATCAGCAGATGATGTACCACATGTGTACTGCATTCTCTGGACACTGATCATCCATGCACCTGTTGTTGTGTATACATCTACAGCACGCTTTCTGGTACTCCTTCCTGCTGCTGCAACATTTCATTCAGAACTCCAGAAGTCTCGGGAATGTTTTATCACTCACCTGGCTCTTGTGCTACAGACAGTTACTGATTGCATCTCACTCTAACATGGCAGAAGCTGGCTCTCAAACATACCTAAAGCCGCCTCTCTAAAATACCAGAATCTGGCTCTCTAAAATGCCAGAAGCTGGCTCTCTAAAATGCCAGAAGCTGCCTTTCTAATATACCAGAAGCTGGCTCTCTAATATACCAGAAGCTGGCTCTCTAAAATGAAAGAAGCTGGCTAACATACCAGAAGCTGGCTCTCTAATATACCAAAAGTTGGCTCTTTAACTTACCAATAGCTGGCTCCCTGGCATACCAAAGTGGCTCTATAACATACCAGAAGATGGCTTCTCTAATATACCAAAGGCTGACTCTCTAACATACCAGAAGCTGGCTCTCTAATACAGCAGAAGCTGTCTCTCAAACATATCAGAAGTTGGCTCTCTAATACAGCAGAAGCTGGCTCTCTAATACAACAGAAGTTGGCTCTCTAATACAGGAGAAACTGGCTCTCTAATACAGCAGAAGGTGGCTCTCTAATACAGCAGAAGTTGGCTCTCTAATACAACAGAAGTTGGCTCTCTAATACAGCAGAAGTTGGCTCTCTAATACAGTAGAAGCTGGCTCTCTAATACAACAGAAGTTGGCTCTCTAATACAGCAGAAGGTGGCTCTCTAATACAGCAGAAGTTGGCTCTCAAACATAACAGAAGTTGGCTTTCTAATATACCAGAATCTGGCTCTCTAACATACCAGCAGCTGGATTGCTAATATAACAGAACCTGGCTCTCTAATATACCAGCAGCTGGATCGCTAATATACAAGAAGCTGGCTCTCTAATATACCAGAACCTGGTTCTCTAATATACCAGAACCTGGCTCTCTAATATACCAGCAGCTGGATCGCTAATATAACAGAAGCTGGCTCTCTAATATACCAGCAGCTGGAACGCTAATATACAAGAAGCTGGCTCTCTAATATACCAGAACCTGACTCTCTAACATACCAGAAGCTGGCTCTCTAATATACCAGAAGCTGGTTCTCTAACATAGCAGAAGCTGATTCTCTAACATACCAGGAGCTGGTTCTCTAACATAGCAGAAGCTAGCTCTCTAACATACCAGCACCAGGCTCTCTAACATACCAGAAGCTGGCTAACATACCAGCAGCTGGCTCTCTAACATACCAGCAGCGGGATCGCTAATATACCAGCAGCTGGCTCTCTAATATACCATAACCTGGCTCTCTAACATACCAGAAGCTGACTCTCTAACATACCAGAAGCTGGAGCGCTAACATACCAGAAGCTAACATACTAGACGCTGGTACTCTAATATACCAGAAGCCAGCTCTCTAACATGCCAGAAGCTGGCTCTCCAACGTACCAGCAGCTGGATTGCTAATATAACAGAAGCTGGCTCTCTAATATATCAGAACCTGGCTACCATGCCAGAAGCAGGCTCTCTAATATATCAAAAGGTGGCTCTTTAACATACCAGAAGCCGACTCTCTAATTCACCAGAAGCTGGTTCTCAAACATACCAGAAGCTGGCTTTCAAACATACCAAAAGCTAGCTCTCTAATATACCAGAATCTGGCTCTCTAACATACCAGAATCTGGCTCTCTAACATGCAAGAATCTGGCTCTCTAATATATCAGAATCTGGCTCTAACATACCAGAAGTTGACTCTCTAACAGCAGAAGTCGGCTCTCTAACATAGTAGAAGCTGGCTCTCTATCCATACTACAAAACTGGTCATTGTATTATCATTACCTTTGCCTTACCATACTGAAGACAAATGACAACAGAAATGATGTAATTACAAGTAAAGTAATTCCATTTTATGGTGTCTGTATATAACATGAAAAGTGCTGCATTCCATAGAGTTAAGGACAATATTCTCAGCACATTGTTATCTGTGGGACTCAATGATATCATACATGTATGTGTTCCCTGGGTTGTGGATCAGATGCCTAGTGAACTCATATGAGGACAAAGAAACGGCAAGTACCTTGTGCATGTTAAATGAAAAATGTAAAAATGATTAGAGAAATCAGATGTAGATTAAACATTTTAGGGCTTAGTATGAGGAGAAACAAACCTCATAACTTAGTGACAACTGGCAAAATAGGAAAGGAGCAAGAGGAAGGCAGAGAGTTAAATACCTGGATGTCCTGGCCACATGGCATAATCGAGACAAGAACACAGACCTGATCCAAGACTGGTGATCACATGAAATGGTGAGCCATGACCTCCTATGTTTATGAGCATGGCACATCATGATGTAATGTGCATGTTAAACACACTAACAGCCCTCAGTAGTAGGAAATCTTTAAAAGATAGATTATACAGGTCACTGCCTTGGCAAAATGTCCACAATAGAAAACCTATCCACAACAGAATATTTATAGTTTGCTTTGAAGGTTCAACATTCTATGACACAACCAGGAAGTTAACCCGGTCAACAAATGCCTGAAGAAGTCGGATATGTAAGACGAAAGGTGCAAATATCGCAGCTCTGCTGTAAACAGGAACAAAGTAATTACGTCTAAATCAAAAATGCTTTGAAGAGAAAAGCAAACCTAGTCTTAAAAGAATACCCATACCTCAGAAGTCAGAGTGGGTCCGGCTGATGGCGAGGGATACTGGTAATAGGGAAAGCTAATCCCCACGCAAAATTCAGTCCGGTGCACTAGAAGTAATAGCGGCATGTGTATGGACTTTGCTTGAGTTCAAAGCGAGCAAATGGGATAAAAAATGTAATAAAAGAATACCCAGCTGATGTATACACATGCTGCTTCTTCTTCTTCTTCAGCGTTCCGAGCCATTGAGGTTCTTTGCTGCAAATACAATCCGTCTCCATTCGTCTCTCTGGTTAACCTTCTCTTGCCAGTCGTTGATTCCAAGTGCTTGTAGGTCTGTACATGTATTATCTCTCCACCGTCTTCTTGGTCTACCTCGGGGTACACATGCCGCTTGAAAGATGAAAATAATACAGCTTCTCTATAAACGGACACAACACAACCAATGTCCTTTCTGGGACAACTTCAACTGCTGCGGTTGTACGTGACTGTTTTTTAAATTGTGGATGACATTTGCGACATGCCTCTTCTCAGCACAGCTGCATTATTTATGTCTTTCAAAAGATACATCCGACTTCTTCCTGGTATCTGTTGACTGGGTTAGCCATGCCCACTGCATCCACACAAGAGATCCGCTACACCAAGCTCTTCATGTAAGCTGTTCAGCCATGAAGGGAACTCACTGCTTCCCACTCTATTAATGCTTCACGTCTTTTTAGATAGCATTATGGCCACTCCTTCACTGTCAGGAGCATTTTATATAGCTTGAAAACACTGTTTCACCTGTGTTTTTTCTTGTTTTGCATAATCCCTGTATGC
This sequence comes from Cepaea nemoralis, assembly GCA_014155875.1. Lineage (NCBI taxonomy): Eukaryota > Metazoa > Mollusca > Gastropoda > Stylommatophora > Helicidae > Cepaea > Cepaea nemoralis. The sequence goes on along the minus strand of JACEFZ010006667.1, from coordinate 168,930 downwards.
CAACCATATAATATTTCATGTCTTCCATCACCTGTGCTGTCTTTCCCAATTCACAGTTCCAACATTTCAGGTGCTAATTCTGGAGACTTTCCTAGATGGAAGGAAGTAACTCAGCGACCCAGACTCCTTGTGCCCTTCTCCACATTGTGTCGTACTTTTTCTAGAAGTCTCCTTTCATCCTGGTTGGCTGAGTTCTTCTTTCCTTAACTTTAGACTTTTTCTATGGTAGGTTTGTTTCTACAAGACGGCGTAGCCAGTCTAAATCCCTCTCCCAAAGTAAGGAAATCTTAAAATGTGCATCAACTATCAATCACACTAATGATCCCTGCTAGCAAAATCATCAAAATCACCAAGAAGAGGATTAAAAGTAAGTTATAATATGAATTAAAAGTATGGGCACATTTCAGGAAGGGCAGAGAAATGTGAGAACCATCTTTGAGAAGTGAGAACCATCTTTGAGAAATGCAAAGTGCACAATATGGATCTTCAAACTTGTTTCATAAACTACAGTAAGACCTTTCGACTTTGTTCATCATCAAAAATTGTGGAACAACAATATAGATATGGGGTTTCCAGCACGTTTGACCTTCTTAATTGAATCAGTATATCATAAACAACAAGCAGCTCTCCGAGTAGCCAGCGAAATAACAAACATATATTCAACATCTATGTAGACAGTGTCACGAGAAACATCAAACATAATGAGACCCGTGATAATTTTCATCAACTCATATTTGGTGAAAATCCAATACCAGAACTCAGATATGCAGAAGACACAAGACCTCCTCAAATAGTGCTATGGGATTAGAAGAGCTGATCCTGTCTGTGAAAATATCTTTTTAAACTGAAATAAAAACTGGCATAATGCCCACAAGGAAAACTACACGCCAACGAACAAATAAAATCACAATCAACAAGGAAGAAATTTAAAATGTCACAAACTCTGAATACCTTGGTCTTGGCTTCATAATCACCAACACTGGGCACTACTGACAAGAAGTCAGACACACAATGGCCACACCAATGCAGAAGTTAAACAGTATAAAGAACCTATGGCTCAACACCAGCAAACACATTAAAGATGATGTTTTTAGAACATGCATTTTTCTTGTGACAACATGCAGATGTGAGTCATAGACCATTTCCTCATAAAAAAAGAAAATCACGGCATTTAAACATAAATTTTAAGGATAATTTCTTAGAATATCATAGACCAAGAAGAAAAATATTGACATTCTACAAGATCTTACTTATCATTAAGGAAAACTGACTCACAAACATCACATCTCAGAAATACTTTGGCCATAATAAGCATCACAGTGACTTGGAGAGGAAAGTGGTGGAAGGCATGGCTCTTGAAGAAGAGCGGCATGGAGATGGTGGAACAGCTAAAGATAAAATAAGAATTCAACAGGCAAGAGGAGCTTTTATAGCAATAGGAAACTTGTGGAAGTCAACAGAAATTAAACTTAGCACCAAACTTAGACTATTGAAATTTAATGTTAAAATCGGTACAGCACCACAGTATGGGTCTGAAACTTGCAGAACGACTAAGACAATTAGTAATAAACTACAAACATTAACTGTTGACTGATCATAACCGTAGGGCTAAGATGGTATGACAGAATCACAAATGAGGAGATTATGGAGAGAACTAGACAATACCATTAAGGCAAAAACTGAAGAAAAGACACAAGCGCTGGTAGGACATACATTGAGAGCACCTGAGAAAAGCATAACTAGAAAGCCCTTTGTCTGGAATCCAGTGGGCAATAGAAACAGAGGAAGACCTAAAACCACTTGAAGAAAAGAAGTAGAGATAGACTTGAAGAATATGTGGGAGAAAAAACGAACGAACGAATGAACGAAAGTCTTTTTTTTTCAAAGGGTTAAGAATGGGCACGCAGGCCCGTCTGACATTCTGCCCTTCTTCTCTATTTCCTCTCATACATTCTTTCATTCAACATCACTTATGAAGCAATTCTTTGACAACAAAAGAACAATAGCATTAAAACGCATGAAAAATAATCAATAACAAATGACTCACTGAGGCAGTGTTTAACATGGGCATTATAAATACCTAAGGAGGGTGTAACGTGCCATACATAAGGGAATGTTTTTTGGCTAGTTGTCGTTTGAGGTAAGAGACATGGACAGAGCTGCATGGAACAGCTAAGAACAGGATGGCTTCAGAGTGACTCCGTTCCCCATGTAATATAACATCACAATCATGATGTGCAATGCCATAAGGTGTGAGTGTTCACATCTCTCCACCTATCTCAAGCCTCCAGCATCCTTAATCGATTCCGTGGATGACATTTCTCCATGCTACTGTACAAGACCATTGAGCACACTAATTCTCAGTCAATATCTGTCTCTTTCACCACTGATTTGTCCAGATATCACAAAGTTCTCCAGTGCTGCCCTATGCAGACCAGCCAGTCAGTATGCGCCATGCTGAATCATAGCGTAGTTAAATCACAATCTCTATTTCTGCAGATGTGAAGTTCCAGTACTAGCACTCAGCAACACAGTCCCCCATGGAGATGGTACTTAGAAACAGGTCTGGAGGACAGTCTCGACACCAACCTCACTCTAATGGGTGTGTGCCCTTTTTGGGACTCAGGTAATCTGAATGTCAATGCACTGGACTTAAAGAGAAAGGAGTTATTCTTTTTCTTCTTCTTCTTCTTCTTCTTCTTCTTCTTCTTCTTCTTCTTCTTCTGAATTCATCTGGGGTGTTTTTTTCAGAAGTAATTGAGTTGTGCCTGTTTATACAGCAGAGCTACTATACTTGTGCCTTTAGGCCGACACATCCGACTTCTGCAGGCATTTGTTGACCAGGTTAACCTACCCGGGTACTTAAAGAGTTAAAACTCTCAGTCTTCCAGAGGTTTCACATACAATAAAACTAGGCATGCCTGGCTTGTGCATTTCTTAAATGCCCTCAAGAGTATGTTGGTTGCCTCTAGAGAAGTGGTTCTCAACTTTTTTTGGCCCATGCACCCCTTCACCATATGTTCAGAACGTCATTCCCCACCTTTCGTATTTCCTCCCTATAAATTTCCCCTCCCCCTACACAGTATACGTAAAAATGGAAGCTAAATTTAAGAACACATACAAGTCTAGACGTCTACATAAAACGTGATTTGCTTGTCTACTTATGTTATAAAACAAATTTCAGAAGAGCAAGAAGTACAGAACTGTAAAGTATGGAGGGAAAAACAATATCAAGAAATCGGTTCTTGTTGAGTTCTTGAAATAATCTTAATTTCCCCCCCCCCCCTCCCCGGAAACCCTAAAATTCCCAGCAGGGGGGAATTCACCACCGGTTGAGAACCACTGCTCTAGAGGATGTTGCTTGCTTTGTGCTATGAGTAATTGACTGCATCCATTTCTAGAGCTTCATCTTCAGTCCAACATAAATAAATACGATGAAGTTCTTATGATTCTCTCTCAACCTTTTGACATTATATAGGTGATTTAAATAGTCTGGTGGGGGAAGGTGGGTGTAGGGGGGTATTGGAGACTTACTGTGTATTTCATTAGAAGTGGCCATATGTGTCAAATGATGAAGAAGACAGTTTGGACAGAACAATGATGGAAGGCGTGGTTCCTGACAGAAGAGGCAGGGGTCAACCAACACAGAGATGAAAACCAGACACTGCAGACACTTTGGGCATGAGGGTTCATGAGACAGGAGAACTGGCAGAGGATTAAGACACTTTTAGGCCATGATAAGAGAGGGCATTCTGCAAACATGAGACAGGAGAACTTTCAGAGGATTAAGACACTTTTAGGCAAGCCATGATAAGAGAGGGCATTCTGCAAACATAAGACAGGAGAACTGGCAGAGGATTAAGACACTTTTAGGCAAGCCATGATAAGAGAGGGCATTCTGCAAACATGAGACAGGAGAAATGGCAGAGGATTAAGACACTTTTAGGCAAGTCATGATAAGAGAGGGTATTCTGCAAACATGAGACAGGAGAACTGGCAAAGGATTAACACACTTTTAGGCAAGCCATGATAAGAGAGGGTATTCTGCAAACATGAGACAGGAGAACTGGCAGAGGATTAAGACACTTTTAGGCAAGCCATGGTAAGAGAGGGCATTCTGCAAACATGAGACAGGAGAACCAACAGAGGATTCAGACTTTTCAGCAGGCCATGATAAAAAAGGGCATTCTGCAAACATGAGACAGGAGAACTGGCAGAGAATTAAGACACTTTTCAGCAAGCCATGATAAGAGAGGGTTTTCTGCAAAGGACCTGTTACATGATGATGATGATGATGATGGTGGTGGTGGTGATGATGATGATGATGATGAAGATGATGATGATGATGATGATGATGATGATGATGGTAAGCCAAAGAAGAGTCATAAACCAACTCATATCTGGTGTCGTGAGCCACTACACGCTGCGGAATTTGCTGGGGAGGGGATCTGAGCACTTATGGACTGAACGGTTCGATGTGCAATGAGGATGATCTGTCGACTAACTAACTAATGATGATGATGATGATGATGATGGTGATGATGATGATGGTGGTGACGATGGTTAAGAGAACCCCTGATCTATTACTTTAGAGATGCAATAGGCCGAAGGTATGTCACTCCTTTACAGTGTGCCTCTTTTCCCAAATCTTCTGTCCAAGTCAGAGAACATCAATATTATTTCTTTGCTAACCAGAGTTTTGTAACTTTTCCATTACATATTAGAGGGATGGTGTTGGCTTCTGCAGTCACAATAAAAGAAGTAAATATGGTCTGTTTTGTTTTATAGTTTATGTTTGTGTGTAAATGGTTTGGGATAGAGTTTATGTTTGTGTGTAAATGGTTTGAGCTAGATTTTTAAGACGAGAAGTGGGAGCCTCTTGAAGAGTTGCTACATTTGCATTTGTTTTCATTGTGATTGAATATAGAATAGGCCAGCATCCTCCTTACTCATTACTCTTACATATCCAATAAACTACTTAACAATTTATAAATATCTTGTGTAATCGATGATCTCCCTCCAGTTCTACTACTAATTACACAGTACTGGTTTTCCACAACTTGGTCTTGGTCTGGAAGAATTAAGAATCCACATCACTCACACTATTCTCTGATTCTGGACACACCCAGTTTTAATTTTATATCTCGTCTCCTCAATAAACGTCGTAAGGTGTAGAATGCAAATCGTTCTAGTAACACATTAATAGTAAACACGTCATATTCTTCCTCTCATATGTTCCTATACACGCACAGATAAGGATGAATCGCGCCAATCAATACGCGATGATACATTCGACATTTGTCTGATTAATTTATTAATATTTCCTGTAATAAAATCCTAGAGGGATCTTGCATGCTGAAACTCAGCTGGGACACGCCCACTTTGCAAAATAGCTTCATCACAGATTATTATTAACTGCAATAAACATGATGGGTGGTATATATATTACAATTTTCATTCAAGCAACAAGCTTACATATCCCTGTACAGTACTTGTTGTTCTTACCTTCTGCAAACGTAGTCCGCCATATTGAATAACAAATAAATTACGTCATTTCTTTTTGTTAACTGCCAGGGAGCTAGATACGAAACAATTATAAGTATACTATAAGTACATTAGTACATTCATGTCGGCACACATTTAACCCACACAAAGATACATAGGAATTTCAGAGGGCTCCAACTTGCTGAAACATACATTATTTTTAATATGGGCTTCTTTTGTAGACTTTATGAGTGCAATAGCAAACAGGAAGAAGAAGGTATTCCTCGAAGACTTGGAATGATTCATTCATTTATTCATTCATTCAGTAGCATGTCCTTTGCAGAACCTCGCTCCCATAGCAACCTTCCGGAAAACTTCTCGATCACAAGTAAGGTGTCCCGCGTCCGATACACCCATCTGGGGATCATCCGCTATTTGCTGCACCCATCTTCTCTTTGGGCTTCTCTTCCCCTCTTCCCAGGCATTTTTTTTTTCGTATATCCTTTTACAGGACATCGCTGTCAACATCAGCATCTTTCAGCCGATTGTTGATTTCTTGGCAAGATTACGCTCAGTAGTTTGCCATTGCTTTCTGAGCGACCGGCTCACATACCCCGTAAGTTACCGACGCGGAGAGAACCGCTACCAATTCTCGCGCAATGTCACGTTACTTACGAGAGTATACGAGATTACGGAGAAAGTCGTGTAACCTCTAGACCAGGGAGACGGCTCCCAGGCATATACCCCTCCATTATTGTTCTCTCCAAACTTTCATGACGTTTCAAATGACCAAAATATTTCAATTTTCCAATTCCAATTGTTTTTTCAAAACAAAAATTTCAAATTCGGCCTCGTTCAACCTGCCTCTTCAGCTGTGGTTATTGTTGAGGTCTGTGGTTTTTGTGGGTTCATTCACCCTAATTCTTGTCTTGTGCGCTCTTACGAGTGAGTCCTATCTAATCTCGGACTGGTTATGTTGGTTTGTGTCTGTGCCGTCAGCTGGGGGTCAGCTAAGTGCCCTAGGTATTTAAAATTATCCACTTGGTTGAGAATTTCCCCTTCTATTTCTATGTCACATTTTGGTGTCCCCATTTTCTTTGATAAATATCACCATTGTTACTGTTTTCTTGATATTCAAGGAGAGTCCTTTCTGTGCACTCTCTGTTACTACAATGTTCACACAACTGTTGTAGGTCTGTTGCATTATCGGCCACCAATACTGTGTCATCTGCACAGCGAATATTGTTTATATTATATCCTCCGATTAGTATTCCTGGCTTCTCTTTGATCTCTTTCATTATTACTTCGCTATATAGGGAGAAGAGATCGGGTGGCAAGACACACTCCTGTCGTACTCCTAGCTTCATCTGTTCGTAAATACCCTCTTTATTTCCCATTTTAATTGCTACTACTTGGTTCCAGTATATATTCTTTATTATTCTTAAATCTTTACCATCAATGTTGATATCTTCCAACATTTTAATCAGCTCATCATGTTTTACTTTATCAAATGCCTTATAGTGTGTTTTGTTTGTTTGTTGCCTCAATATAAAATTCAATATCTCAGTAACCAACTGAGGGAAAATGATGAGATTTAGCATATAACCTTATCATTATGTCCACCCAACAACAAAATTTTTGTTCTGGAGATTGTACAGCAGATTTCAATGTTTGTTTATATGCCGTATATATTTTATATCCCCCGCATTCATTCCATCATTTTAAGAGTATTACCGTTTCAGCAAGACACACCCCCCGCTGTTTTTTTTTAAATTTTGTCTGCGCGGTTTTCGCTTTTGGCAAACTGGGGGAATTTATATGGGGTAGTTCGGAGGTGTCGTCAAACTGTGTGTTCTTTCATGAAACGTGATTATATAAATAAACTAGCTGGCTCGGCCCGGCTCCTGGCGGGGATCTATCTATCTATCTATCTAACCTACCTACCTACCTGCCGGCCGACCGTCCTACCGATGTCTGTCTGTCTATCTATCTATCTGCCTGCCGGCCGGCCGACCTACCGATAGATAGATATCTATCTATTGATCTATCTATCTGCCTGCCGGCCGGCCGACCGACCCACCGACAGACCAACCCACCCACCTACCTACCCTTTCTGTCTGTCTGTCTGTCTGTCCGCGCTATTAAATATTGATAAAAGTTACTGGAAAAAACGTCAGGACCATGTGTTGAAAGAGGAAGAGGACTATTGGAGAAAGGATGGATTGAATTTTATGCAACCGAGAGCAATCATCAACCTACTGGAATCGTCCGACACAGATTAAGGTCTGAGCAGATCGCAGACCTTAATCTACGTACACACTTACTGGGATATTTTGCTCCAACTATTCAGACGAATTGCAGGCCCTAAACATTACAGCATCAGCATCAGCTGAAGAAACAAGAAGGAAATGAAAAATAAGGTAAGAAATATATTCCTTCTACTTTCCTGTTAATTTACAAATTATTTACCCCGTGCCTCTGTAAATTCTCTGTCTTTACTAATATTACGCATTGCACCCCTCTCGGGATTCTCCGTGGTGAAGTGGTCAAGCCGTCTGACTCGGGCTCCGAAGGTTGTATGTTCGATTCCGGGCCGCGTCCTTCATTTCACGAGTGCATTTTTTCGGAGACTCCCGAGGGTCGTCGCTGGAGCTACGGAGTTCGTGCTTTGTGCGACGCTTTCCGCGCTGCGGAAAGAAACTGAGCCATATGGGATAAAAACCCGGTGCAATGCAGCCGACCCTGTAGATTTTAAGCTAGTTCTTTCATTGCACCCACTCCCATACGAATCCGGATACGCCTTTGTGTGTCATCAGAATTTGCAGGTCTCCCATTACCGTAAAAATAACTTTGTTAGCAAGAAATCACTAGTTGTTCAGCAAAACATCAAAGGAATGTTGCCGCTTTCAATGATTTAAGTTGTTTTTGGACCTATCAACGACATATTCCTTGGGTGGGGGTAAATATAAGACGGCTGAAAAAATTTCATAACGATGCAACAGACAGTTTTCAAAATAATTGATCGTGAATGAAGGCAAACAAATGTGGACATACTATAGTATAATCTATGAAGCATAAAGCACTCTTCCGACAGACGGGTCTAAATAGTTCTGCAGTGAATAAGTGATTAGGGTTAGGGTTAGGGTTAGTGTTAGTTATATAAAATTATTCACTGCAGAACTATTTAGACCCGTCTGTCGGAAGAGTGCCCATAAATATATGTCTCGCTGTTTCTCTATTGACCTTTCTATTAGTATTCGTAATACATAGGCCTATATATTGCATTGTTTGTACCATTTCCTTCCATAAAACCATACTGTGATTCACTAATTTCCATTTTTATTTTCTTTCTTGTTCTTCTCATTATAATTATGAGTAGAAGATTAGTGACATGGTTTATGAGGTTAAAATTGTATGAAAATCTTCGCATTCTTCTTCTTCTTCTTCTTCTTCTTCTTCTTCTTTGCGTTCATCCGGAGTGTTTTTTTCAGATGTGATTGCGGTGTGTCTATTATGCTCCCTTCGGCCGAAACCCGTAGGCCAACACATCCGGCTGTAGCGTGCTTTTTTGACCAGGTAGCATTCCTGAGAGACTCTCACTTTTGCGGTGCCATCTACAACCCAGCTGGCCAAGTTGGAACGGTCGAAGACAACGGTCATCCCTCAAAGCAAGGCAAGGACAGTCCATAGCATTTTCCGCCATCCAAGGTTGCTTCCATAGTTGCAGGGCCGACACATAGCGCCCTGGTGCTGGACTCACCGAGGGAATCGTCACGTCCTGCTCATGGCTGCTTTAAATCCTCACTTCAATATATTGGGCTTTCCTTCACCACGGGCCGTTCCCGCACAAACCAGACCAGTCTGCAGACGGTATCCACTCAGCGAGTTTTCGGTTCGGACATGTGCTTGTCTTTGCGCCTATCAGAGCTGTTCCAGGCACGACGGACATTCGGAAAACTACCTAGTCAGAGCTGTTCCAAACAAGAGCGGCATTCGGAAACTAGGTAGTCAGAGCTGTTCCTAGCACGAGAGACATTCGGACGAGACGTTTCACTCGGACGTAAATGCGTAGTGCCAATTTTTATTTTGCCACCCGTAGGACGGCACTTCCGGCTTCGGCGGGCATTTTTTAATGAGGTTAGCCTTCCTCGGGTTTCGAGGCACGTTAGACTTATTGTTGTGATGCCGCCCACATCTCAGCTGGTCAAGATAGAACGGTCAACGACATCATGGTCAACCCTCAAGGGAAGGCAGGGGCAGACCATGGGCATTCCCTCGCTATCCAAGGAGGCTTCCATAATTGCAGAGCCGGCACATATTGCTCTGAGACTGGGCTCACCCGAGGAGTTGCCACGTCCTGCTCATGGCTGCTTCAGTTCCTCACTTCCATGTGTTGGGCATCTCGCTTGCCACTGGTCGCTCAAGCACACACCAGGAACGGTCAGACTGCGGGCGACATCCACTCGGTAAGCTTTTGCTTTTGACTTCGGACCACGCAATAGGTTCGCTAGCCGTGCGTTCCATTTCGTGTTATTGAGACGTTTTCCACTTTTGTCTACACTCTCTATGAGTTAGATACAGACAGTTTTCGTAACCATTTCATTCGACTGGGGCACTTTTCTGACTTTTTGTACTCGCTCACGAGGTAGGCTACATGTGCTGCCGGCTCAGCACCTTACCTTCGTGCAGCAGTGAACGAGAAACGGCCAGGCCCTCTCATCCGGGAATCCCTCATATCCCCCAGCTGAGAGCCTTCGAACATGTATCAGACCTGAGCATGTAGCTTGCTCAGTATCTCACCTCTATTTTTCGGTAGGTGGGTATCGGCCCGGCTCTCAGATCCGAGGGTTTGTGGCTTAGAGGCGTTCAGCCACAGCCCTCGACAGAGAGCCTTAGAGTATTGTCCGGACCAAGGTCTTCTGCCTTCGTGTCCCTGATTTAATCTTTTGACTGCTATTCTGTCTACCTGCAGAGCAGCAGGTTGTGTCTCTCTTAGTCTGGTCCCTATCCCATAAGCTCACCGATATGTAGTTTTCATCCATCGGAAAGCAGATGGGGTCAATGGGACACGCAAGCTCCCCCACCACGGCAAGGTGGAGACACATCGGGGGAGATCTTCGCATTCAATTGCTCCTGGTCTCTTTGGTGTTGCTATAAATACAGATTTCAGCATATCGCTCGGTAAATATCCACTGTTGTAAATATCATTCAGCATTTTGGTTAATATATCTACCCCAAATCCTCCCTATACTTCTAATTCTTCTACTGTGATTTCATCTGGCCCAGCTGTTTTTCCTTTCTTCATATGTTTTATAGCGTCAGCAACTTCTTCTTTTAGAATAGGTGGGCCTTCTAAGTTACTTTCTTCTGTTAATTCTTCCCTTTCTCTATTATATAATTCTCTTATATACTCATTCCACCTCTTCGTTATAGCACCTTTCTCCAATAATATCTTTCCTGTTTTTGATTTCAAACACCCTGTATTTATTCTTATGTTTCTTCCTGTGAGCTCACTGATTTGTCTGTGCATACTTTTTTTTATCTTTAATGGAATTTAATTCATTTTTTTTTTTTTGCATTGCTCGTTTAACCAACTTTCTTCTGCCTTCACATGTATCTCTTATTTCTTTATTTATCTAAGCATACTCTTGTTTGTCATTTTTATTCTGTTTCCTTTTGTCCACCAGCATTAAGATTTCTTCATTCATCCATTTTTTCTTAGCTTTTTGGCTTCTCTCCGGTAATATTTCTTTGCTAGCTTGATTAATGGAGTCCCTTAACATTTTCCATTGTTCATTTATACTCTGTAAATTAGGAACGGAGGGAAAGCAATGAGGTCATCAGAGTATTTAGTTGTTTGCCTGCTTGTGTTCGTTGGCTTGAGCTCCAACGCGAAGTCCTGTATGTCGGATGAAGGCATCCTGTTGTCCAACATCAGTGTGATGTCATACAGGACCTGAGGTTTGCGTGAGTATCCGTTGTCCCATGTCTGGCTTATTGGTGTGCAGACTGGTGGTTCCTAGCCATTCAGGCAGACACTCTCCGACTTCGGAGGAATCGGCGAACCTACTGACTTTAGCCAGGACCCCGAAGGGACCTGTTGACCAGGACGCGTCAATAGGTCTTGGCCAGTATATAACCCGGCCCTGGTGCCTTGGAAACACATCTGCGTCCCTTGAGTATTTAGTGAAATATTAAATAAGTATATAGTCTACCTCGGGCTCCGAAGGTTGTGGGTTCGATTCCGGCCGTGTCCTTCGGTTCACGAGTGCATTTTTTTTCCCTGAAACTCCTGGGGATTGTCCCTAGAGCTACAGGGTTCTTGCTTTGCGCGACATGCTTTCGGCTGTCCGCGCTGAGGAAAGAGACTGAACCTAATGGGATAAAAACCGAGTGCAATGAAGTCGATCCTGTCGACTTTTAAGCGACTTTGTTTTGATTTGCACTACAGAAAAGGGAAGACCGGGTTGCCATGGCTTTTATATAGTGATGAGGAATGACTGCAACCAAGTGAACAGTATCTTCACGAGCGGTTCAGTCTTTGGGTCCGGTGATTCCTGTTCCTGCTGACACGTTTCTCGCGAACAGCGAATCTCTGATGACATCAAATCAGAGCCCACTTTGTCAACTGGTGTACATTTCTAGAACTATACGTGAGGTCCAACCATCCATCATGTGCCATGCCGATAAGCGTGGGCGGTCATGTTCTGCCATCTCACTCGATCGCCAGAGTTGAGGATCAGCTCCGTGTTCATGTCTCGACCATGCCACGTGGCCAAGCCATCCAGGTATTTACTTCTCGGTCTTCCCCTTGGTCTCTTCCCTTCGATCTTGCCAGTCGTCACCAAGTTCTCCAAGTCACTTCTTCTCATAACATGCCCTAAACAATTTTTGATTGTCTACGTCTAATGACTCTAATCAGTTTACGATCTTCATTTGTTTCTTGAAGGACTTGTTCATTGGTTTTTCTGTCTGTCCGTGGTATTCTTTGCATTTTCCTCAGAAACCACATTTCCACAGCCATCAGATGTTTTTCAGCTTGACTGCTCATTGTCCACGCTTCACAGCCATATAAAAGTACATTTCTTTGTAGCACCTCAACACTCTTTTTCTCGTTGCAATTGATATCTTTTTATTAGTCAGTATGTTTTTCATCTTGCAAAAGGCTACTTTCGCAATGGCAATTCTTGTTCTAATTTCTTCAAGGCATCTCCCATCAAATGTTATGACTGTTCCGAGATAACTGTATTGATTCACTTGCTTATTAAGAATATGTCCATTTACTCGTATTATTTGCTGTTGTGATGTCTTGGCAAGTTTACGTTCAGTAGTCTGCCATTGCTTTCTGAACGACCGGCATCCATACCATTTCATAAAAAAACCAACGCAACGCGGTCTGCTGTCAAATCGCGCGCAGATGTGTTTCGATCGCGGGTATGCGGGATCATGAACCGCGTCCGTAACACCTTCGCCACGGAGTCGGAGGAAAGAGGAAAGCACTAAAAAAAAACGTGATAGGATTGCAATGAGGAACCCCCGTGTCAGTTACTGGAAGTTATTGGAACATTCTGGTCAGTGAGAACCAATTATGCAGATATGTTGTCTACGATTTTGAAATCCACGTGTTGCAGGAGACTAGTTCCATGGAAGATTTCTACGCTAAGTTGAGTTGAGTTGAGTCAAGAACCGACATCACTGCACTCAGAACATTCCCATACGTGCTCCGTCCCCTCGTTCAACAGCCAGCGAAGAGCCATACTACTAATCGTTCCCATCGCTATCTGATTAAAAGTTCTCCTGGTCTTCCCTCTCAGTTTAGGGAGGAGGAGGAGGAGGAGGAGGATATACGCTAAGTACCCTGGCAATGTCTGTTATTGATTTATTTGGTTGTTTCGAGATGAAGGTAGACAAGGCCTTAGGTTCGTACCGGAATACGATCAGCGTTGCCAGTAGTTGGTTGTGCTCAATATTTAAATGTCGGTTATGTAAACCCGTCGGGGCCCGATAGGCGAGGAGAGACTCAACAATAAAGAAGTTGAATTGCAGAGTATCCAAGCAAATATGGACAACAGAGAATGGAATTCGTATAATACGTACATGTACAGACATATTTAGATCTTCTGCACAAGCAAAGGCAAAGGAACATTCATCTGAAAATATGTGATGATTTAAACTCTCTGGACAAAGAGGAAACTAATTATAAGCAGCAGTCTCCTCCTGAACCAGACACTGCTTAGCACAGGCCTAGTTCTGCTAAATGACGACTGTCCAAAGATGTTTGCGTCTAGACCAGGTGATTCTGACAATTTTATAGACCTGATCCTTATATCCAGTGCAGTGTTCTCGCCAGCCTGGATGTAACGTGTTGGAGGAGGAGGAGGAGGAGGAGGGGGAGGAGGAGGAGGAGGTGGAGGATTTACCAAGCGTGGTGCTCATAAAACAGAGGGATATCAAGAGACAACAGAAATCCATCACACTTTTCGTTACCAGCCAACAGCAGATTGAGGGGTATCACCTTGTACTCAATGCGTCAGCATGCCAGACGCAAGGGTAGCTTGAATATCGTTCATTCAACTGCCTTGGTGGAATGAGGCAGGGGATACAGCGTAGATGGAGAAGGCAACGAGAGAGTGGCAGGCAGTGTGAAAACAAGAGGTCATGGACGACAGGGGTGTGGAGAAGAAAAGTGAAGAAAAACAAATGACAACTAATATGTATTATTGTTCACCTGATATGAGTGTCTAATGGACATTTACGGGAGAACTTTTTGACGGGTATATTCATAGACTGGTTGGTTGGAGAGTTGGCTGGAAATCCTCGGGAAGACTGAATTTTAACCCTTAAGCCTGATACATGGGGTTCAGGTGGCCTGCGCCCTAACACGGGCTTGCATCTATCTATGCCCATGAGGTTAGTGTAGAGACTTGTTTCCCGACTGTATTGCTGAGGTCTGCTCGCTTTCTCCGTGCTCAGAAACCAGCGGAGTGTCGACATCTCTACATAAGACATCGCACATGCTCTCAAGTAGAGCGGAACATTGTACCTGGCCTTGATCGAATCTATTAATGCCAGCGCCTCACATGGAGAGTATTAATATACAAAGCTAGAGGGATATATAGAGGGGATATAACCACCAGATAGAAACCCTAACAAGGGAAGGAACCATGATAGCTCCAGTGCTCGAACAATCTCGAGCCTTCGAGAACCAAGGCTCAGTTGGCCCACTGCGTCATTGACCCAGGTGGAACCCGCAAGGAGCGTGCAAGAGCCACTTGCACGGGAAGCTCAAGGGCAGTCATACTCCGTGTTCACCCGACGCCCGTCAGCGGGCAGACGACCACTGACAGCAGACAAGAAGCATGGTGTAGCTTAGGGGGAACAAGATACAGAAACTAGTTGAATTTAAGATATAGTGATTAATGATAGAGTTATGCTGCGATAGATATGTGTATCATGACTTGTGAATGCATTTGTGTAGACTCTGTGATATTGTGATGATATTCGCCAGAGAATAAATTAGACTATTAAGATATATCATAGAGTTTGTTGCCTGTCCTGAACCCGAGTCCTGTTCCTAGATTTGTAAGACTTTGACAATTAACAATATAGTCAAGAAACTCGATGAGGTAGGTATTGAGGAAGTAACGAAGAGCTTCAACACAGTCATCAAGAATACCACAGTGATGGAGCACTGGCCTCGATGATCTGCGACCAATAATTAAACCTGGAAAAGATTCTGTCAAGCTCAGTATAAAATGGTTATGGAAGGATACTAGAGAGAACAATAGAAAACCATTTCATGTTCCATTTTTATAACATGTACACGTCCTCCGGAACTCCTTTTGTCGTAAAAGACCAGGTAGTGAAGTTAGTTAGTTGAATATCCTTTACAGGACGTCACAGTCAACCCCATCATTTTTGGTTCGTGATTTCTTGGCAAGTTTACGTTCAGTAGTTTGTCATTGTTTTCTGAACTACTGGCACTCAAACCTTTGTATGGGAAACCAACGCAAATCTGCTTCCAAATCGTTTCTAAATCGCCAGCAGCTGTGGTTTGAACGCGGTATGCGGGATTACGAATTGCGTTCTCCACATAGCTGGCCGGTAGGGAACCATGGGCAAAATACATGAACCTTTTTTATGTGTCCAAAGTGTTCCAAACGTGAGCTTGAGATAAATGTTGTGACAATCGACGTAGAGGATACTTACAACAATGTAAACAACACCGTGGTAGTGAGGAGTGTATCGACCCTGGGAGTGGCCCACTGGCAGGTGGACTGGGTAACAGCAGCCGTGATGGAGGGATCAGTTGCATTTCGCCAGGGAATATAGACATCCGAACTCGTGCACATATGCCCAGGATTGCCTCGGGGCTCTTCATTGTCACCATTAATGTTGAACATGTGCAGATCAGTTCACAAATAAATACACATGTATTGTTGGGCGCTCATAGAATTAAAAGAAGGAAGTAAAAACTAGAGGACAACATAAAAATTGAAATCTTTAGTTACTAACCGGGATGACGACTGCGCCTTGCTGACAGCGGGAACGGTTTTAAAATAAAAATAAAAATACAGGTGAGTCCTTAAGTGGACTACTTCTTCTCGGGACTACTTCCGTAAAGCCCAACACGAATAAAACAACAAGTGTACAGCGGCAAATATGTGGTGGGTCCTAAGGCAGGGGTGTCAAACTCAATCGCTCAGCGGGCCAAAACTCAAATCACATGTAAGGTTGCGGGCCGGACAGAATAAACATTTAATAAGCCGAAAATTAAACCTTTTTTACACATTAATATAAATTAAAACAGAAAAAAAGTGTTAATAATAAAACATCGTTGGTATACACATTTTCACTCTTATGTCAGTTTGTCAGAACACGATGTTTGGCATCATTTCTTGGCTACAAGTTCATTTATGTTGTGAGTAATGTTTTGTGTCATTGAGATTCTCATGATGTACTGCAAGTGTTCATCAGTGAGACGACTCCTGTGTGATGTTTTGTTAATCCCCATCACAGAAAACAGCTGCTCACACAGATATGTGCTACCTAACATGCTCAAGGTTCGAGCTGCATGTAGACAAAGCCGGGGTATCTCTTCAGGAATGAAACGAGTGAACTGTGCAGGCCCCACAGTGTCGTGCTTTGCCTTTAGTGCCCCATTATACTGCAACTCTATTAACTCCATCTGCAAATTTACAGGTGCAGTTTCCACATCTATGGCACATGGATTACGAAACAGCTCGAAATTACTTTTCATATATGTAGCCTCCCAGCGGCTTGGAAAGGCTCTGTTTTCAGAATCAACTTTTCTCTTGGCCATTTTAAAAGCTAGCTTTATTTTAAAAGATTGTGCTTCTACCGACAGAAGCTTAATTGATATCTGGTTAGCCGAAGAGGGAAAAGGTGATGTAATACCCGGGCATTACACTACTTTCATTTTTTATGCGCCAATCCAAGACGAGCAGCTGAACGTTGCTAGGTAACTAAACGACGAACACTAATTCACTACACAACTTTTATTTTCGCTTATTCTGATTGCCCACGATGTCTATGAAGGTTTCCACTCAGGCACTGAAACCGTTGCTGCAGCGATTGATCTTGAGGACGCATACAACAGAGTACCACTGGATTTTTTAATGTTTCAGCTTCTTGAACTAAACGT
Organism: Cepaea nemoralis; assembly: GCA_014155875.1. Taxonomy (NCBI): domain Eukaryota; kingdom Metazoa; phylum Mollusca; class Gastropoda; order Stylommatophora; family Helicidae; genus Cepaea; species Cepaea nemoralis. Next base: position 151,781 of record JACEFZ010006667.1, on the reverse strand, counting down.
AAGTCCATTCCTCCTTAGTTGGATCGCTGCAGCTCTCTTCCAACGGAAAGTAGTTTTTAGATGTGGCAGTTGGACTTCGGAACCAACAACAATATATCCTGGCCTACCACAGGGATCACCATTATCTCCGGTACTGTTCAACGCCTACACAGTGAGAATCACCAGTGAGCAGATCACTGGACCTGGCAGGACATTGTCATATGCCGATGATGTTTTAGTGTATCGTCAGGGTAAGGATAGAGAGGAGGTTGCTGTGGAACTACAAACCGAACTCAATCGCATAAGTACTTGGTGTGATGAAGCTGGGGCAATGGTCAACCCAACTAAGGCAACAGTGACCTGGTTCTCGTTGAATAATCATATTGTCAACAATCCAACACCAACTGTAATGCTGTGTTCAGAGACGGTGGAAAGAACGCAGGCAATGAATTACCTGGGGATACGGTTTGATCGAAGCCTTGCTTATAATGTGCACATAGACCAGGTGATAACAAAGGCCAAGCGGGGTTTGGCAGCGATGCGGGTGATGGCGGCAGTAAACTGTGAGCAGCGCCATCTATGTCTTCTGTACGAGGGGCTGGTCATGTCTGTTTTGGAGTATGCAATGGCAATCCTGACTGTCAGCCATAAGCAGATAGAAAGGATGGAAAGGATACAGAATGAAGCTATGCGCATTATTCTTGGATGTACAAGAGATACAGCATGCAGGGCGATGCGCTACCTTCTTGATTTTCCAACCATTGAAGAGAGAATGCAAGTTTGCAGGGCACGTGCCTACCTCAGAATTAACGCAAACACACAGCATCCACTGCATAGTGAAATTAGGAAGGTGAAGGGCAGCAGGTTAAAAAGAGGACGGTCGTGGATGGGTCAAGCCGAGGACATTCTTCAACAGGTGTGTTCACTTGAGGACTTAGAACCTGGCGAGGAGTGGGTGCAAGTGCCAACAGACTTCTGCACATCCTTTTCAGTTTGCATCCAACTAGATAGAAAATGCAGACAAGAAAATCCGGCTGCTGTTGAGGCTGAAGTACAAGCGTTGATTTTCGAGAATTCGCTAGACAGTGACGCGGTCATCTACACAGATGGGTCGGTCGTCCGACATGTGAGAAGCTCATGGGCCTTTACAGCTCGGGCCGGAGGGAGAATTGTGAAGGAGGACTCTGGTGCTTTCACTGAAACCACAAGTAGCCTGACCATGGAAGTCATGGCAGTAAGTAAAGCAATAACATGGCTCGAGACACAGACATTCACTAGGGCTTGTTTCCTTAGCGACTCAATGAACATGATCAAGAGGATAGAGGAGGGGTCGATTCGAAGAGAATGGTTGCTGCCTCTGAAGCGGTCTCGGCTGGCAAAGATTAGTTTCATCTTCGTGCCAGGGCATGCGGGAGTACAAGGAAATGAGCGGGCTGACAAGCTCGCAGGTGAGGCTACTGTTGAGGGCGGACGCGCCATGGACCAGGCTGACATTCTGAATGCTCTACGAGAAGTGAGACTTTTGCAAGAACCAAGTGATGACTGTGAATCTACAACAATGGCCAGACTGCGAGAGCAGCAAATTAAAAGAGGGGTGGCCAAACAAGAACACTACGCAGGAAGCCAAAGAAGATTGATAAACCAACACAGAACTGGCGTCGTTAGCCGCTACACGCTGCGGGATTTGCTGAGGAGGGGATCCGAGCACTTATGGACTGAATGGTCCGATGTGCAACGAGGATGATCTGTCGACTAACTAACTAACTAACTAACTGATCGAAGCGAGAACGCTCTCAGGCAGCCTATCATTCGGAAGGCTGCTAATTAGGAAATGTGATTTGCACTTTATATCGTGGCCATAAAAAAAAAATATTTTTGCCTAAAATTCTCTCTTGGACCGAATATATTTGACCGTCGGTTGAGACCTCTCGGGCCTGATATGATTGTATGGCGGACCAGATGTGGCCCGCGGGCCTTGAGTTTGATACATGTGTTCTAAGGCCTGTCCCTGATTGATTGATTGATTGATTTAGGAATCGACATCACAGCATTCGGGGCATTCCCATAAGTGCTCCGTCCCCATCCTCAGCAGCCAGCGAAGAGTTCCAGCACTAATAGTACCAGTAGCAATCTGATATAAGTCCGTCTCGCCTTTCCTCTGAGCCTGTCCCTTTTGGAGATTAACAACCGGAAAATACAGAAGACACGAGAACAACCCTCACTGGCTAAAACAAAGTGAACAGAAACATCAAAACCAAGTATAACATAGCCGCATTGGTATAAACCTCAGCTGACAAGGGGTGGGGAGGGGGGGGAAGGGGAGATAAATTAGTGTCAACACAGAACGGAGTCAACTCGTCATCGTGTAGCAGGTCATTGACAGAACGACGCTCTAATCACGGCGCTCAGAAAAGCCCCTATAGCTCTTGCTATTTCTCCCGTCGGTGCACCCCTCATGCCCAACAGTTTCTGCAATGTCCTGTATCCGTCTTAGTTTAGTACTTACTGGTCGACCCTATTTCTGCTTCCATGAATCACACCTCTCATCACTGTTCTTACCAAACCACTGTAACGATTAATATGGCCCAAGTATTTAGATGACATTTTCCATTTCCTCATTGCTGATTGTGATCTTTGCTTGGTGTGTAGTCAGTTTCCTGTTAAACTATTTTACTAAATAGACTTTTGGCCTATCTCAGTATATAGCATACAGAGGAAATACGGGCTCAACGCTTAACAAATGTCTAGGGGAATTGATACTACCGCATACAGAGAACAACCATCATCTGGGATAACTGTGAGTTTGTTAACCCTCTATTCCCCCATAACTTTTGACCTAAGTTCTAAACTCCCTGCCACAGTCTATCCCTGGTAATCTAAAGGTCGCTTAATAACAACAGCTACTCGACATAACAACAACCACAAGTAGAGGAAATGAATAATTCATCTGCCGAAGGGTATTTAATTAAAGTTAGTTCTTCTTCTTCTTCGTTCATCCGGAGTTTTTTTTCGGATGTGATTGCGTTGTGCCTGTTTACAGCAGAGCTGCGTTCTTGCGCCGTTAGGCCGACACATCCGACTTCTGCGGGCATTTGTTGACCGGGTTAACCTTCCCGGGGGTTTCTTAGGACGTTTGACTCTCACTGTTGTGGTGTTATCCCCCATCCCAGCTGGTCCATATAGAACAGCCAAAGATCCTGGTCAGCCCTCAAGGGAAGGCAGGGGCAGACCATGGGCATTCCCCGCCATCCAAGGAGGCTTCCATACTTGCAGAGCCGATACATAGCGCTCTGGTACTGGGCTCACCCAAGGAATCGTCACGTCCTGCACATGGCTGCTTAGCCTCACTTCCGTATATTGGGCCTTCCGTTCACCATAGGCTGTTCTTCCGGAAACCAGAAGTATGCAGTCTGCAGATGACATCCACACAGTGAGCTTTCGATTCGGACTTTCCATGTAATGGATTTGCTATCCAAGCAATATTCCATTTCGTGCCACTAGGACACTTTTCCACCTTTTATGAAGCCCACACAGTGGGCTTTTGATTCGGACTTTCCACGTAATGGATTTGCTATCCAAGCAATATTCCATTTCATGCCACTAGGACACTTTTCCACCTTTTATGAAGCCCACACAATGGGCTTTTGATTCGGACTTTCCACGTAATGGATTTGCTATCCAAGCAATATTCCATTTCGTGCCACTAGGACACTTTTCCACCTTTTATGAAGCCCACACAGCGAGCTTTCGATTTGGACTTTCCACATAATGGATTTGCTATCCAAGCAATATTCCATTTCATGCCTCTGGGTCTTCATGCACCTTTAAATGTCAACCTGTATATAGTTAAAGTAAGCTGCGGTCAACTTGAGCTTGTTGATATCTCCATAGAGCTTGTCCTCAAATGAAGCAGGTGTGGGCCAAAATATCTTTCTCTGTTCTGCATACGTTGGGCAATCCTGCAGCAAATGTTTTGCTGTCATTTTTCCAGTTCTACAATTACATTCATCGGTATCTCCTATCTTTAGTTTATTGAACAAGTGGTATTTCAGCCTGTTATGTCCTGTGCGGAGTCTGAAGATTGCTACTTGTTCTCTTCGGTCGAGTTTGTAATATGCATCATCCTTCTGATGGCCTGGATGCTCTGATTCCCATTTGGTTCTATAAGTGCTTTTTATCAACCTCTTTGCCTCATTATAGGTTATGTCTATGTCAGGCTGTGGTAGTCGTCCGCCCTCTTTTGCCAGTCTGTCAGCCTCTTCGTTTCCAGGTATACTGCAATGTGATGGGATCCACTGTATTACAACTTTTTTGGATTTCTGGCATAGACCATGGAGTGCTGCTCTTAGGTCAGTTAGTTCTGTGCTGTTATTGCTCTTCAGTATTGAGACAGCTGACTTTGCATCTGTGAAGATAGCTATTTGCTTCTCTTTATTTTCCTCCATCAGGAGCATTTCTGCTGCAGTTTTCAGAGCCTCTACCTCCGCTTTGAAGTTACTTGAAAATTTTCCAGTTGCCATTGAATGTGTTTTTTTCACTCCATTTTTTAAATTTAGGAGAATTCCTCCTCCTCCATTCTCTATTGAATTTTTGGCTGATCCATCTGTATATGCATGGGTCCAATTCCTGCTTGGGTAATGTTCTTTTATGTAGTTTAGGGTTATTTCTCTTCTTTCGGTTTCATGCTGAGTGTTCTTTTTCTCAATACCAGGAATGTTTTCTATCATCTCAGGCAGTTGCTGCTGTCTCCAAGCTGGGAACTTGTGTGCATTGTGTATGGGCTTGACTGTTGATATGTTAAGAATAGGATCTGCCCTAATCCTTCGTTTTGCAGTTTCTACAAAGTTGCTACGCTTCAGTCTTCCCTTTCCAAAACCATTAAATCTGTTGTACATAGGGTGGTCTGTCAATCTTCTAAATTTTTCTGCTTGTTGCTGGGCTCTGCTATCTCTTCTATCCTGCATTGGTTGTAAACAAGTGATCTTTTCTAGTTCATTAATAGGCGTTGTCTTCAGGCTTCCAGTTATGATTCGCATTCCTTGGTTTTGGACTCTACTTATTTTGTTAAAGTTTGACTTAGCTGCTGTTGCCCAAGCTGCAATGCCATATTCCAGTACTGGCCTCACCCGTCCAGTATATAACTTCTTGAGAACTTTCTCATCTGCTCCCCACGTTGTACCAGCAAGCTTTTTCATGATTGCCATTCTCTGCCTTGCTCTTGTTCGATTTTTCTCAACCTGTGTCTTCCATGTCAGGCGACGATCAAAGGTGACTCCTAGATAGTTTGGATTTTCTTCATGGCGCAATATTTTTCCATTCAATACCAGCTTAGGTTGCTGAGTTTTAGTTGAGAGGGAGAACACTGTGCATGTTGTTTTCTCCTCACTTATCTTCACTAGCCATGATTTTGACCAGTCCTCTAGCGCTAATAAGGCTTGCTGTATTCTGCTGTTAGCTGTACTAATATATTCTTCAGATGTCCATATGGCTAGGTCATCTGCAAAGGATGATGTGTGTACTCTGGCTGGAAAATTTTCCGTGATGTCATTTATATATGCTAGGAATAATGTTGGTGAAAGAACTCCTCCTTGGGGGACACCTTGCTCCAAGCAGCATCATTTTGCTGGTTTGTCCTTGTACTTTTGTCCTGGCAGTTCTGTTCTCAAGGTAGTGGCTGATCCATTTGTACATTTTCCCACAAACATGCATTTTTTGCAGTTTTACTTTCAGTCCTTCCTTCCATACTTTATCAAATGCTTTTTCTAAATCTATCCAGACCGCTAGTGTGTGCTTTTTCTCTTGGAAGGCATCCTCTATTTCCTGAGCTATATAGGTTATTTGATCTTCAGTGGATCTGTACTTTCTGAATCCTGCTTGGTGAGGTGTTAAGAGTTGGTTTTCTTCCAGATGCCATGTTAGCCTGCCATTGATAATGCGTTCCATTAATTTTCCTACACAGCTAAGAAGACTGATAGGTCGATAGCCATTTGGTTCTTCCAGGTCTTTTCCTTTCTTTGGGACTGGTATTAGTATAGCTTCCTTCCATGCCTGTGGGACTATTCCCTCTCTTCCAGCTGTTAATTTAGGACTGCTAGTAGTTTCTTTTTTGCCTTAGTGCCTAGTCCTATTAGCATTTCATTTGTGATTCCATCCTTTCCTGGTGATGTCTTCTTTTTTAGGGTATTCATTGCCTGTTCCATTTCTTCCATTGTTAGATTTGCCATCATATATTCTGCTGCTGTCTCTGTATATTCTATGATGTATCTGTTTATCTTTGATTGCTTTCTTCTGTTCGGCTTGTAATATCAATGTGGTTTGCACTGGCATAGTGTTCCATTAGTGCATTTGCAGCCTTTTTTCCTGTAAGCAAGGCATTTCCTTGTTTAATTGTTATTTGTTTGTTTCTAGGTCCTTCATTGTTCATGGCTTTCACTAGTTTCCATAGTTTGTTTCCATCCCTGTCAAAATTCAGGTTTTCTGTTTTTTTCCTCCAACAATCTCTTGTTGTTTGATTTACTGTTCTTTTATATTTTGCTGAGATGGCTTTGAGAGAGATGTTCGCTTCAGTTGTTTGTTCTCTCTCTGCGGTCTTCCTAGCATCTTCAACTTTGTCCTCCAAAAATTGTAGTTCTTCAGTCCAGTATGGTTTGTAATTTTTCCTCGCTCCTCTTGGAATAGACTCAGTGGCCGCCTGTATTATTGCTCTGTTTAGACTTTCCACCATTTGCTTCATGTTGCCATATCGTGTATTTACGTTTTCACAATATTTGTCTGTTAGTATGGCAAATCTGTCCCAATCTGCTCGTTTGTAATTCCAACGGGGCAAAGGCTTTTGCTCCTGTGGAACATACTCCATATTTATTACAAGCTTGATTGGTCTGTGGTCACTACCTGCTAATTGGTCCAGCACATGGCGATCGATTTTGTGGAGGATGTCTCCTGTGCAGAAAGCTAAGTCTGGAGTAGAAGTGGTAATCCATCTTCTGGAGTAGAAGCTCGGTGTGTCATCCGCTTTGTTAAGTAGATGGAGATTTGAGTCTATTTCCCAGTCCTCCACTTCATCTCCTCTTTTGTCAGTATCTGGGTATCCCCATCTTTCTGAACGGCTATTAAAGTCTCCGACAACAATGCAATTTGTGTCAGTTATTTCCATGTTTGAGAGTGTAAGATCCTTATCTGCCGGGCTATACTAGATTGTAAATTCTTATTTTCACGTCCTTTATCATTATATCAACACCTATAATTTCCGTTTGGTTGTCAGAGATCACAGATACTTCGCTGCAAGGTATTGTATTTCGTGTAAGTATTACAACTCCTCCTTTGTGTCCTTCGCGGTCGAAACGTGTGGCCTGATATCCCTCGACTGAAAATGTGCGATTGGCGTTGAGGTGTGTCTCTTGAATGCATGCCACATCTATTCTATCTTTATGAAGACGCTGTGTTAGGGAGGCTTTCTTGTTATAAACTCCTTCTGCATTCCATTGTAGTATGTTGAGTGTCCGGGGTGTTTGGTCAATAGCTCTTAACCTACTCCTCTGTGCCTTGACTCCACAGCACAGGGGAAGGTGACCACCAGTAGTCATGGGTGGACCCCCTCGAGGCAGGGGGCCCGGCACTATCACCGCCTGATGGGACTTCACGGGATTAGCACCATAACGATTAATTTTCATCTGTGGCATCATGAAATGATAAAGTTACGTTGCACTTCTTTGTCAAGCCTGTGGCTCAGTACATCCGATTTCGACAAGCATTTGTTCGGGATGCTTTCCCTAGCCTTTGACTGTCCCCAGTCTACCTACAAGGCAGCAGGTTTGTGCGTCACTTCGTCTGGTCCCTCTCCCTTGACCTGTCCGACATGGGTGACCCTACCAGTAGCTGTGCTACCGTCGGCATAGCTCTTGGGGTCATTGGAACGCTCAAGCCCCTCTACCTCGTCAAGGTGGACGCACGGCAGAGGGGAAAGTTAGTTCCATATCCTTTGCAGACGTAGCAGTCACCGCAGCCATTTTTTTTTTTTTTTTTGGCTGTTCGTGATTCCTGTGCAATTTTACGTTCAGTCGTTTACCATTGCTTTCTGAACGACCGGCACTCATACCGAAAGGTATACAACAAGAATATATTCGAATTAACCTAACCCGGAGATAGATAAGACAGAATTATAGATCAATGGAAACCACAATAACTTCACGCGAAATGTCTTCAAGAAACTTGGACACATTTTGTCATCATCTGACTCGTTTACTCTTATTCTCCTCCAAGAACGTTTGAGGATTCACCCTGAGTTGACTGTCTGGTACTAAACAGTTGTAACACACAAAAGTGATTCATCTGCCGTAGCTGATTTAATTGTATGTAAGTAATATTGGGATATAGAGCCGGTTTCCGTGGTCCAAAGTCTTGCGAACGCGGTTCGTGAGCCGCTTACCAGGCGTTCGAAACGCAGCCGCGACCTATTTGTGCAGCAGACCGTGTCGCGTTGAGTTATAACGTGTTGGCAGAAATCAATGGGAAACTACTGAACGTAAAACCTTGCCTAGTACATCAACAGCAGCTGAAGATGTTGCTGCTGACTGCAACTTCCTGCAAGGGATCTGAAACATTTAAAACCAAATATTTGGATAGTCGACAGTTCTTTCAGAAAGTACTGGCATTTGGTACCTCACAGCAACAAAAGTCATATCAGATCAGTTCTGCTCAAACATTCATTACTCAGGAACCCTTCTTTTGTATTGCCGTAATTAGGATGAAACTACAGTTATTCTGGTGTGGCTGGTGAACAAAACAGGTTCAAGGAGAGGAGCTATACATCAGACATATACATAGGCCGAGGTTTTCGCCTTGTCACATTATTTCCTCACCTGTATCCTGTTTACCCTTATGTGATATTATGCGGAGAATAATACACAAAGTATCAAGAAGAGATAAAATCAGAAATGAAGAAATCAGAACTTGAGACAGAAAGACAGACACACGTGCACACGCACATTCGTAAAACCACACATACCTGCATAAATACTTACATCATTTGCACAAACTACAGTTTTGCACTCACTCGATAACACACAAATACGCACTCCCTCGCATATACATATACTCAATCACAATCATGAGCTCAATGGCAAATGTTTACCTATGCACACACACACATACACACACACACATCCCCACACATCCCCACACATCCCCCAACACACATCCCTATACACACCCTCACACACATCCCTCCCCACAAACCCGCCCACCCAAACGAACCCCACTACACATCCCCAACCAACCCACCAAAACCCCCACACATCCCCCACTCACAAACACACACTCGACCCACCGACACATCCCCCACCCACCCATACATCCCCTACCCACACATCCCACACACACATCCCCCATACACACACACACATCTCCCCACCCACACACACATACCCACCAATACTAACATCCCCATCCACACACTCAACCCCAATCCACACACCCACCCACCCACACACCCCACCCACCCATCAACACACACACATCCCTCACCCACCACCCGCCCACACCCACACATCCTTCAACCACCCAGCCAAACACACACCCCCCACCTGCACATTCCCATCCCACACACACACATCCCCCACCCAACAACATCTCCCCTACCACCCACACAACATCCCTCACCAACACATCCATCGTCCACCCACCCACACATCCCCATCCACTCACCATCCGCTCCCCATACACACATCCCCCACCCACACAATATCCCCCACACAAACACTCATCATCAACACACATACCCCAACATACACATCTCCCCATATCCCCCACCCACAAACACCTCACCACTAACACATACATCCCTCATTCACCTAAACATCCTCCAACCATCCACACATCCATCACCCACACACACCTCTACTCACCCACGCATAACCCCCACCCACACATGCATCCCCCATCCCACAGACATCTCCACACCCCCTACACACATTTCCTCACACCCACCCACCCAAACACCCCCACCCACCCGTCTACACACACATCCCTCATTCACCTACCCACACATCCCCCTACCCACCAACACCCAAACACCCCATCCATCCAACCAAACACATATCCATCACCCACACACACACATCCCCCACACATCCAAACATCTCCCACACACCCACATATCCCTCACCCACCCACACATCTCCTTATGCATCCACACATTCCCCCACCCACACATCTCCCCAACAACAGACACATCCCTCAACCATACACACATTCCCCACCCACACATTTCTCACCCACCCACACATCCCCCACACACATCCCTCCACCCATACACATCACCCACCCATACACACATCCATCAAACACAACCCCCACCCACACACCCATCTCCAACCGTCACACACATCCCCACACACATTCCATCATCCACACACATCCCCCACCCATACCATATCCCCCACACACATACCCCACCCACACACTCATCCCCAACCCCCAAGCCCCACACACATCCCCACCACACACACATCCCTCACATACACATCCCCAGACACTCACACATCCCCCCACACACACGCGCACGCACATCCTCACGTCTAGACACATACATGATGCCTCACATAATCACTGAAACTGGTATGAACAAACTCCCACTCTTTACATACACATATATTGACGATTATTGTGAGCATTCTTACAAATATGTAAACAAATTGAGAAAAATTGAAGATATAAAATTGATTAGATTACATAGATTACATTGTATAACGTAGAAAATAGTGATGCGATTAAATAAGTTAATTTTAAAATTGACATAAACATGATGGAATAAGCATATGTAAGTATACATCAGGGCAACATAATGTATATGTGCTCATATTATACATGATAAAATCAAGTGGCATTCAAAATGATAATATGAAAGATGAGAATACACAAAAAATATGGAACAGCATGTTACATGACATGCGTGTGCTCAACTCTCTCTCTATTTTTTCTCACACACACCCACCCACATGCGCGCGCACACACACACGCACACACACACACACACACACACACACACACACACACACACAGGCTTAAGGACTTTTGAGATCTGCTAAAGGTCAGTAATCTTCTTTTGTTGATGATCTTGCCATACGATCGAGTAATAAAGACATACTTCTAGCGGCCTAGAGACCGCTATAACTTGTGAACGCTAAAGATCAATGATACTATTTATATTTACTATCTATCAAACGCTCCTCCGATGGTGTTTCCACCTTGGCGTGGTGGGGGTGCTTGAGTTTCTCAATGACCCTGAGAGCTATGCCGGCGGTAGCGTAGCTAACAGCAGGGCCTCCCAAGCCGGACGGGTCAAAGGGTAGAGAACAGACAAGGAGAATCACCCTGGTCCTCCAGGTTGGGGGTTGAAACGTGGGGTTAACATCCCCACCTTTGTAAAAACTATTTTGTTACGAAACATTTAAATAAGCCTCGAATTCGGACTGACTTATTTGGACAACGATCTCGGAACGTTAACGGACTTTTGAGATTTGGAACATGGAATGTACGGACACTATATCGAGCTGGAGCGGCCAAAGAACTAACCCGGGAGCTGGTTAAATATCACATGTATATAACAGCAATTCAAGAAATAAGATGACCAGTAGATGGTACTTTAGAGTAAAATGGAATTATTGCAATATATGGAGGAAACACCCAAAATAAACATGAATTAGGAACAGGATTTGTCATCAAAAAAGAGTTATGGGGGAACGTTCTAAACTTTAAAGCTGTTAATGACAGGATTAGTAAATTACGAATAAAGTGGAAATGGAAAAATATAACGATGATTAATGTACATGCACCTACCGAAGAGGAAGAAGATTATATTAAAGAAGACTTTTATAATGATCTGGAAGATGACATTGAAGAACCCCCCAAAAAGGATAGCCTGATTGTGTTGGGAGACTTCAATGCAATAATAGGTAGAGAGCAAACTTATAAAAAAGTTGCCGGTACGGAAAGCCTACATACAACTTTAAATGGCAATGGATGAAGAGTCATCAACCTAGCAGAAGCAAAAAGACTGCAGATCAGCAGTACCAGACTGCAAAGAAAGGATGTACATAAACAAACTTGGAAATCACGTGACAAGAGAACCTATAATCAAACAGATCACATTTTAATTAACAACAAAAATGCATCAAATATACAACAAGTTAGAAGTTATAGAGGAGCTGTGTGCCACAGCGACCACTTCCTCGTTGGAGCAAAATTTAAAATAAAACTTAAGAGAGCTTTCTATACTAAATTACAAAGATTACACCCAACATATAACAGAGAAAAACTACAAGAAAGTACAGTCAAAGAGAAATTTACAGATGAAATAAAATGTAAACTTGAAACTCTGCAAAACCCTTTGGAGGAAAGCGTTGACCAAACTTGGTTGAACATCAAGAATACAATTCAAACTACCGCAGAAAGTTTTTTTTAAAGAACTGAAGTCAATAAAACGAGGGCACCAACACAACACATATGGTTTAAAAGACAAAAATGGGAATATGATAGATACCAATGAGGAAATGTGTAACACATGGAAAGAATACTTTGTTGAATTACTAAATTGTGAAGCTCCAAGTAACACTTTCCCACAGGAAGCGGTTCTAACGTGTGAACCACAAATTTAAGAACCTGCTTTTGAAGAAATCCTATTAGTAATAACACGACTTAAAAACAATAACTCAACTGGAGCTGATGGAATTGCTGCTGAATATATAAAGGCAGGCGGCCATGCATTACATCTAAAGCTATACGAGCTAATAATAAATATCTGGAGGACAGAAGAATTACCCCATGACTGGAAAGAGTCATTATTGATAACTATCTTTAAGAAATGAGACAAGTTCCAATGTGAAAATTAGTTAGTTAGTTAGTTAGTTAGTTAGTTAGTTAGTTAGTTAGTCGCGGTTCCAACTTCACGGCAACAGGTCGTCCCCATATTGCTCCTTTCCTGTGCCAGTGAATATCATAAAATGCTCCTCACTGCCCCATGTGAACAATGGAATAGACAGGAGTGTCAGCAAGCCAACATCCCGCACAGGTACACTGTGAATAATGCCGCCGCCAGAATGCCAACACAAAAGTCCTCCACGAAGAATACAGTTCATCGTCGATGAAAACGGCAGTCACCAGAAAGACTTCATTGACCGGGGTTTTATCCCATACGGCTCAGTTTCTTTCTGCAGGGCAACCCACCGAAAGCGCCGCACAAAGCACGAACTCCGTAGCTACAGCGACGACTCCCAGGAGTCTCCTGAAAAATGCACTCGTGAATCGAAAAGGCAAACCGGTCAATCCAGCAACAACCGGCCGTCATTATTCTGAACATGCAGTTCACGCGAAAAACAACCGCGGACAGATGTAAAAGCATTCCAAGCGAAATTCACAGCTCACAGTGTAGCGCCACGCACTCACTCAGTAGCAAGGCGACGAAACCATAGCCTCCTTAGTCACCTCTTACGACGTGCATGGTAGGCAACAGTGTTACTATTCTTTGCTCCCCCGTATGGGCCCCGGCAACACACGGGCGCCAATGTGAAAATTATAGAGGAATATCACTCCTGTCCATAATATCCGCGGTATTACTAAATAGACTACAACCATATTCAGAATACATATTAGGTGACTACCAGGCGGGTTTCAGACAAAACAGATCAAGAATAGATCAGATATTTATCTTACGACAAATAGCCGAGAAAAGTTGGGAATATAAAAGAGATCTCCATAACATTTTTGTGGATTTTAAAAAGGCTTATGATAGTGTCCATAGGAATAGTTTATGGAATGCTATGCAGAAATTTGGAATACCAAGGAAGTTAATCAACATGAACAGACTATGCATGGAAGATACTTATAATATAGTAACATATAAAGACAGGAAATCAGACCCTTTCCAAATAACATCTGGCTTGAAACAGGGCGATGCACTATCGCCGCTCCTTTTAAATCTGAGAGAAAGTTGTAAGGAAGGTAAAGGAGGAATGTGCTATTAAAGGAACATCCAAACTGCTTGGTTATGCAGATGATATAGATATTATAGGGGAAAATGAACAAAAGACATTGGAAATATTGACTTACTTAAAGGAAAAAAGGAAAAAACTCAACAAATGGGGCTGGTTATCAACCAAGATAAGACAGAATATATGGTAATTTCAAGAGAAGGAACGGCTAAAAACTCTGGCCACATACAAATAGATAATATGACCATTAAAAGAAAGGAAACATACAAATACCTGGGTATTAGTCATAAAGACTTACATCTAGCGGCTGAGAGACCGCTATAACTTGTGAACGCTAAAGATAAATGATACTATTTACTATCTATCAAACGGGAGGAAGTAGTTTTAAAATTTGCTAAATGTGAACGTTTAACAGATTTTAAAAAAGGGAAACAACTTATGAGAATATTGTTTAAAGAAATTACTGGATTGCTTACCTTCAGAAACGAAAGTAAACTCGCTTTCTTCTTCTGTTTTTTGTTGTTGTTGTTTTGTTTGTTTAGCGGGTGTGAACTTGATATGTTTATAGAAGAAAACAGTAGTAAACTTGCTGTTGATGACCTTTAACGACTGTCTTTGAGTGAAGCTGATGGTGGACGGCAGATTAATTTCACGAGTACAATGAATAACAACTCTTGATCACATATTTTGATCAAATGTAAGTAATCACGGTTATCTTTCTTTTCCCGTCTGATAGCTCAAATTGCGTGGCTTCAGCGTGATCCCTTAGTAGTGAATGTGGAAAACATCAATACTGATAAAACAATGTGTAAAGTACTGTATTGATAAACTGCACTTCGTTTAGCATCAATAAATAACATCTTATTGCGCTGTAAGAGTTCTTAAAATTGTACACTCACGACAGTGTATGCGTTTTCTCAAATGTCAGGTTATTTACTTCTCCACATCCTAATTACAGGACATCGCTGTCAACACCAGCACTGCTGTTGTTGATGTCTTGGCAAGTTTTTACGTTCAATAGTTTGCCATTGCTTTCTGAAGAACCGACTCCCATACCATCCCGTTAAAACAGCGCGATACGGTCTGCTGCCAAATCAGTCGCAGCTGTGTTTCGAACGCAGGTAAGCGGAATTACGAACCGCGTAATAACACCTTTGCCGCGGAGCCCGGATAAAGTCAGTTACCGAGTAATAAAATCGTTAAAAAAATTCCAAAGAATGAATGTGTGCAATCAGAAAGAGTTCGTTTTAATCTGAAATTACCTCTTGGATAACAAATGCTCCATATACTAACAATACGTGTGATTATGTGCTTTTCGTATTTCAGCCAAAGTATTATTCATGTATTCACTTCATGTGGTATAACCGGCACTGTGGCAAAGCGGCTCCGAATGCAAGTCGCAATCGCGCATTCGAAACACGGCTGCGGGGGAACTTAGAAACAGGCCGCCTTGTGCTGATTTTCATACAATGCAATTAGTGCTTGTCGTTTAGAAAACAATGCCAAACTACTGGATATAACTTGCCAAGAAATCACAAATAGCCAAATAATGCTGTGGTTGACTGCGACGTCCTTAAATGATATGCAGCTAACTGTATGATATATAGCTCTGCAGTGTGCACCTGACGAGACGTAGCAAAATATGTCAGGCAATAAATCGTGCAACATATGGTTTGCGGCTTCTGTCTTTAAATAATAAAATCACGGAGTGATTAGATGTGGCGGTATTTTAGAATACTGGTCTATTTTGGCGGCCTGAAATAAGGAAACGTAGATCACACCAATAATGGTTATTAATAGTATAAGCACTCATATAAAAGATGCTTATTTTGCATAATCAGACCGAACGGGATAAAGAACTTCACAGAATACTTATGTGAGAGGAAGTGAAAATCCCGATTACTTTGTTAGTAAATAATAACAGGAACCTCTATACCAACAAGGAAGCAAGTGTGTGTGTGTGTGTGTGTGTGTGTGTGTGTGTGTGTGTGTGTGTGTGTGTGTGCGTGTGTGTGTGCGTGTGTGTGTGTTTAGAAACGCGTCACCTATGTGTAAGGTTTAATGTGTCGTCACCTTTGACACAGAACGCCCTAGGCTTACAAATGCATGAGACAAGGGAACTGGCGAAGCCTTGGTTCAGTCTCTAACTATCAGTATTTATGTGGCACCATGGAAAGACTCTATTTTCATGGGGGATTGAGATGGCTATTATGCAAATGACTTGCAACATGATGATGATGATGAATGTAGCCTCCAATATCGACTTTATTTCCATTTGCCATATGTCAGTGCTAATTAATATGTGTACACTTCTTCACCTGAGTAAGGAGAATACAGTTTCTCTTTGAATTAAAACATGCCTGACAAGTTGTATTCTTCATTGATTGATTGGAATAATTAAACTTTAATCAGGACTAGCCAGACACGAACACGGACAGCTCCATCATCAGCCAGAGAAACACGGTTATTTGAATCCCGGAAAGCACACAACCTCTCTATTATCTAATGTGTTTCTTTTATTCTTCTTCCATTGGCCACAAGAGGCATCAATTCTCCAGCGTAGTACGAACTTTTGTGTGTGTTGTTCGAATACCGCCATATTGAATTGTTTACTCTTCCATGCAGTGGGAATTGGAAATTGGTAACAACTTAATTCCACCCCGATAGCTAAGCAGCATGAGTTACCCGGGAAGGCTCATCTTGTCAGCAAATACATGTATGACGTCTATCGAAAAGTGCAAAAATCGCGGCCCTGCTGTACACGGGCACAGCTCAATGACGCCCAAAACAAAACAAAAGAAAACTGGACAAACGAAGCAGAAGAAGAAGATATGAATTCCCTACAACTACAAGTATTGATAATTTATCATCTTCATGTGTGTTGCCGAAACTTTCTTGCAACCTCGGAGAGTTCTAAGAAATGTTACATCTATATCTATATAATTTCGTCACAGCTGAGATCTTGGCCTACCCAAAATGTTACCGTAGCAGTTGTTTGTTTTCAGGACATTCCTCTGGGAACTGAAGATAGGACTTGGTCAGTATGGTGCATGATCTGGATTATTTAACGACTCATGTCTTTTGTATTGATTGACGAGCGTCAGACTTCATAACAACTGGGACACGCCCATGTGTGCATTTCACTCACTTAGCTTAGTTGCTTAGCAGATGGTAGAGTATTGGGATTTTGATCGCCTAAGCATAACCACCTGCTACTGCCAATGTAATGTAAATTAGCCTGGCACCAGCACGAAGTGGCTGCAATAACAATACACCCATAAGCTTTGTATGCGAACGTTATCATCGCTAACATCACCACCCCGACAACAATGTTTCTTTGTATTCTGTCTGACCACCTGCTCCTGCCTACACCCGCCCTCACATAAGATGACCTTTCGTCTCGGCAACTCTTGGAGCCGGTAGCCAATCAAATTGCTCCAAACAGCGGAAGCTAGTCACATGACCTCTTTGGCATGTCTGTACTTTTGGTGTGTACTTCATGATCAGAAAGAGAATCAAAGAGGAAAAGAAAACCGAAAATAATGTTTTTACAGGTAATTGTACATCCCAAACTGCACAACTTGTAATTTATGAATGTTTTCTTTCTGTTTGTCTGAAAATTAACGTATTTTAGACTGCATGAAAGGAGGAATTAACATCCGAAGAAGTCAGGGTATCCCCGCCTGCCATTGGGCTTGCATGGAGGAGAAATGGAATGTATTGCTCATTCATTCATTCGATTATGTCAAACATTTGCATACAGTTGCACGTCGGCTTGTGTTGAGTGTTTTTGGGTTAGATGTCGTCGAGCCTTTCGTTGTTTGTGTGTTTCAACATTACAATAATTTGTATATTTGTTAATAATGAAGACGATACTGTTGACTATTGTTTTGTTCTTTGCAATCTTCATGGCGAGTAAAGAAAAACCACGTGTGGATTAATGGATTAATTTATTGTATGGTATACATTATTATTAAAAAATGTCAAAGTACGATAGATAAAGCAGTGTAGCATTAACAGAAAGTAGCTTTAGTTAGTTTATCCTTACCAGTTGGATGTTTCTTAAAAACAATGAACGTTGGTATTATTTTCCTTACAGCAATAATATATTATTATTTACTGGTAATTAAATTGTTGCAATGATGTGATTGTGAAAAATCTGGATGGGGATCCACAGCTAGATGAAAGGACAGGATCATGACATAGCAGAGTAGGTCGATATACAATTATACAAAACATCCAGCAGAGGGATGATGGAAGTGGAAGCGGTCACTGCATCTATGAGATGGCAATCACTATCTAATCTTATCTCATACTGCTTTCATTAACATAGATCCAGGGAATCTTCATAGATGTGATTTGTCAGAAGAATGCTGAAAATTCCTCGGATGCTCAAAATGAGTAATCTAAACATTTTTAAAGAGTAAGGCACAAAGAAACTTATCAGAAACTTAAGAAACAAGGCGGTCATCATTGTTTCACATGAGAAGACAAAATTTAGAACATATTGTGACAACTTTAAAGATTTGTGGAAGAAGACGTAAAGGAAGACAGTGAGAGACAATTTTTGACAAACTTTCGCCATGGCAAAGAAGGGCGTTAGCACATGAATTGATAATTCCATTAAAGATTGCAAGTTGTGGAGCAGCATGATCATGGAACAAAAGAAAAAGCAGCGACTGCAGCAGGATATAACAATATGAATTGGAAACAAATAGGTATATTTAGCTCCTGTGAAAAGAAGAGACATACTAAACACAGACACAATGCACATACCTTACAAGGAAATCCATTGTACACAGGTGAAAACACAGTCAGCGACTTATCCAAAATCGGAAGCAACCAATAAATATATAAAATTAAATCTTCTTCTTCTTCTTCTTCTTCAGCATTCCGAGCCATTGAGGTTCTTTGCTGCAAATACAATCTGTCTCCATTCGTCTCTCTGGTGGACCTTCTCTTGCCAGTCGTTGATTCCAAGTGCTTGTAGGTCTGTATGTATATTATCTCTCCACCGCCTTCTTGGTCTACCTCGGGGTCTACGGTCATTTATTTCCTGAGTGTAAGCGAGTTTTGTTTCCCTATTATCTTCCATTCTTTCTATATGCCCCAGCCATTGTAGTCTATTAGCCTTCATGATACCAGTGATTAGCGGGGACTTAAACAAATCATAAATGTCTTTGTTACTTCTTCTTTTCCACTCTCCACTTTGTGTATCCCTAATGGGTCCAAATATTAAATTAAATTAAATAATTAAAAAAATTAAATAATAAAATAAAATATAAGTACAATAGGACACAAAGGATGGCCGATATTTCGATTCTAAGAATCTTTGTCAAGGACAGGACAACACAAATAGATAAAAAAAAATGCAAAAAAAAATCACAAAATAAATGGACACAACTACTTGGTTCCCATGTGGGAGAAGAAATGGTGGTTTGAGCTGGTTCACAAAGGCGCTCTTTTGGCTACAAAATTTACGTATATTTAGGTTTCCAGAGGGACAGATAGGATTTATGTTGCCAAAGATATGTGAACAGTCTGATATGAATATATTATAATATATAGAGGTGTGTAGACAGTTAGGTATGAATATATAGAGGGAGGACAGCATAGTTATAAACCGTGTAAACAGTTCAGTATGAATAAACAGAGGCGTATGAACAGTTGGATATGAATATATAGAGGGAAGATGGCATGATTATTCAGTAGCGTCCACAACAGTATTGATACTTGCTGGATGGAAGCATCCCAGAGAGTTTATTAATTGGCTTTCAATTTTTAGCCTAATGGAATTGGAGAAGCAAGGTTTCAATGCAGTGATGCATACATCATCGACTTCATTATCGTTGGAAGAATTAAAATGGTTGGGGACAGGTTTGTCAGCGCCCTGGTTAATATCTCTGAGGTGTTCCCTAAAGCGGTCAGCAAGGCGTCTGCCAGTTTGACCATTATATTTCAGGTAACATCTCTTCAGCATGATCATGATCACTCATGCCAGTCGGCAAGGCAATTGATGATGATGATTTGCTGGTATTGACCGACTTCAATATAACTTTTTTAGCAGCACATTGTTTCTGTTGTGTGTTCTTTTTAAGTTAAAATACTTTGATTTGTCTGCAGCCTGTCATATAAATAATATTTAAGGTAGACCTATATCAAACACAAACGTGGCTTGGCAGCACTGAAGACACGCATGAAGCAGAGCTGCTTGTCTTGTTGGTCAACCATCTGGTCTTCTCATTGATTGATTGTGGCCTGGGGATTTTGATACTTTTTTGATTTCCAGTATGTACGAAAAACCAGCGTACATTAAAAATTAATGAATGCGAAGCATCTTGGATTGAACACAAGATACCCCTATTACAATCAAGAGATGTATGCTTTGGCTAACATTGATGAAGTTGAGACTCGCACTTAGGCCTGGTCTAAGGCATTCATCATTTCTGATGTGATATAGTCTGAACCCCAGGTCTTGGTGGATTTAAAATATTTAAGGACAATCTGAACTTCCATCTTCAAAAAATGTATGGTCCTTCATTGTTATGGGGAAAATCAAACAATCTTCTTGAATCATTGAAAGGTCTTTCATGTACTGTGACCATCTGATCCTTCTTAGGTCGTTATGATTTTGCAATTTTGCTATATTTGCTTTTCAGGCAACCCGTTGATGTGGGCATCCTTTTGTTAGTATGGTCATTAATTTTATTGTGCATTAATTTGGTGTTTTGAATGTTGTTTTTCAACTTTTCTCAAGCCTTGTTTATTTTGCCTCTTTACATAATTTTTTAACTTTTATTTGAATCTCTTCAAATTATTAATGGTTATTTTTGTTTCTAATGGTTAAACCTATACGTCTGCAATCTCAGGAATGACCGTGTCGATGTGTATTAAGTTTTCCCTACCACAAAACAGGTGCTTGCCCATCAGAAATGGTGTGTAGTAACTTTCATCTACCAGAAATGGTGTGTAGTAATTTGTCCCTAACATCTGTGGATCCACTTGTGGCTTACTAAGATTTAATATGTTTGTATTGTTTACAGGGTAAAGTTGGGGACTAGGTATGAGTAAGCCACGAACTTGTTTGTTGGCGCCATGAAGGCATCAAGCTCTTCACAAATGCCTTCCGCCTTGCTGCCTCCCCAGCAGCAGCAAGAACATCCGCTGTTGTGCTCACCACAGCATCAGCAGCTTGTACAGGTAACATCCAGACAACATCAGGTGTTGCAGCCAAGTCGCCAACAGCATCCCCAGCAGCAGAACTCACCTCATCAACATCAACAGCAGCAACAATCCAAGTGCAATAGCCATCCAGCCGGATATACTCACCAGCAGCCGAGGCTCCTGGTCAGGGATATTGGAGACAAAAATTATGAGTTTTTATCTCATGTGGGATCAGGTGAGCTTCTCAGTATTTGTTTGTTCTTTTTGTAAAAACTCTTTTGTTGTTGTTGATAACTCGAGGAGTGGCTGGTTGTTTTGTTAGAAAGCTAGATTCTCTTTCAGGAGACTCAGGTTTGAATCCTCTTTAAGGTGTCGATTTTTTCTGTCGGGGTAAAAAGTAAACTCTAACCTGCAAAGTTCAGGGCCACGGCACCAGCCAGGCAGCTTTAATTCCAAAGGTTCAGAACCTGTTATGTTGTCTTTCTTGAACTTCTGGGCTTATTGCTCCTTTGCAGCTAGTGCTTGGTGAAAGTGAAAGAGCTTCTTGCATTTTGTAGTTGTTGTGTAAAATGTGTTTTATCATAACTGATTGGCAGTAAATTTCTTCTTTCTGTGATGTCTTGTGTATGTAAGGTATCTTCTGCCACTGGTTCCTTCTTCTGCTAGTCCTCCACTTCTTCTGTGCTACTTCTTCTCCTCTTATTCTTATACTGCTGCTTCTTCAGTTACTCTTACTGTTCTTCATTTTCATGTTTTTCAGCAACTTCTTTACCCGCTTTACTGTCTTATTTTTAATTTGCTCCTCCTCCCTTATGATTTTAAGCTCCCTCCTCTTCTTGTCCATAGTTAGTCCACAAATTGACTCGTGCATACCAAGACTAATTTCTCTGTGCTTCGGAACAATGCAGCATAACACTTGTTACATTCATGAAGAGAGGTACATTTTTTCTTTATTTTCTAGTGCCAATACATCCCTGCAGCAGTTAATCACTGTTACTGGTCTGAAATTATTTGAACATTTTCCATTGCCACTGACAATGTTTTCCTTGCCCCATTAGAAAAACATCAGCATTCCCTTTACTCCATTTTTTGTTGCATTTGTAAATGCATGGACCCAGGTATTTCCTGTGTGTGGTTCACAGTGGTTTCAGATGTTCCCTATCTGTGGTTCATTGTGGTTTGGGTGTTCCGTCTATGGTTTCATGTGTTCCTTGTCAGTGATTTCTGGTGTTCCCTGTCAGTGGTTTCAGATGTTCCCTGTCTGTGGTTTCAGGTGTTCCCTTTCTGTGGTTCACTGTGGTTTCAGGTGTTCCCTTTTTATGGTCCACTGTGGTTTCAGGTGTTCCCTGTCTGAAGTTTCAGGTGTTCCCTGTATGTAGTTCACTGGTTTCAGGTGTTCCCTGTCAGTGGGTCACTGTGGTTTTAGGTGTTCCCTCTCTATGGTTCACTGTGGTTTCAGGTGTTCCCTGTCTGTGGTTCATTGGTTTCAGGTGTTCCCTTCTGTGGTTCACTGTGGTTTCATGTGTTCCCTGTCTGTGGTTTTAGGTGTTCCCTGTCAATGGTTCACTGTGGTTTCAGATGTTCCCTGTCTGCGGTTCACTGGTTTCAGGAGTTCCCTGTCTGTGGTTCACTGTGGTTTCAGGTGTTCCCTCTCTATGGTTCACTGTGGTTTTAGGTGTTCCCTCTCTATGGTTCACTGTGGTTTTAGGTTTCCCTGTCTGTGGTTCACTGTGGTTTTAGGTGTTCCCTCTCTATGGTTCACTGTGGTTTTAGGTGTTCTCTGTCTGTGGTTCAGTGGTTTCAGGTGTTCCCTGTCTATGGTTCACTGTAGTTTCAGGTGTTCCCTCTCTATGGTTCAATGTGGTTTTAGGTGTTCCCTGTCTGTGGTTCATTGGTTTCAGGTATTCCCTGTCTGTGGGTCACTGTGGTTTTAGATGTTCCCTCTCTATGGTTCACTGTGGTTTCAGGTGTTCCCTCTGTATGGTTCACTGTGGTTTCAGGTTTTCCCTGTCTGTGGTTCACTGTGGTTTTAGGTGTTCCCTCTCTATGGTTCACTGTGGTTTTAGGTGTTCCCTGTCTGTGGTTCACTGTGGTTTTAGATATTCCCTCTCTATGGTTCACTGTGGTTTCAGGTGTTCCCTCTGTATGGTTCACTGTGGTTTTAGGTTTTCCCTGTCTGTGGTTCATTGGTTTCAGGTGTTCCCTGTCTGTGGTTTCATGTGTTCCCTGTCTGTGGTTTCAGGTGTCCCCTGTCTGTGGTTCACTGGTTTCAGGAGTTTCCTGTCTGTGGTTCACTGTGGTTTCAGGTGTTCCCTCTCTATGGTTCACTGTGGTTTTAGGTGTTCCCTGTCAGTGGTTCACTGTGGTTTCAGGTGTTCCCTCTCTATGGTTCACTGTGGTTTTAGGTGTTCCCTCTCTATGGTTCACTGTGGTTTTAGGTGTTCCCTGTCTGTGGTTCAATGTTGTTTTAGGTGTTCCCTGTTAGTGGTTCACTGTGGTTTCAGGTGTTCCCTCTCTATGGTTCACTGTGGTTTTAGGTGTTCCCTCTCTATGGTTCACTGGTTTCAGGTGTTCCCTGTCTATGGTTCACTGTCATTTTGTGTGTTCCCTGTCTGTGGTTTTATGTGTTCCCTGTCTGTGGTTCACTGTGGTTTCAGATGTTCCCTGTCTGTGGTTTCATGTGTTCCCTGTCTGTGGTTCACTGTGGTTTTAGGTGTTTCCTTTCTGTGGTTCACTGTGGTTTCAGATGTTCCCTGTCTGTGGTTCACTGTGGTTTCAGGTGTTCCCTCTCTATGGTTCACTGTTGCTTCAGGTGTTCCCTGTCTGAAGTTTCAGGTGTTCCCTGTTTGTGGTTCACTCTTTTCAGGTGTTCCCTCTCAATTATTCACTGTGGTTTCAGGTGTTCCCTGTCTGTGGTATCAGGTGTTCCCTGTCTGTGGTTTCAGGTGTTCCCTGTCTGTGGTTTCAGTTGTTCCCTCTCTATGGTTCACTGTGGTTTCAGGTGTTCCCTGTCTGTGGTTCACTGTGGTTTTAGGTGTTCCCTGTCTGTGGTTCACTGTGGTTTCAGGTGTTCCTTGTCTGTGGTTCACTGTGGTTTCAGGTGTTCCCTGTCTGGTTTCAGGTGTTCCCTGTCTGAAGTTTCAGGTGTTCCCTGTATGTGATTCACTGGTTTCAGATGTTCCCTGTCTGTGGTTCACTGTGGTTTCAGGTGTTTCCTGTCTGTGGTTTCAGGTGTTTCCTGTCTGTGGTTTCAGGTGTTCCCTCTCAATGGTTCACTGTGGTTTCAGGTGTTCCCTGTCTGTGGTTCACTGTGGTTTCAGGTGCTCCCTCTCAATGGTTCACTGTAGTTTCAGGTGTTCCCTGTCTGTGGTTTCAGGTGTTCCCTCTCAATGGTTCACTGTAGTATCAGGTGTTCCCTGTCTGTGGTTCACTGTGGTTTCAGGTGTTATCTGTCTGTGGTTCAAAGTAATTTAATGCTACTTGCAGTTTCTAACTAGAAACTAGGGTGCATTACAGAAAAGCTTTTTTTAAACAAAAACGTTTATAAGTTCTGTCCAGTTCTTATTTCCCCAATTCTACAGAGATGCTTCACTGCTATTATCTCTTTCCAAAACCTCTGGTATTTGTGGTGGTTTGAAAATCCTCTAAATTTATTTGTTTGTTGCTAGGTCATGCCAACTATTCTGTCCACCATTGTAATGTCATCTTTTCCAGTTCATTTATGGCTTTTGTCTTATGCCTCAAGTTATGGTTCTCATTGCTTGGTTCTTGAATAAATGCATTTTTTCAAGGTTTGATTTAGCTGCTATAGCCCAGACTGCGATACTTGTTCAAGGATTGGCTTCACGTGTTCATTGTATACTTTCTTGTGAACTGCTCCTAACGTTACACCAGCAAATTTATATCTGCCATCTTTGTCATGACCTTTTGCGATTTCTCTCTACCTTTATCATCTGAGTCATATAATCAAAAGTGATACTTAAGTAGTTTATATATTTTATATTCATTCACTGACCACTACAGAAATAAATGGCAAACTACTGAACATAAACTTGCCAAGAAATCACAAACAGCCAAAACATGCTGGGGTTGACTGAAATCCTGTAACGGATATGCAACTCATTTTTTGTATACTGATCACGCCACCCACTGATTGCCGATTGATGTATACAAATATAGGTCTGGCACCATATGCAAAATACACCTTTAGCAGTGTAGAAGGCTTCTTTACTTGCTTCTAAAACAACAAATACACCTTTAGCCGTGTTGAAGGGTTCTTTACTACTTCTAAAACAACAAATACACCTTCAGCCGTGTAGAAGGGTTCTTTACTTGCTTCTAAAACAACAAATACACCTTCAGCCGTGTAGAAGGGTTCTTTACTTGCTTCTAAACAAAAAAAAACAAATACACCCTAAACCATGTAGAAGGGTTTACTTGTTTTTTTTTTTTTAAATGACAAAATTTGTCCTTCGATTATACCTTGCGGCAACATTCTATTCCTTTTGTATCGTGTATGCCTTTGTTTTTATTCTAGCAGCTAGTTTCTTAAATACTGACTGATCCATCTGCATATGTTCCCATATTCTTGATTCCTTGTAGCTTTACTTTCAATCCCTCCTTTCATGCTGTATCAAATGCTTTTTCTTAATCTACCCAGATCAGTGTGTTTGCTTTTATTTAAAACTCCCTTGAAAGACAGCCTCTGCTTTCTGGGTTATGTGTGATTTGATCTTTAGTGGATGCATGTGTTTTCTTAGTTCTGCTTGCTTTGGAGTGAGTGGTGTGTGTGTTTTGTTTTTTTGCCACTTCGGTTATCGTTTCATTAATTCTTCTATAAACAATTTCACAAGTTTTTAATTGGCACTCATAGAAGTAGAAAAGCAAGGACAGACTAGACAGCATTAAAATTGAAAGCTGTAGTTACCATGTCTGATCATGGTAAAAATGTGTTATTAACCAAGTGTGTATTCATACACCTGAACTGATAACTTTTATCTCATCTCATTATGTTCCTCTTGTACCTTGCGGTGTCGAGGTGAAGTATAAACATCGTGAGAGTGCCGATTATGGGCTTCATATATCGATATTCCCATGGACTCTGCTATTCCCTCCGTCCAACGTTTACGTGGTCTGCCTCTTCCTCTGTTTCCATCTGGTCTGTACATCATTTCTTGTTGTGGTATACTGTTGACTGGTAACCTACTTGCATGGCCAAACCATTTGACTTGTTGCTTTCTAATAAATTCTAGTGCTGCTTTAACCCCCACTTTAGTCCTGATTTTTTCATTTCTGATCTTATCTCTTCTTGATACGTTGAGTATTCTTCTCAGGAACCTCATTTCTGTTGTTGTGATTTTTCTTTTCTCTTTTTCTGTCATTGTCCAGGTTTGGCATTGGTAGCATAGAGTTGGTAGGAAGATTGTGTTGTAAAGTGCTTTCTTAGTAGTTATTGATACATGTTTGTTCTTTAGTATTGGTGCCATTTGTCCAATGAGTTGATTTGCCTTATTGCACCTATTTTCGATCTCGTCTTCTGATCTGCCATTTGATGATATTATACTTCCTAGGTACTTGAAACTCTTTACTTGTTTCAAGGGATGTTCGTTTAGGTGAATTGTTGTTGTTTGTTCTTCTTTAGTTATAGTCATTACCTCTGTTTTGCTTGTGCTAATTTTCATGTTATGTTCCCTACACATTTCGTTTAGACTATTCATGTGGTCTTGTAATTCAGCTTCTAATTTTGCTATTAGTGCTTGGTCGTCCGCAAACAGGAGTTCTCTAATGGTTAGATTTGCAGATAGTTCTTCTTCTGTGTTCTCGTCATGCGGTATTCTTGCTGTCTCTGCTTGGCTGGTTTCTTTACATATGTTGTCTATATATGTTATGAACAAGAGAGGGGACAGGACACAACCTTGTTGTACTCCAGATCTTATGGTGAAGGGTTCTGAGTGTCCTCCAGTTACTCTCACTATGCATTCACTGTTGTTGTATAAACTTCTACATAGGTTTGTTAGATGTGTACTCACTCCATATTGTTTAAGGATTTCCCACAGCTTGTTTCTATCTACCCTATCAAATGCCTTTTCTTGGTCGCCAAAGGCTAAGTAGAGTGTTTCATTGAATTCGATTGATTTTTCTATAAGTTGTCTAAAAGCAAAAATGGCATCTGTGCATCCTTTGTTTGTCCTAAATCCATAATTTATTCATAATTTATTTCTACCCATTGAGATAACACGTAGGTCTCAGAATTTTGTATTAACCATGCATAGGTTATATAAAAAAACACATCAGACCGTAATGCTATGTCTAGTATATTATGAACATTTTAAAAAGTGGCATGATTTGTTGGTTCCTATAAGGAACATGGCAATATCAGTTTTGGAAAACCATTGAGGCCTCTAACACATCACATGAACAAATTTTTAAGTATTTGTCGTAGTTGTAATGCTTTGTTACTTTAGTGTCGTCCCTGGAGTGAGGGGAATCAACACCCACATTTATTTTAATTCAATATCACTATTCTGGAGATATCCACCAGACTTCGTCCACAACACTCCCTCAGTCTAAAGACACCTTCTTCTCACTCTTACTCACCCCTGGATCATGCCCCCTCTCATTCTTCCTCAACATAACATACTTGACCACTCTAGCTTCAACAAATAAATACAAGAAATTTATTAAAGCAAAGAGTATATGTGGGAGAAATGTGTGTGTGTATAATGTGTAGAATGTGTGTCGTATATTCTAAGGTGTATATAGACTCAGATCAGTGTTTCCAGGAGAAAAGTCATTCTCATCCTTGTGCTGAGCACACACCAGCACCATGTATTCCGGACAGACAACCTCACCCAGGTGATGCTTCTCCGGTCACTTGACGACTTTCTCTGTTGTCTCTTGAACCATTCGGATGCTTTGACATCCACATCGAACACTGTCTAATGCTGTTCTTCAATTTCCTATACTCTGTGAATCTTCTATGCTATTATTGTTTGTTAATCACAGAATTCTATCACTATTGTTACTGTTACTTGGGAAATCTTAATTGTTCTATTGTCACTGGTTATAACAGATTCCCCATCTCGATAACATAATCTAAATGTTCCAGGTATGTATATAGTTATATGAGTGTGCCTGGTATCTGTGTTATCTATAATGTTCTGACTGTTCAGTGATCAAGCTATCACTTAAATAAACACATATCATTAGCATGTCCGGTTCAGCTGAAGCCAGGTTCCCGCAGACCAACTGGGGTATAAACCCAATTTCTTCTTCGTTCATCCAGAGTTTTTTTTCGGACGTGATTGCGTTGTGCCTGTTTACAGCAGAGCTGCGTTCTTGCGCCGTTAGGCCGACACATCCGACTTCTGCGGGCATTTGTTGACCGGGTTAACCTTCCCGGGGGTTTCTTAGGACGTTAGACTCACTGTTGTGGTGTTATCTCCCATCCCATCTTGGCCCATACAGAACAGCCAAAGGCATCCTGGTCAGCCCTCAAGGGAAGGCAGGGGCAGACCATGGGCATTCCCCGCCATCCAAGGAGGCTTCCATAATTGCAGAGCCATCACACAGAGCTCTGGTACTGGGCTCACCCAAGGAATCGTCACGTCCTGCACATGGCTGCTTAGCCTCACTTCCGTATATTGGGCCTTCCGTTCACCATAGGCTGTTCTTCCAGAAGCCAGAAGAATGCAGTTTGCAGATGACATCCACACAGTGAGCTTTCGATTCGGACTTTCCACGTAATGGATTTGCTATCCGAGCAATATTCCATTTTGTGCCACTAGGACACTTTTTCCACCTTTTATGAAGCCCACACAGTGAGCTTTCGATTCGGACTTTCCACGTAATGGATTTGCTATCCGAGCAATATTCAATTTTGTGCCACAAGGACACTTTTTCCACCTTTTATGAAGCCAACACATTGAGCTTTCGATTCGGACTTTCCAAGTAATGGATTTGCTATCCAAGCAATATTCCATTTCATGCCTCTGGGAGGCTTGTGTAACCGACATGCCTGTGGTATGAAGTGTGGCAGTCTAAATACTTCTTCATGTACATTTAAATGTCAACCTGAATACAGTTAAAGTAAGCTGCAGTCGACTTGAGCTTGTTGATATCTCCATAGAGCTTGTCCTCGAATGAAGCAGGTGTGGGCCAAAATATCTTTCTCTGTTCTGCATATAATGGGCACTCTTGCAGCAAATGTTTAGCTGTCATTTTACCAGTTCCACAATTACATTCATCTGTATCTCCTATCTTTAGTTTGTTGAACAAGTGGTATTTCAGCCTGTTATGTCCTGTACGGAGTCTGAAGATTGTTACTTGTTCTCTTCGGTCGAGTTTGTAATATGCATCATCCTTCTGGTGGCCTGGATGCTCTGATTCCCATTTGGTTCTATAAGTGCTTTTTATCAACCTCTTTGCCTCATTATAGGTTATGTCTATGTCAGGCTGTGGTAGTCGTCCGCCCTCTTTTGCCAGTCTGTCAGCCTCTTCATTTCCAGGTATACTGCAATGTGATGGGATCCACTGTATTACAACTTTTGTGGATTTCTGGCATAGCCCATGGAGTGCTGCTCTTAGGTCAGCTATTTCTGTGCTGTTATTGCTCTTCAGTATTGAGACAGCTGACTTTGCACCTGTGAAGATAGCTATTTGCTTCTCTTTATTTTCCTCCATCAAGAGCATTTCTGCTGCAGTTTTCAGAGCCTCT
Organism: Cepaea nemoralis; assembly: GCA_014155875.1. NCBI lineage: Eukaryota > Metazoa > Mollusca > Gastropoda > Stylommatophora > Helicidae > Cepaea > Cepaea nemoralis. The sequence continues at coordinate 121,937 of JACEFZ010006667.1, read as the reverse complement.
ACCTCCGCTTTGAAGTTACTTGAAAACTTTCCAGTTGCCACTGAATTTGTTCTTTTCACTCCATTTTTTAAATTTAGGAGAATTCCTCCTCCTTCATTCTCTACTGAATTTTTGGCTGATCCATCTGTATATGCATGGGTCCAATTGCTGCTTGGGTAATGTTCTTTTATGTAGTTTAGGGTTATTTCTCTTCTTTCGGTTTCATGCTGAGTGTTCTTTTTCTCAATACCAGGAATGTTTTCTATCATCTCAGGCAGTTGCTGCTGTCTCCAAGCTGGGAACTTGTCTGCATTGTAAATGGGTCTGACTGTTGACATGTTAAGTATGGGATCTGCCCTAATCTTTCATTTTGCAGTTTCTACAAAGTTGCTACGCTTCAGTCTTCCCTTTCCAAAACCACTAAACCTTTTATACATAGGGTGGTCTGTCAATCTTCTAAATTTTTCAGCTTGTTGCTGGGCTCTGCTATCTCTTCTATCCTGCATTGGTTGTAAACAAGTGATCTTTTCTAATTCATTAATAGGCGTTGTCTTCAGGCTTCCAGTTATGATTCGCATTCCTTGATTTTGGACTCTACTTATTTTGTTAAAGTTTGACTTAGCTGCTGTTGCCCAAGCTGCAATGCCATATTCCAGTACTGGCCTCACCCGTCCAGTATATAACTTCTTGAGAACTTTCTCATCTGCTCCCCACGTTGTACCAGCAAGCTTTTTCATGATTGCCATTCTTTGCCTTGCTCTTGTTCGATTTTTCTCAACCTGTGTTTTCCATGTCAGGCGACGATCAAAGGTGACTCCTAGATAGTTTGGATTTTCTTCATGGCGCAATATTTTTCCATTCAATACCAGCTTAGGTTGCTGAGTTTTAGTTGAGAGGGAGAACACTGTGCATGTTGTTTTCTCCTCACTTATCTTCACTAGCCATGATTTTGACCAGTCCTTTAGCGCTAATAGGGCTTGCTGTATTCTGCTGTTAGCTGTACTAATATATTCTTCAGATGTCCATATGGCTAGGTCATCTGCAAAGGATGATGTGTGTACTCTGGCTGGAAAATTTTCTGTGATGTCGTTTATATATGCTAGGAATAATGTTGGTGAAAGAACTCCTCCTTGGGGGACACCTTGCTCCAACAGCATCATTTTGCTGGTTTGTCCTTGTACTTTTGTCCTGGCAGTTCTGTTCTCAAGGTAGTGGCTGATCCAATTGTACATTTTCCCACAAACATGCATTTTTTGCAGTTTTACTTTCAGTCCTTCCTTCCATACTTTATCAAATGCTTTTTCTAAATCTACCCAGACCGCTAGTGTGTGCTTTTTCTCTTGGAAGGCATCCTCTATTTCCTGAGCTATATAGGTTATTTGATCTTCAGTGGATCTGTACTTTCTGAATCCTGCTTGGTGTGGTGTTAAGAGTTGGTTTTCTTCCAGATGCCATGTTAGCCTGCCATTGATAATGCGTTCCATTAATTTTCCTACACAGCTAAGTAGACTGATAGGTCGATAGCCATTTGGTTCTTCCAGGTCTTTTCCTTTCTTTGGGACTGGTATTAGTATAGCTTCCTTCCATGCTTGTGGGACTATTCCCCTCTTCCAGCTGTAATTTAGGACTGCTAGTAGTTTCTTTTTTGCCTTAGTGCCTAGCTCCTATTAGCATTTCATTTGTGATTCCATCCTTTCCTGGTGATTTCTTCTTTTTTAGGGTATTCATTGCCTGTTCCATTTCTTCCATTGTTAGATTTGCCATCATATATTCTGCTGCTGTCTCTGTATTTCTATGATGTATCTGTTTATCTTTGATTGCTTTCTTCTGTTCGGTTGTAATATCAATGTGGTTTGCACTGGCATAGTGTTCCATTAATGCATTTGCAGCCTTTTTTCCTGTAAGCAAGGCATTTCCTTGTTTAATTGTTATTTGTTTGTTTCTAGGTCCTTCATTGTTCATGGCTTTCACTAGTTTCCATAGTTTGTTTCCATCCCTGTCAAAATTCAGGTTTTCTGTTCTTTTCCTCCAACAATCTCTTGTTGTTTGATTTACTGTTCTTTTATATTTTGCTGAGATGGCTTTGAGAGAGATGTTCGCTTCAGTTGTTTGTTCTCTCTCTGCGGTCTTCCTAGCATCTTCAACTTTGTCCTCCAAAATTTGTAGTTCTTCAGTCCAGTATGGTTTGTAATTTTTCCTCGCTCCTCTTGGAATAGACTCAGTGGCCGCCTGTATTATTGCTCTGTTTAGACTTTCCACCATTTGCTTCATGTTGCCATATCGTGTATTTATGTTTTCACAATATTTGTCTGTTAGTATGGCAAATCTGTCCCAATCTGCTCGTTTGTAATTCCAGCGGGGCAAAGGCTTTTGCTCCTGTGGAACATACTCCATATTCATTACAAGCTTGATTGGTCTGTGGTCACTACCTGCTAATTGGTCAAGCACGTGGCGATCGATTTTGTGGAGGATGTCTCCTGTGCAGAAAGCTAAGTCTGGAGTAGAAGTGGTAATCCATCTTCTGGAGTAGAAGCTCGGTGTGTCATCCACTTTGTTGAGTAGATGGAGATTTGAGTCTATTTCCCAGTCCTCCACTTCATCTCCTCTTTTGTCAGTATCTGGGTATCCCAATCTTTCTGAACGGCTATTAGTCTCCGACAACAATGCAATTTGAGTCAGTTATTTTCATGTTTGAGAGTGTAAGATCCTTATCTGCCCGGCTATACAGATTGTAAATTCTTATTTTCACGTCCTTTATCATTATATCAACACCTATAATTTCCGTTTGGTTGTCAGAGATCACAGATACTTCGCTGCAAGGTATTGTATTTCGTGTAAGTATTACAACTCCCCCTTTGTGTCCTTCGCGGTCGAAACGTGTGGCCTGATATCCCTCGACTGAAAATGTGCGATTGGCGTTGAGGTGTGTCTCTTGAATGCATGCCACATCTATTCTATCTTTATGAAGACGCTGTGTTAGGGATGCTTTCTTGTTATAAACTCCTTCGGCATTCCACTGTAGTATGTTGAGTGTCCGGGGTGTTTGGTCAATAGCTCTTAACCTACTCCTCTGTGCCTTGACTCCACAGCACAGGGGAAGGTGACCACCAGTAGTCATGGGTGGACCCCCTCGAGGCAGGGGGCCCGGCACTATCACCGCCTGATGGGACTTCATGGGATTAGCACCATAACGATTAATTTTAATTTGTGACATCATGAATTAAGTTACGTTGCACTGCTTTGTCAAGCCTGTGGCTCAGTACATCCGATTTCGACAAGCATTTGTTCGGGGTGCTTTCCCTAGCCTTTGACTGTCCCCAGTCTACCTACAAGGCAGCAGGTTTGTGTGTGACTTGGTCTGGTCCCTCTCCCTTGACCTGTCCGACATGGGTGACCCTACCAGTAGCTGTGCTACCGTCGGCATAGCTCTTGGGGTCATTGGAACACACAAGCCCCTCTACCTCGACAAGGTGGACACACGGTAGAGGGGTAAACCCAATTTAAGATGCCTCTCAGAAATCTCTGTCCTCAGTTTGCAAGCCATCATTTTCAATAACTGTGTTTCTAGCTTCACTGTGGAATATCGAAGCACATTCAGATGGAACCTGAAGAATAGAACACCCTGGTGAGAGCAACTCAATTCTGACCTTCATTAGGTGAGTGTAGGCCGATAGCAGCACTCAGCTCTATAACAGAGAACCAAACTCTGTCATACGGCCAAATAGCTCATCACATTATCTGAGTCATGGTAAAACAAGGAAAGATTAAAGGAAAAGGGTAGAAACTCAGCAGAGGCCCTACTGGAAGATCCTACCATTTCACATTCCCCCCATCTCTCCCCACCACCCTCAATCTCTCTGAATAGTGTCCCACTACATTGACCTTAACTCCCTGAGTTAAATGATATATCACACAGGCTAGTTTAAACTACACAATTGGCCACTGGTGCCGACGCTCCTATGATACTTTCTATCACCGCACTTATCATACATTCTATCACTAATCATAATCTAAGCTAAATATGATTAATAGAATACCATATAGCAATTCTCGTTGCAGATAGAGATTATATAACCACAGACTGGATCGATGTCCGCCGATATATCTATATCAACAAATTGACATTATAATCTCGCTCTATAACACAACTGAGAATGCCGTTCCTCTCCTCATCACTTCAGAACTTGTGGTCGACTAACTCAACTTTGTTTACCTCAATTAGTTTTAATTTTGAGGCTTGAGTGATGTCACCAAATTGCCTAGACGCTAGACAGTCCCGAATCTGGTTTTCTCCCTCTATTTTAGACAGTGTGGAATCACCCCGCTGTCTAGTTTGCTTTCATCTGGGAATCCTTTGTCTCGTACAACAAAAGTCCTGTCTGCCTGTGAACCAGGGAATGTATTCCCACATCGCAGAATCCATCCGACGTGTATTCAGACATTTCGTCTACACTTCAAAGGCTAACTACCGCCTTGCAGACGTATGGCGCTATTGTCCATTTCTCGAACAACCCACATCATACAGAAATGCTGACAGTGTGCAGACAGTTTTCGCGACTTGTTTATTCCACATTCTCCCACTCATCATAGGGGAGTTGTCGGTTTTTAGTAGACGACCTTCACGTCGTTTTGTCATCGATCGAAACATCCAGTTTTTTTCGTGACAGTATTGCTTGACGATCACAGATGCAGAATAAAGAAGAGAGATTAGAAAGCATACTAGACAACTTAAAAATTGAAAGCTGTAGTCAGCATGTTGCCAGTCTCTCTGGTCTAGGGGTTACACGACTTTCTACGTAATCCCATATATTCTCATCAGTAACGTGATGTGTGTGAGAATTGGTAGCTCTTCTCTGCGCGTCGGTAACTTATGGGGTATGTGAGACGGTCGCTCAGAAAGCAATGGCTAACTACTAATCTTGCCAAGAAATAACAATCAGCTGAAAGATGATGATGTTGACAGCGATGTCCTGTAAAGAATATGCGGGGGCTAAAACAAAAGTCAGCATGTTGGCATCTGTGTGTTAGGGGTAGTGGACGCAGTTTCACAATCCTGTCATACAAGGTTCAAAGTCAGCCACAGGTGATTTAGCAGCAAGATGGCAGTTTATGAGCGGTGGCATTTCAGAAAGCAATAACAAATTACTGAACATAAAATTTCCTATAAAATCACAAACTGGCTATAAATGCTGGGGTTTATTGTGATTTTCTGTAAAGAACATACAACTAACTTTAATAGTAATCTCTGTAAGTTGGGAAGTCCTGAAGTGTTCTGCAATCCAGTTTGACAAAAATGTTCTTCTATGCCAGCGACTTTGATAGTCCAGATGCAAAGTAGTCTATAGTGGCCAGTTATTAGATAATGGTAATTTGCTTATGCCATTGAAGATAGTGGATTGAGTCATGTCTGTTGTCTATGTTTATTAGTTTCCTTGGCTGAGAGCTTCCCAGTATGACAGCAGGCAGCTCAATCAATCAATCAAGTGCCCTGTCCGTTGGGTAGTAGTTTATGTCTCTCCACAGATCTCGGTCTTAGGTGTTCTGGATCAGCTCTGCTGCTGATATTCCTCCATGCCACCGTCTCAATCCATCCAGCATCATTTTTCTTGGTCAGCCTCTACGATTTCTTCCCTCGGATCTTTTCAGTCGTCAAGTTGTTCTCCAATGCCTCTCTCCGGGAAGGTTAAACCGGTCAACAAATACCCACAGAAGTCGGATGTGTTGGCCTAACAGTGCAAGAACACAGCTATAAACAAGCACAATGCAATCACGTTCGAAAAAAAAAAAACTCTGGATGAACGAGAAGAAGAAGGCAATGCCTCTCTTCTCATCACATGACCAAAGAAAGCTGTTTTCGATAGGCTGTGGTGAGGTCTGGGTTTTCTCCTTACACCAGGCAGCTAGACATTTTTATTCTGTTATCAAGTTTAGTCAAGGCATTAGCTCTGTTGGCAGCCATAGTGGCATAGTGGTTAGAAGCTCACTTGCCAGCTTGGTGGTCATGGGTTTGTAACCACATTGGAGTAAATTTGTAAAATTGACCAAGGCTCCTAGGCTGACCCAGTTAGTGAGTGCCAGGAAATGTCAAGTAAATGCAGCTGGCGTGGTACTGATCACATCACCCACCGAGTGTTGATTGGTCTATTGAAATATTGGACCAGCGCCATATACCCAGTACACCTTAAGGTGTGTAGAAAGGTGGTTTTTTTAAAAACTTACATTAGCTCTGCCATTCCCTGTAATTCTACAGTGGATAGGTAATCACTGGAGGGCAATAGTTCATTTTTAAATGCTTTCAGTTCTGATCTTATTTTGTAAAGGAGATGCTAATTTCTGATGTTTTGCATTGCCTCCAGGAAAGATCTATAGTCGGTGAGGGCTGGTGATTGTTGTGAAGCTTCTCAATTCATGCATAACTCCTTCAATTTCTGCTTTGAAGCTGGATGATGTCTTTCCAATTGGAGCAGCCTTTTGGGCGATCTTTTCACTCTTGTGTCCTTGGAAGATGTTAATTGGTCTGTTCCTCATTGCTCCCTCTTCTGATTCATTTATGTAAACTTGTGTCGTTTCTACTGGATTGTATTTACAATGAAGGAATGGCAAATCATTAGGCCTTGCTCTCCTAAGGCCATGCATAAGTCTAATATGTCAAACCCTTCTGACAAGATCTGTTATAGGAATGCCTTTACTGTAGCTCTCTTGGATTTCTGTGGTCAAGTAATGGCTGCTGACATGATATTGACCATATCCTTCCTCATGTGCTGTTTGGTCGTAGAATGTAGACCTAACAAACTATCCCCCAATATGTTTTAATGTCACATCAGTAATTTACTTTATACGTTTAGCTGTGCTGTTATACCATTACTTGTACATCGTTGTTGTTTTTAATTGCATTATTGCAGTTTGTTTGTATTATTGGAACATTGTAATTTATATTGTGCTTTTGTACTCTCTGTGTTGTATATATTTAGTGCTTCTACTGTACAAATACATTATTGTTATTTTGTAGCGGGTACACTACATGTATTGATTGCAAAACAAATATTATTATGTTTACCTGCTCGTCTGTAACATTTCCGTGTATTGGTGCCAACAGGTGCCTATGGACAAGTGTTCAAGGCCAGGGACAAGAGCAAGAATGGTGCATTTGTAGCTATCAAGCAGATTGTGATTCGCAGACAAGGCCGGCATTTTGAAGCAGGAATGCCTATGGCAGCCATAAGGGAAATATCCTTACTGAAACAGCTGGAGAACACAGAACATCCGAACATTGTTAAGTGAGTATTGTTTTATTCTGTCATGACTGTAATTGTCCGTATGGTCGTCATTTCATCTTAGAGCTTAACGCACATAGAAAATATAGGATCCATTGATAAATGCACAAATATTGATTGGCACTTGCGGGGGTCAAACAAGTAGAGGTTAGAGGACAACATAAAAATGTTAAGCTATATTTACCATACTGGGATTCAAACCTGTCACCTCCAAATGACAATAGCGTCTTATTGCAGGTACAAAGTGTACTTTGACGCATGGCCAATTTGACACCCCTGAAAAATATGTCATAATTAGCCAGATCTATAATACACCTGAACCCACAACTATGGAATATGGACATAATTCGTACCTAACCATTGAAACAGCACCATAGGCCTAAGAATTTTATATTAGCCGAGCATAGGTCAAATAACAAGCACACAAACACACCAGACTGTAATGCTCTGTTTAGTTTATTGTGAACATTTAAAGAAATGACATAATCCATTGGCTGATCAATTCAGTAGGTGTCGCTTAATCTCCTGCGGAGGAAACATGTGTTTTTTTAACCTGATACAGAGAAAGCATGCTGGGGTTTCCGGGAGAAATAGGATGTACAACATACAAAATTGATAGGCACAACATCATGCTCTGAGGGATAACAAATTATGTGGTTTGGGCATCTTAAATGAAACTTGATCAACAATGGATACAACCATCCTGCCAAATAGATATGGTTATTGATTATTTGGTTGTTTCGGGATTTGAAATTTAAATATTGAGCACAACCCACTACTGGCAACGTCGATCGCATTCCGGCACAAACCTAAGGCCTATCCACGTCATGGAAGCACTATACTCGAGTTTCGCCCTCGTTTGAGCTCGTCAGTAGTGCATATCCCTGACCGGATCCGGTCAGAGATATGGTTATATCAGCCAAAAGAGAAAGTTGCAAACTTGAATGGATAAGAGCACTTGCTCTTAAACTTCCGATGGGCTGATGGTGAAGTAGGGTTTTCTCCCTACACCAGTCAGTTGGACTTAAACGTTGACTTCTCATCTAAATCTGTATGTTGACATGTTGAGTTTTCAGTTAGAAGTTGATCTGAAGCAATGAGCTTCACATTATTATTACCAACAATTACTCAAAATTTACTCCCTAAAATAGCTTATAAAAACTTTTTGATCAGGCGGCATGGTGTAAGGGCTACAAACGTAGTTCGCATTCCCGCATACAACTTTCGAAACACAGATGCTGGCGATTTGGAAGTGGACTGCCTGGTGTTGGTTTTCATACAGCGATATAGTTCCGGTTGTTCATAAAGTATTAACAAACTACTGGACGTAAAACCTTGCCAAGAAATCAAAAACAGCTAAAAATTGCTGGGATTGACTGCGACGTGTAAAGGATATGCAACTAATTAATACTGAGCTTATTAACAACAATGAGGATTGTACAAAAGAAGTCAGAAGGAGACTCACCATAGCAATCTAGAGGAGCATTGGCACAACATTTTGGCAACATACAAATGTGAATCATGGACAATTTCACAGACACTAAAGAAGATCAGAGCTTTTGAACTTAAATGTTACAGAAACATTTTTAGAATACTGTGGATCAAGAAGAAAAATACTGGCATCCAACAAGATGTGAACAGTGAAGAAAACAGACTTACAGTGGTACCTCGGGTTACGAACTTAATTCGTTCCAGAACTCGTAACCCGAAACATTGAAATCAATGAAATAGAGACAGTCCATTTCAAGAAGAAAGAATCATTCTGTTTTTATTAACATCCGGTCATTTACCTGTCAAAACGCAAAGAATATGTGTACTTCATGTATTAGATAAAGAGAAAGAAAACAACCAAATAAATTAAATGTGAAATTAAAAAAAGATTTAGTCTTATCTTTCTTACCAAGAAAATGGTCTTGGGAAATTTGTCACTTTCTTCGCTATTCTGAATCATTAGTTTCAGGAGTTTCTTGTCGCTGTTTCTTGACAGCTGACTGGGAATCTTTCTCCACCAAGAAACTATCGAGGGAAATTTGTCGCTTCCTTGCTGGAGAATCTTTCTGAAGTGGGCCATCGTGTTATCATTCATCAGGTTTACTGCCCTGTTAGCAACAAGTTTGTTTGGATGATGATTCACAATGAAGTCTTCGACGTCTGCCCATTTGCTGCAAATTTCTTTAATCCTGGCAGTTGAAACAGTCACTGGCTCCTCATCATCAGACAACTGCTCCTCCTTTAATGTCTTTAGCTGTTCATTCTGAAGATCCACAAGCTCATCTGTAGTGAGCTCTCCAATGTGGTCCTCAATCGGCTCCTCCAGGTCATTGCCATCGACTTCCAGGCCCATATTTTTGCCCAAGGGCACAATCTCATCCACTACATTGGCACAGAACAGCAGTTAGCCTGTCCTTCATTGGTTTGTGCCCTGGCAGTGCTTTCTCCTTCTTGGCATTTTCTTTTCGAAGAGGCCTGTTTCATCACAATTAAAGACTTGTTGTGGAACGTAGTCTTCCTCTTTTATGATCTTATAATGGTTCAGAATTCTCTCATTCGTGCAAATGAAAGTTTAAGAAATCGCGGTTGGAACTACTATCATGGTTAAGCTATGAAAAAGGAATTACGTAGTGAACATTAAATTTCCCAACATTGCAGACCAAGCTTTGAAAGTTGTCTGACTTTTCATGACCATTTAAATTGGAAACTTAAAATGCACGAAAAATCCTAATTGCACTTAAGTAAGGAGGCTTAAAGTACAAAGATGAATCCTGACAAACTGCAGGTTCTATTGTATTGTGCATGCGCACTTTTTATAAATATGCCAAGTCAGTCTCAGGCAAATTTGAAACATTTCTGTCTTTTCAGGCTTCTGGATGTGCACCATCAGGTCATCTCAGATCGGGATATCTCTCTGTCTCTTGTCTTTGAGTTCATTGATCAGGATTTGAATGCCTACCTTGAACGATGTCCACCTCCAGGGTTAGGGCCTGACAGAATACGGGTAAGTCCAGACTATTTGGTCAGTGTTGTGATCATAGGCCATCTCATCAGTGAAGGTTGGCGGCAATGTACATTCTGCTAAATTGTATCCTGACATCAAGCTGCTCTGTCGTTGTTCGTTGAATCCCATTTGTAGAGGTAGTTATTTTGTCTGCACAATCCAGTTTATAGTCTGTAAGAATTTGAATCAAAAAAAGTTACACTGCTGTTCATATTTCAAGTGTTTTCATCCATGAATTAGTATGCATTTCGTGTCTTTAAATGTAGCCCTTATTAAGTTAATGATTTTCTGTGGGATCCCATAATGCATCATCAGTTTCTAAATGGATTCCATATTAGTGCTGAGGGAGGGCTTTTTATAATCCACCCAGTGGGGACACATTAAGCTGTAGACAGCGAAGTTTTGTTGGTTACTGCAAGGGAAAGGAAGCATTAGAGCATTTGTACAATGACTGGACAGATCAGCAGGAGAGGAGGCTGATGCAGACTGAGAATGTCTGCTTGAAGGTATCAAGACAGTAGCCTGAAGGAATCTCATCAACCTATACTATTGAAGTACTGTGACTGGCGAAGAAACAAGACACCCCACGCCACATGGTATGGCACGGGATGGTAATGATGATGATGAAATAACACATTTTCAGTTGTGTTGCCTTCTTGTGCTGCCAGCGTCTCTTGGCTTGAAGACATGTGATATTTCTGTATTCATCTTCTTACTTCTTACAGACAAGAGTTTCCGTAACATGGTTATTTCATAAAGCAAATGACAATACAGTTTAATCCTGTACGTCTGCACAACCAACCACTAGATGTTCTGAACGAATAAGTAATTCTACCTCATGAAAAGGCATCAAATTGATTTTATACGTAAATTTGGCTACATTAAATGCATGGATAACATTATTTCCCCATGCGCACACTCTTTCATCATGCCTGGACAAGATGGAAACTTTTTGCTCATAACTCGTGAAAAAATATCACAGCGTGCACATCACATGGAAAATAATACATAATATATATACACAGGACACACCCGTTTGAATGAAAAATACTGCTGGGCTTTTACAAGTCAGATGATGTGAGCATATGACTTGATGTAATACAGCAAATGTTGAATTCTAACATATCTGGGAAGGCTTTCTGTTGGGGTGAATGCTAGCAGAAGTTGGCAGAAGGACAGAGTAACTTCTTCTTGCTGCTGTTCAAATTTGGTTAGTGTTTGCAGAAAAGTTCTGCGGTGAGGTTGATATTGGGTTCTGCTTCTTCTTCTGCGTTCGTCTGAATGTTGTTTTAGATGTAATTGCGTTGTGCCTGTTTACAGCAGAGCTGCAACATTTGAACCTTTCGGCCAACATATCCGACTTCTTCAGGCAGTTGTTCGCGGTTTACCTTCCCAGGTGTATTGAGTTCTGATACAGTAATTATATTTATTAATAATTGTGCATGTTTGTGTGTTGGTGACTTTGGGAAGGGGGATATTCTCAAAGTACTTTATATGTATAGGCACTACATTCATAATCGCTAAGTGAAAGGATTATAGATCCGTCTCATGTCAGTTTTAATTTTTTTTTTTTTTTATGACCACAACCAGCTGCATTTAAAAAATGACAAATGAACAAGTTTTGGAAAATAGAACAAAAGATTTCTAGGAATAAATACAGCTAATACACCCATGACTTGGTTACATCCTATGACATGAAGAAACAACAGAGCACTGGAAGGCATACAACTTTGTCCATTTTTAAAACGAGCATGCACAGATTCATCAATGCACATATAAGTAAGTACAGGATTCTCTTCCACATCTTGAGGCATATTGGCATACGATCACCATGTTTCCTTAGACCAGTCTGCACTCTGTGTGTGATGTGGTCAATGTCACTCTGTCCGCCTTTACTCCCTACAACATGCCGACAATGACCAGGCTTGTGGTGGAATAGTACGTCTTGCTAGGACCACACCTTGCAGCAAGAGAGAGAGAGAGAATTAGACCAGTTTAAGTGCTGGCTTCTGCTGTGAGCGAGGTACGAAGAGGGGAACATGGCAGCGACGTAGTCTACTGACCAGGTCATAGCTAGCCTCCAAGGTGGAGGCGAAGACTGAAGCCAACTGCCGAGGTAAGAAGCCGGTCAGTTATGGCGTGGTGTAAATGCTGGTAGATGCACCGGGTGTCCAGTGTTCTCCCTCTGAGGGTAGGATCGCTTCTGATCAGCCACACTTTGCGATGTTGATAAGGGAAATGTACGATCATAAATGTCTCGAAGGTGTCTGCGCATGGCAGGAGAAAAATGGCAGAGAGTCATGACCTGGACTATCCCTTGATAGTGTCAGGAAGATAAAGTGGACAAAACATTCTGATGGTCAGAAGCCTCCTCTCAGGCTTGCTCTGTGGTGGAGTTTTTACCACCTGGGTCGACCTGGGTTCCTCAATGTGGAAAGAAATCACCATAGGTCCTGAAAGATGGACAGTGTATAAATGTAATGAGAAATGTACAGAGACATTTAAAATATGTTAGCAAGCAATACCAGGAAACAGTTAGGTTGAAAATTTGACAAATGAACAGGCTCTGGAAAATATAACAGATGCTTCTTAGAGCAATAGGCTGGCATGCGATGAATGGTTTACTAATGCAATTTGCAATACTGTATACTGTATTCAAAATACAGCTGCAGCGATTTGAAAACCAACCACCGTCCGCTGGTTTTTATACAATGGTATGAGTGCTGGTCGTTCAGAAATTGATTTTTACAGTGGTATAAGTGCTGGTCATTCAGAAAGCAGTGACAAACTACTGAACTTAACATGTCTAGAAAAATCACAGACAGCCAAAAAAGATGCTAGGGTTGATTGTTATGTCCTGTACATGTCATACAACTAACTTTAACTATAACCGGTCAGTTGGACTTAAATGTTTACTTCTCATCCTTATCTTGGGGACATAAAAATGGTACCGTTAATAGGGAATGTTGGCCCACATGTGGAAATCAGTCCAGTGTTGACTGTGCTTGAGTTCAAAGCGAGAACAGAAAATATTTTTTTTTAAAAATCTTATTTCCATTGATTTAAAAAGGCTGAAGTGTTCCCATTTGCTCCATACAATACACTCGTTTTGTGTCTTCTCTGTGAAAATGTTATTATACTGTGTGTCTCTATATGCAGTCTGTGTCTCTTGTTCAGTCTCTCATTAATGTTGATGTGAAAGTTGTTGCTTCCCGGTGTTCACGTTCCATGACCAAATCAATACATTAGTTCTGCCTGCATCACATTTTATATCAGGATAACCCACTTAAAATTAGGGTTGAGGGTTTGTGTGTGTGTCAACTGTAACAGTTGGATTGTTAATTATGATTTAGTGAGGTGTGTAGTAGATGTGAAGTTGAACAAAAATCAAAACATGTTTAAACAGACAGAGAGAGAGAGAGAGAGAGATTCATTGTGTTATTTGTTTCTTTTTCTTCTTAGCCCTACCTCTTCAATTTCTGCATCTTCCTCCCAAAAACCTCCATCTATAGGAAGTGTGCCATGGTCAATGTGATCTTCAGCAATAGTGTTTCAAATTCACTGTTTACGTGTGAATAGAGCATTTTAATGCAAGGGCTATTCCAAAAGCCACAGCGACACTGTTCATTGCTTGCATCATTCAGTAGTCTTTTAGCTCATTACACATCAACCTACAGTCTAAAACCTCCATCTATGGGAAGTGTGCCATGGTTAATGTGATCTTCAGCGAGCAATAGTGTTTCAAATTCACTGTTTACGTGTGAATGGAGTATTTTAAAGTGAGGGCTATTCCAAAATCAATCGTAGATTGGCTAGTAAAAATAAACCGGTTACCACAGCGACACTGTTCATTTCTTGCATCATTCAGTAGTCTTTTAGCTCATTACACATCAACCTACAGTCAAATTTGTTCAGTGGTTTACAAATTGTGAACGATTAAACATAGATTGTTATTGCCTTTTGCGCCAGCTGTGAAATGCGTGGTGTGGTTCATTTTCTTCATGTCAAAGGTAAAATGCAGTGTCGATTGCGTCCTGTGTATGGTGATAACGTTATGAGTGACAGTTCTGTGAGGGATTGGTACAGGTAATTCAGAGATGGGCATAAAGATGTGCATGAAGAGAATGGACAAGGATGACATTCATGTATGACAGATGCGCTCATTCAAAAAGTTGACCAAGTCGTAGTGGAAATGAGTTGTTTCACAATTTTAGATCTTTCTACAGAATTTACACAAATTTCTATGAATATTCTGTTTTTAATTGTCACAGAGAAGTTGGGCATTTCTCAATAGAATAGTGACTAGGGATGAGACATGGGTTTACTTCATGAATGCAGAGAAATGGGAACAGTCAAAACATTGGATGCATACTCATTCTCCAGACAAGCAAAAAAAAATTCAAGCAAACATTGTCGCAGTGAAAAATGATGGTTACTGTGTTCTGGGACTGCAGTGGCATTTTATAGACAATATTCGTGACTCTAGGGGCCACAATAACGTCAGAATTTTTGTTAAACACAGAAGAAGCTTCATTGGTCGATCCAAAACAAAAGGTGAGGAATGCTTACCAGTGGCGTTATTATCCTGCATGACAATGCTTGACCCCACACTGCTGCTCATACAAAGGCTTTACATGGGCAATTTAAGTGGGAACTTTTCAACCACTTCCCTTACAACTCGGTTACCATCTCTTTGGCAAGATGGTCTGGCTGGCTACCCAATGCTTCGACGCCACTGATGAGCTAATGGATGGAGTCAACAACTGGCAAAGTACTCTGGCGGCGCCGTTATGTGGCGAGGGGTTACAAGAACTCATGCCACAGTAGAAGTGCATGAATTTAGGTGATGACTGGTAAAGTAATGTAGTGATGTATGTAGAAACAAACGAAGACAGTTGAGAAGATTGCGTAAACGGCCTAAGAGACTGATTAATTTACTGCTGCCCTGTGACCTCTAAATTATTATAAATACTGTTTTCTGTCAGATAATGCAAATTAAAAATAGAGACACCCAGAAATTTGTTGCCTGGGAACCCAGGATGTCATTGAAATACCACTTGTAAGGTTTTAACAACATGTAGTGAGACAGTTGTGCACGTTAAAGAAACATGAAATACCACGTGAGATACATGCCTAAGTTATAAGATTTTAACAGCATGTAATGAGACAAATGTGCATGCTAAAGAAACATGAAATGCCACTTGAGATACATTCCTAAGTTGTAAGGTATTTAACAGCATGTAATGAGAAAAATGCTGGGGCCCAATCGGGGAGCAAAGAATAGTAACACTGTTGCCTACCATGCACGTCGTAAGAGGCGACTAAGGAGGCTATGGTTCCGTCGCCCTGCTACTGAGAGTGTGTGGCGCGACACTGTGAGCTGTGTATTTCGCATGGAATGCTTTTGCATCTGTCCGCGGTTGTTTTTAGCGTGAACTACATGTTTGGAACGATGACGGCCGGCTGTTCCTGGATTGTCTGGCTTGCCTTTTCGGTTCACGAGTGCTTTTTTCTGGAGACTCCTGGGAGTCATCGCTGTAGCTACAGAATTTGTGCTTTGTGCGGCGCTTTCGGTGGGTCGCCCTTCGGAAAGAGACCGAGCCATATGGGATAAAACTCGGGTCAATGATGTTAGTTAGTGGGATAAAATGTTAGTTAGTTAGTTAGTCGCAGTTCCAACTTCACAGCAGCGGGTCATCCCCATTATGCTCCGTTCCTGTGCCAGTGAATATCACACAAAATGCTCCCCACAGCCCAATGTGAAAAGTGGAAAAGACAGGAGTCTCGACAAACAACAGCCCGCACAGATACACTGTGCACAATGCCGCCGCCAGAATGTCAGCACAATAGTCCGCCACGAAACACCCATTTCATCTCTGATGGAATCGGCAGTCATTTTCCCATCTGTATGTTTCCTAGATGTTCACCCACACAGTCCACGAAAATACAGTTCATCGTTGATGGCAGTGGCAGTCAACCAGAAGCCCAGCAGCCACGCATTTCTGCATAAGGCAAAAACCGGTCAACTCTGGGATATAGCCATCTGCCATCGCTCCGAACATGCAGTCACGTTCCAAAAACTTTTGGGCAGGTTCAAAGGCATTTCACACGAAACTCACAGCTCACAGTGTTGCGCCATGCACTCACTCAGTAGCAGGGCGACGGAACCATCAAGCCTCCTTAGTCGCCTCTTACGACATGCGTGGTAGGCTACAGTGTTGCTATTCTTTGCTTCCCTTATGGGTCCCGGCAACACACGGGCCGGGTCAATGATGTCTTTCTGGTGACTGCCGTTTCCATCGACGAACTGTATTTTTCGTGGAGGACTTTTGTGTTGGCATTCTCGCGGCAGCATTATGCACAGTGTACCTGTGCGGGCTGTTGGCTTGCCGACTCTCCTGTCTATTCCATTGTTCACTTAGGGCAGTGAGGAGCATTTTGTGTTATATTCACTGGCACAGTAACGGAGCAATATGGGGACGACCCATTGCCGTGAAGTTGGAACCGCGACTAACTAACTAAATGTGCATGCTAAAGAAACATGAAATACCACGCCGCATACAGTCCTAAGTTGTAAGGTTTTAAAAACATGTAATGAGACAAATGTGCACGCTAAAGAAACATGAAATACAAAATGTTGAATGCGTAGACGTATTAATTGTGGATCTAGACTTGGCGCGACGGGGGTAATTAAGAACTGTGCCTTTCAATATCTACCGTATACAGGATATTCTTCTTCTTTCGTTCGCCTTAAATATGTTTATAACTGCAATGTTGTCTCTTGTATGAATCTAACAGTCTTTTTTAGTTCATTCAGCGGTCCATAGAGTTTATCTTCCACTGTTGTCTCTCTAGGCCAGAAGGTTCGCCTGGATATGTTGTAGTTTGGGCAATCCTGGAGTATGTGCTCTGCTGTCTGCGACGCCAAACCACATGTGCACATGGCTGAGTCACCAATCTTGAATTTTGTATACATGTGGTTGCGTAATCTATTGTGTCCTGTTCTGAGGCGCAGAAGAATGTCCTGTTCTGGTCTGTCCATATCGTGGTAGTCGTCTTGAGTAAGGTTTGGTGGCCTTCTGACTGATTTGATCATTCTTTTCTTTTGTTGGTATGTAATAGGCACATCTGGTTGATATGACTGAGCTCTTGTGGACATGTCAGGAATGTGGTGTCGTCCCTTAGCTTTACTGACAATATAAAATAACACAAATTAATGCAGCTTTTCTGAACACATTTACGGAAAACAGGAGGGTTCGACGACTGCCCTTCATCGGGAAAGAAATAAAAAAAACAAAAAACAAACACACACACAACATATAAACATTGTTGTATTGTGTTTTGTCTATTTACTTGCTGATGAAGACAAGTCGCGCAACGTCATGTTTTCCGTAATTGTGTTTTGTAAAGCTATATTACTGTGTTATTTTATGTTGTTTACATTTCCACAGCTTTACCACAGTTCCACTCTTGTTATTCATACCTAACTTTACTAATAACTGATATGGGATATGGCACTATCAAGCGGTCAACTGGCAATGTCTACTGTCTAGTGGCTCTTCTAATCCTTACTTTTTCCTCTTGTCTTCTGGGAGTGTCCTTCGTGTGAATGTTTTTCATATAACGGACACACAAAGCACCGTTAAACTCATGATCCCACTATCTTGGAATCTCAAATATGTCGACAAGCGTACGCACCGGTGACCTATTCAGTGATCTCCGTACACTGTCAACATAAGGTGTTGACAGTGCGTATATCACGGTGATATTCAATCATGGAAGTTCATTGATCCTACGTGTTCGATAGAGTACGGTCGGTTATTACAGGGTGCAAGAAGTGTGAGAAATACAGAAAAATAGGCATTGAAAAGACAGAGTAAATTGTGATAGTCAGACAGAAACCCTTTCAATAAAACATAAAGTACTCGGAAATAAAAGAAACCAGCGAATTTAAATATCTAGGGTCAATTTTCACTTCAGATAGGAGAATGGATAGAGAAATCAACATACATTGTGCACAGGCAAATGAGGTACTGGGACAACTAGCTCCACTTCTGTCGCATAGAAAGATACCTTTAAGTACTAAAGCAAATCTCATAAGAACTATTTTTTGGCCGACATTATTCTGCAAGTGTCAAACATGGATGTTTGCTGGTTACTGTGAGGGGTGGAATTAGGAAATTAGAGGAAAACTGGGTCTGAAGCCAGTCACGCAGTTCATTAAAGAACAGTAGATTAAATGGTTTGGCCATACCACAAAAATGCTCTGGTACCATCTGCCACAAAGAGCACATTGAAGGAATGTGGAGACAGAGCAAGAGGGAGACCGTAAAAGATGGAGTGATGGTATCTAGATTGGTATCTAGAACAGCCTTAGAGAAATGAATACCAACTTACAAATAGCATTAAAAATTGCGCATAAAAGATCTTTACTCTGTGGGTCTCTCTCTCTCTCTCTCTCTCTCTCTTCTCTCTCTCTCTCTCCCTCTCTTATATATAAATATATATATATATATATATATATATATATATATATATATATATATATATATATATATATATATATATATATATATAAAGGCCATATTGTTTGAAAGTGTTGAAAATGACGTTCCAACAATTTGTCTGGCGCTGGAGGCTATTACTGGTAAAAAATTTTAACCTGCTTTCCGCCACCGCCCAGTAATCAGCGACACGCCGGCAGCCCTGGATAATGTGCTGTTAAACTGGGTGGTCTTTTATATTTTGGTAAACGCCCTCGCTAAACTCACTTGTTGTCTGAGCTGTCAAAATTGGCATGGGCGCCAAAAGTAATAAGCACACGATAGTTTTAACCCCCATAGCAGATATTGCAGTTAGAATATAAGCCTTCTTCTTCTTCTTCTTTTTCTTCTGCTTCTTCTTCCTCCTCCTCTTCCTCTTCTTCTACTACTACTACTACTACTACTACTACTACTACTACTACTACTACTACTACTACTACTACTACTACTACTACTACTACTACTACTACTTCTTCTTTCGCTCGCTTTGAACTCAAGCTGTGTCCATACACGTCCTACTACTTCTAATGCACTGAACAAATTTTTGCGTGTGGGTTAGCTTTCCCTATTACCAATGTCCTCGCCATGCGGCGAACCTACTCAGGGGTACTTGTAATTTACATCCTCAAGTTAAGGACGAGAAATCAACGAGAAGTTTTAGTTCAACTGACCGGTGTAGAGGTTGAATCAAAACTTTGGCAACAGTACACCGGAAGTTTATGAGCGAGTGCTTTTTTTTATACTGGACATATTAGTTCTTGAGTGCATTGGCTTTGCCGAAAATATGGTTTACTAAATCCCACAGGCCGTCTTCCGTGGCCAAAGCGTTACGGACGGGGTCCGTAATTCCGCTTACCTGCGTTGGAAACACAGCTGCGACCGATTTGCCAGCAGACCATGTCGCGCTGGTTTTAACGTGTTGGTATGGGAGCCGGTCGTCCAGAAAGCAATGGCAAACTACTGAACGTAAACTTGCGAAAAGGATATGCCAGGGAAAAAAAATCCCAGTCTTGATCAGTTAGTGGAGAGAAGAGAATTCGGCCACTTGGTAAATGACGAAAACATAGTGCAAGGCATCTTCTCATTAAGAGAAATCCTGGTTTATTTCCTCTGTAAAGTGTGTGTCTGTGTTCGTGGCTTACCCACGGCTTTGGTGGCTAAAACTGATGATTTGTTAGCACGGAATCTTGATGTTTGTAGTGACAGTGCTAATTACACTGTCAGTCTTCGAAAGTACTCTTTAGTACAGTAGATTATTTATCAAAACCAGTAACTACCGCGAACTAACGCTGTCGTGTTCAGGCGGGGCGGAAAGCCAGCTGACGGGAGGGGATGGGGCTCTGAAGCGTGCAGACGAAGAAACTCGACGTTGGCAAACTTAGCAGACGGCATTTGATATTCCGGCAGATGATATTTGATACGCCAGGCTGTCAATTTGTATCGATCATGGCCAAGCCTTTATAAACCCTGTAAAAGAGGTTAGCCGTACTCAAATTATGAAGCTCTCTTGTTAGAATCTAGGCAACTTGATTGCTATTTTGTTTTCTAGGGCACACTGTAGGTCACGGCTCCGAAGGTCCTGGGATTTTCAGTGTGGGGGAGGGGGGGGGTGTTGTTGTCGCTGGAGCTATGGAGTTCGTGCTCTGTGCGTCGCTTTCGGCTGGCCGCCTTGCGGAAAACCTACCGAGCCGTATAGGATTTAAAAAAAAATACGAACAGGAATTGTGTGGGCATCATAGAAGTAGAGACTAGAGTATACACTAGACAACATAAAAATTTGCGCCAAACAATGCATCCATGTTTGTTTATAAACTGTCTTAGTGGCTTAAAAGGGTTCCCCAATGTGATAGTTCCATATAGGGTAAAACTCGGTGCCGCGATGCCGATATTTTTGCTTCCCACCCCCCAACCCCTTTTAATTTTTGTTGCGTAAATTGTTTTCTGATTATTAAAGCAGTGGCTTAGCACGAATGACTGAACTATGTTCAGGCTTAAAAGGTGTGAACTTGCAGACTGGCGGCAACTACGTGTTGAACAAGCCTAGCAGACGATATTTGATCTGTCTGCAGCGGCACAGGTTCTCGCGTTTTGCCGGGCTGGATTTGATAAAAACCACAACATGGGATTCAGGTTCCGTTTTTGGCTGTTTTGTTTATTCCATCGCTTTGTTGTGGGTGTTGTTTCACTGGCCTCGTTTTATTTACTTGCTACACCGCGGAAAGACCAGACGGACACATAATCAAACTGCTACTGGTATTATTAGTATTGGGACTCTTCGCTGGCTACTGCATATAATTATGCACCTATGTGAATGTCCTGAGTGTTTGACTCAACTCAACTACTTTACTTACTCTTGTGTCTGCCTCTCCATCCATGCATCTACTGGCCTTTGCCTAAAATGGTAAAGGTACATACTGCCCTAGAGGTGAGCGTGTTAAGCTTTCACAGTGAGTCATGTTTTAAGGAAGTTTGGTAGCTGGTTCTCTTCGATGCTAACTTTACTTTCCAAGTAATCTCCAGAAAAATCTAGCTTTCATTTAACAATGCCACAAGGCCGAAGTCGACTCCAGGCCAGTGTCTTGGCTGTTCATGATTAGTCCATGTTCATTTACTTCATGCAGTGACAAGCAACCTACTCTACATTATTTTCTTAACTCCTTCTGTCCCATTTAGTTATTACATTAACCCAGTTATTGCTACAACCCTTTCTGCCCCATGGTTTTATTATTTTAACCCCTTCACGCCCAAGCATTTATTCTGGGTGCTGTAGACAGAGCTTTAGTGGCTGTGGTAGAATGAGTTTAAGTAACAGCTGGCTAGGATAGAAAGGGGTTAATAGCTGGCTGAGACAGAAAAGAATTAATAGCTGGCTAGGATAGAAAGAGTTTAACAACTGGCTGAGATAGATAATAGCTGTTTTCACTTTTGTAATGTCTAATGTTTTAATCTTTGATTTTTAGCAGAATAAATGAATGTGTAAGAATAAGATGGTCACATGTATGTTCATTTGTACTTCTTGTCGGTCACACGTCATTGATCCCTTTCTTTCTGCACCACTGGTTATGTGTAAAATATAATAAATATTATGCATGATTGGGTTTCTTCCACAGTTACTGGATTTGTCTTGCATGGGCTTTTCTTGTAGGATCTTTTTCAGGCAGTTCTCATAGGGCTGGCATAATTGATTCTGTTGTATGAAGGCATAATGTGTTGCACATTTGCATAAGTGTTTTACTGGTCCTGTCAAAGATCTTAAACAACAATCTTTCAGAGATTTCTTGTACCTGGGGCATTTGTGGGAGGGAAGTTTCTCACTGTAGCTTGGTGTGTTTACATATTTGTGTTGCTACACTGGAGCGTATCTGTATGCATGAATATAAACAGTAAAATTATTCATGTATACATCAGATCATTATTCTGTTGGTGTAATGGGTAATGCGATCACTGAGTGGTATAGGTTTCGGTCCCATATTGGGGAGGAATGTCTCTTAATGTGGGTGGACCAAGCTTTGTGAAATGGGTAACCGAGATGTAGCTTATTCATGAAATATGTTTTGAGAAGGAAAACGGGTCACCTCAACTCATAACATCACCTAGTGTATGAAATATTCTGCAAGGGAAAGACGGAGACTCGTTCAAGTGAATCGGAAGGTTATCTGGTGAATCCAGACCATCTTTCCATGTCATAGGTGATACTTTAACAGAAAGTAAAGATATACTAGAAAGATAGGAGTAACACTGGAATTAGAGAGATAGAAGGAGTAACACTAGAATTGAAAAGATAGATGCAGTAACACTGGAATTTGAAAGGTAGAACGATTAAATGGGATTTGAAAGATAGAAGGATTAACACTGGAATTTGAAAGATAGGAGTAACATTAGTTAGAAAGATAGATGCAGTAACACTGGAATTAGAAAGAGTAGAAGGATTAACACTAGAATTAGAAAGATAGAGGAGTTGACACTTCTTGAATTTGAAAGATAAATGCAGTAATACTGGAATTAGAAAGAGAAGGATTAACACTGGAATTTGAAAGATATAAGGATTAACACTGCAATTTGAAAGACAGAGAAGGATTAACACTGGCTTTAGGCAATTAGAAGGATTAACGCTGGAATTAGGAGTAACACTTGAAATTAGGAGTAACACAAATAAGAAAGATAGATGCAGTAACTCTGGAATTTGAAAAATGGATTAAAACTGGAATTTGAAAGATAGAAGGATTAACACTGGATTTAGAAAGAAAGGAGTAGTGTGTAGAGTTATTTGAGGATATGACAAAGAACTAGAAGGTAATATACCTGAAGGTGGAGAGAAAGAATCAGAATCTTTATTAAAATACAATCAGCAATACAAAGTTTGGAGAAAGGGAAGTCACTCAGCTGTGATGATATACCAACTGAGCTAATCCAGGTGGAGGAGAACCCAGTAACTGTATCTATTATGCATTATGTTTGAAGATCTGGAACAGCGATACTTGGCTCAAAGCTTGGAAGACACCAATGTACATCCCTTTCCCAAAGAAACCAAATTGTATACCATTCACCAACAATTGTACTGTTGGACTAAGTACATAGTAGCAAAATGGGAGCCTCCGTGGCGAAGTGGTCAAGCTGTCTGGCCCAGGCTTCGAAGGTTGTGGGTTTGATTCTGGGCTGCATCCTTCGGTTCACGAGTGCATTTTTTCGGAGACTCCTGAGGGCCGTTGCTGGAGCTATGGAGTTCATGCTTTGTGCTACGCTAAAGAGGACCGAGCCATATGCGCTAAAATCTGTGTGCAACGAAGTCAACCCTGTTGACTTTTAATTAGGCATTTTTTTTTTTTTTTTTTATATATAGTAGCAAAATCCCCTTGTGAATCATCATCTGAGGGTATTTAAACAGTGTTGAGAACCTGTGGCACAACACAGGCAAACAGATTAAAGTAAACTGTCTGAGATCGTGCATCTTTCCTGTGGCAACATGTAGATTTTTGTCATAGACCAATTTCCTAAGTCTTTAAAAAGACCAATTTCCTATCACCAAAGAAGAAAATAGTTTTTTTTTTTTTTTTTGTAACTTAACTGTTATAGAATATCATGACCAAGAAGGAAAAATACAGACAGATCATAACAATTGCTTCATCTGATGTTGTTTTGTCTTCTGTCTAATATTTAAGGACCTGATGGTACAGATGGTCAATGGAATTGACTTTCTTCACAGTAACCGAATCATCCACCGCGACCTCAAGCCTCAGAATATCTTGGTTACACATGACGGCATCCTGAAGCTAGCCGATTTTGGACTGGCCAGGGTGTATGCCACCGACATGAAACTGACAAGCGTGGTAGGTTTTCCTTTTGTTAATTGCTTAGGAGCTGAATTTCCGTAGTGATTAGTGAATTGATTTGCCAACACACTGACCCTAGATTAAATCCACAGTAGATGCAGTATTCCTGTTTCCTAGTTATATGTCCCTGGTGTTGACCTTCTTTGGGCATGTTATGAGAAGGGGAAAGCTTGAGTATGTCATCACAACTGGAAAGTTGGAGGGAGGAAGAGGCAAACGAAGACCAAGAGAGAAGATGCTGGACAGTTTAACATCAAGACGTGGAAGAACAATAGTATCAGAAATGATGGCAGCACTTGAGTCAGAAAGCTGTGGACACACATGATCCCCCAACACCACACGACATTGACTATAAGAAGAAGATCAAATAGCAGTTCATAGGTAGTTTTGCAGGTCAGCATGGTCGAATGGATAAGAACGCATGCTCTTAAACATCCGGTGTGCTGATGCCGAGGTTAGCGGTTCAACCCCTACACTGGAGAGCTGGACTAAAATGTTGACGTGTCATCCTTGACTTGGGGACATAAATTACAAGTACCTCTGAAGTCGGGGTGGATTCACCTGATGGCAAGGGACACTATTAACATGGAAAGCTAATCCACATGCAAAATTAAGTCCATCACTACTATAAATAGTGTGTATGGACTTCGCTTGAGTTCAAAAACAGAAAGTCTTCACACCCAGCATATATGAATATTTATTACTTGTCATTACAACAATTTCTGTCATAGGATAACCCCTGCTGTTGCTGACTTAACATGCTTCTCTTCTACCTTGATAAACCATTGTTGTTGCTTATCAATCCAAAGGTGTAGTGTAGTGGTTAGTGTCCTAACTCCCAACACTTCCACTCATGGGTTGATGTGGCCTCATTAAATGTGTACAAGAGTTCTGAGAGCGTGAAGACGGCTGGCATGATAGTAACCAAAAATGTGAATCATGAACCATTTCACAATCAATAAGGAAGAAAATCAAAGCCTTACTAACATGGAAAAACTCTTAGTATTCTATGGATGGTGAAGAAGAAAAATACTGACAATCTACAAAATCAGAACATGGAAGAAAGCAGGTTCACAAACAGCATGATGTCTCACAAACTGAAATACTGTTGCTGTATTCAACATCACAGTTGCTTAGAATGCATGGCAGTTGAAGGCATGGTTCTTGGAAGCAGAGGCGGGGGTCAAGCAGCACAAAGATACATACATAAATTATCTTTTTACACACCTTCAAGTATATTGGCTAGACCAACACATTGTTTAGACTAATCGGCACTCGGTGAGCAGTGTGGTCGGTAACAGGCCAGTTGCCTTTAGTTCCTATGACATTTCCTTTGATCCATTTTAGCCTGGGTCCACCTGGGAACCCAGGTCGATTTATTCCAATCTACCCCTGTGCGGTATCAAACCCATGACCACCAGGCCGGCAGGTGGGCATCTAGCCATTGAGCTAGTGGCTCACAAAAGAATCTGCCTTTAAGGTTATTTAAACAATGACCACCTGGTTGGCAAGCATGCGAGCTGGCCACAGCGGCTCCGCACAAATGTGAACACAAGGTATTAAAGACACCTGGAAACAGGGACATGTGAAATATCAAGTTTCTGTCTGTGGGCCATGATGAGAGTGATCTTCTATAAAGGACCTACTTGATGGTGGTTGGGAGCATTATACGCCCACCCCATCCCCCTCCCTTTCATGAGCAACAAGTAAAAAGATTGGATGTGAGCTGGTTTTTTAGTGTCCTCTTTGCTTCATGTAGGTGGTCACTCTGTGGTATAGAGCCCCAGAAGTCCTCCTCACTGGTCAGTACTCCACAGCAGTGGACATGTGGAGCTGTGGATGCATCTTTGCTGAACTTCATCTCAGGCGGCCACTGTTTAAGGGCAGCTCAGAGGGCGACCAGCTAAAGAAAATCTTTGAGTAAGTTCATGTGTTACTCTTGACGTTTGTTGATAATGTTTTATGTTTGTACAGCTCTTTGGGAGTCTCAATGAGCTCTTAAATACTGGAATTCTTGTGTGGATATTACTAGAACAGACAATTAGAGGAAGCTCATGTGTGCATGTTACATTAATATAAAGAACAGGTTAAAGATATAGCTGAAGCACAAAAGATATAAAGAGCAGGAACGCATGGTAGAGTTCTTCATTTAAAAACAAAGATTTCTCCTGAAGCGTTATTCTCCTGTGGGTCTATGATGTGAAAGGTCATCACATTTTGTAAGCCTGAATGCACAGAAGAATATGTTGCCTGTCTTTCCTTCACTTAGCGAGCCGACAAGTGCAGGTGCTGAACCCTGACATTATGAGCGCAACTTTCAACTTCGCTAAAGCGCCCACAATTCTTTATAAAGTTTCTGAGAAGTTAAAATAGTTTTTGTTCCTTGTAAATGAGAATACTTTTTATTTTTTTGCCAGGAAATTACAAAGAAATGAAAGAATATATTCTAGTATCTGGTATAATAATTGTTTGCTTGGCATGGAAGTGAGCACATAATAAATTTGTACTTCACAACCAGTGTTGCTGATTTGTATGCAGATGTGAGAATATATTTTACATTTGTCGTTAGGTAAGAAAGGTTGATTTTAAGTCAAAATGTACATTTGTTTTTGCTTCTGAGACATATGTTTCATATTCCTTGGACTACCAGAGTAACTGACAAGTGATTGAAAAGGCTAATGAAAATAGAACATTATATACAAGTATAGGAAGGAGATACCAAGTTTTTGTTAGGTAATGTAATGAGAAGGGAGGCATTGGAAAACAGTGTGTTGATTGGGCAGGTCAGCAGTAAAGGTGGTAGGAGCAGACCAAGAGAAATATGGTGAATGTACTGGGTTGGTGGCTTGAAGGAATATCAACAATAGAATTGATCCAGGAGTATGATCTTTGAAGCAACAAGAACAACTGAGCTATTTGGCAGGACACTTGATGAAGGTGAATCCATGATACATGATGATAATTATTATTTTGTACACCTTTACTTTAGGGTAAAAGCCCTGGCGCAAAGAAAAATAAATCAAGACTGCGTAAAATATAACATCTGGGCAAACCTTATGGTCTACAGAAACAACAGTGGAAGATAAACTCTAAGGATGACTGAGTGAACGAAAAAAGACAGTAAGTTCATAGAGCATTGCGGACTATAGACAAATTTCAAGTGAGAATAAATAAATACAGTACAACAGGTAAGTTTAAAATGTGACGATTAGTTAAAGAAAAACAAAGAATTGGTATGTTACAACTCATTCTTTATGTCTCCTCTTTCAGTGTGATTGGTCTTCCAGATGCCTCCTTATGGCCAGAATCAGCTGCCCTTATGTGGGCATCATTCCGACCCACACTGCCACCTCCCATTGATCATTTTGTTCCTGAGATTGAAAACCAAGCCAAAGATTTGTTAGAGGTACTAGTTATGATTTTAGTACTTATTCTGTTTTTCCACTGCATTTTAGCGGTACTAGGAGGGCGAGTCAATAAGTAAGTCACACAGCTCTGTGGGATGGCAAGTAAATGTAGTTGGTGTTTTCTACAGGTGTCATTAGGTGGCAGCAACATTAAACTTTATATTCCCATTTGTCAGGTGGCGCTAGGAAGTCTCATGCGCATGTGCAGAGCAAAAACAAAATGGCA
The DNA here is from genome assembly GCA_014155875.1 of Cepaea nemoralis. Taxonomy (NCBI): domain Eukaryota; kingdom Metazoa; phylum Mollusca; class Gastropoda; order Stylommatophora; family Helicidae; genus Cepaea; species Cepaea nemoralis. Next base: position 94,183 of record JACEFZ010006667.1, on the reverse strand, counting down.
ACTGTACTTATGGAGTGTACAATCAAAGAGCAATGTGCTGTTGTGCGTTTTTTGTGGGCAAAAGGACTGCCTGCAAAGGACATTCATAAGGAAATGCTTCCTGTTTATGCTGACTACAAGCCCGAACCTAAGCGTGCTTCAATGCAATGGAACCATCTTTCTTCACCTTGTGTCAAAAAATTCAAGGTTACACCATCAGCAGGGAAGGTTATGCTGACAGTGTTCTGGGATTGTCAAGGAGTGCTTTTAACCAATTTCAAGAAGAAAGGTGACAATGTGAATTCTGAATCATACTGTGCAGTTTTATCGATGCTTCATGATGCAATATGAAGAAAACGCCCAGGGTAGAGGGGTGTTGCTTCTTCATGACAATGCCAGACCACATACGGCTCGATTATCTCAGGAGAAAATTAACCAACTAAGATGGTAAGTTCTGGAACATCCACCTTACAGCCCTGACTTAGCCCCTAGCGATTTCCACCTTTTTGGTCCACTGAAAACCCACCTTGGCTGGAGACATTTCGCGAATGACGCCAAAGTTGAATGTGAAGTGAAAACGTGGTTTAGACAACAGAGCATGAAGTTCTATGCAGCCGGTTTGGGATGACTAATGTCCACTACCACTACACAAGAGCACCATTTTCTACTGCTACTGTTGTCACTGACAAGCCACAGCTATTACTGCCACTACTAGTATCATCACCAGTTCTGCATTTTTTGTTAATACCATTGCTACTAGCGCTCACTACTGTTGCACCAACTACTACTAATATAATTGCCGCCATACGTTAATACTGCTACTATACATCATCATTGTTGACATCTGTGGTTCAGGGGTCGTGAACCCAGTTTTATGATTCCAACATACCTGGTTGTGGAAGTCAGCCATGGGCGATTGGGATGATGCCTTTGTCTGTATTGTGCACATTTTTTTCCCCGCATATCCTTTACAGGACATCGGTGCCAACACCAGCATTTTACCGCTGTTGTTGATTGCTTGGCATGATTACACTCAATGGTTTGCCATTGCTTTCTGAACAGCTGTCTCACATATCCCACCAGTCACCAATGTGGCGAGAACCGCTACCAATTCTTGCATGCTGCGTTACTCTGCGTGGATAAACGGGATTGCGGAGAAAGTCATTTAACTTCTAGGCCAGGGAGACTGTGCACATGCGCAGGCTTTTTCTAGTTACTTATCATGTTGTCTTGCCCTGCAGTAATTGCCCTACACTTTTCCCTCCAACACATCAAGGAGAAGCTCTCTTTACGGCCAAGAGTACCTTCATTGTCTGATGTATACTGCTGTTACTACTGCTGCTCCTTGTACTGATTCATCATGCTCCTCTGTATTCTGTGTCATCATTGCCACTGGACCAGCTCTTTATTGACATCATCTCAACAGATTATGCAATCACATGTATACAAAATTCAAGATTGGCGAATCAGCCATGTGCACATGTGGATTGGCGTTGCAGACAGCAGAGCACATACTCCAAGACTGCCCAAAATATAACATATCTAGGCAAACCTTCTGGCCTAGAGAGATGACAGTGGAAGATAAACTCCTTCCATGTCCTCTCCATTATGATTCACCCATGTCTCTAATTCTATTTTCCAAATGTTGATTCCCTTGATTTATTTTACCCTGTGGGTTCCAGAGGAAGGACTTTCTAGTGACACTATTTACAGGTGTTCTCATTGTGTGAACTAAATAAGACAGTTACATTCATACAAGAGACAACATTGCAGTTATAGACATATTTCAAGTGAATGAAAGAAGACGAAGAAGAACATCATCTGAATCTGTTATATCTCCCTGATGCATTTAATATACAACATTGATCTGTGTGTAGTCATGGGAACAATGAGTGGAAATACTTTCTGATGGCTGTCGCAACAGAAGACTGAGCGCACTTGAGAATGCTCAATATATAGCGGTGTTGCTTCACATAACATAACAGTTATTGAATCTGTACATATATTTGGACTTTGTAATGGCTGCAGGCCACTTAAATGTCTCTTACTTTCTGCTTCTTCTTAAAACCTTTCATTTCCTGTAGAACTGTCTTCTCTGATTTTCTGAAGACAGAACAATTTGCTGAATTTTATTAATTATTTCTAACACTTCTCTTCCCTCAGAAATTGCTCACTTTTAGCCCGGAACAGAGAATTAATGCAAGAACTGCCTTACACCATACATATTTTCGCGATGACCTAGACAGCATACGTACCTCAAGTTCTCTGTCCACGTCAGAGACAGATTCTATCTCAGACGGCCGATCAGATACACCCATCAGCAAGTGATGACAGTCCATGATACTCAGCCAGAACACGGTTTCCTGCAGATTTGTGTGTTGTACCTGTGACTTTTTATCTAGTAATTTATACATATATCAAATCTGGCTTATTCATCCGCAATGACATAAAACAAAATGTTAATAGATTTTGAGGAAATGTACTAATGCTGTATGTGTTTACATGCAGGTTTGTTAGCAACTAGAGTGCCACTAGTTGGAACACTCACAATGGATGAGGCAAACATTCTCAAGACTACCTGCGAGTGGATGCTGGTTGAAGATACAATGACAGATGTGACAACGGATTAAAGTATGTAGGAATTTGGACTAAAGTGTGGATCTGGCAAAGACAGATGTGTGAAAGGAAGAACATCACGTGCTACTGTGCTGACCAGCATCAATACCTTATGATTTTTGCTGCAGGAGACGGAGCATCTATGGGTTTGCACTGTGTGCCATGATATTTATTCCTAAATCAATCAATCGTTGTTTGCCCATCATTGCCACGGAGGACTATAGTATCATGTCTAAGTCCTAGATTAGGCCCTGATGTGTCTAATAGAATCAATTTCTATAAACTTATGCAATGGAACAGTTATACAGTTTTCATAATTAACCAAACTGTCCTAGAATGGAGTCAGCATGGATATAAGTACCTTCTTCATATATGAATTGTAGCCCTTGGGTAGCTGGCTTCATCATACACCCTGAGATGCCAGGCTAAATGTATTACAGACAATAGCAACTAGCGTGATGTTCTTGATAGATATAGGGTTGATATATACCAGAAATATGTCTCTGTTTTTATGGTGGGTATTCTTACAGCTAATGTTTAGCTATTGTTTTGTCTCCTACACCATTGCATTGCTAATTAGCGACTATATTAGCTTGTTGAATTAACAACAAACTTAATTACCACATGTTTAGTAAACTACAGATAGCAGATACTGATGAATGTAACTGTGGAACTGGTAAAATCACAGCCAAACATTTGTTGCAGGAGTGTCCAAAATATGCAGAACAGAGAAAACTATTTTGGCCTACACTTGCTCCATTTGAAGTCAAACTCTTTGTAAATGTCAACCAGCTCAGGTTGACTTCTGCTTTCTTTGGATATATTCATATTTATGACTCAAGGTGTATGAAGAAGAAACATTGCTTTAAGTGTGTTTTCTAATGGAAGTAGCCATATCTCAAACAAACAAATATGATTTGTTCTGTGCAGTCTTAACAATTTGTGGAGTTGGTGATATGCACACTTTTCTGATGACCTGGGTGGTTAGCTTCCAATGTTTTTATAACTGTTCCTGACAATCCTGTTGGTGTGTTCATAAGTTTTACTTATGAGAGCTTTAGACAGTCTTTGACCTTCGTTAGTAGAGAGGCTGGCTTCTGTCCTTATTACCTTACTATTCACTTCCAAAATGAAGGTAAGATAAGGTAGAAGATATAGATATTATGACTGAGTTATTTGGACAGTTTCAAACACACACCATGTATATGTATACTAGGCAACAGAAAAATGCGGAATGTAATATTTCAAGTGTGCATTTTCAGTGACAAGTTAATTTTAGTAAATATAGATAGAGCATTGAACTTGATCGTAAGTAGGTTCATAAACATGAGGGTAGCCTCATAAACAGCAAAAAGTTAATGTTTCTCAGAAGATCTTATGTACAGAAGTGAACTAAGCATCTTTCAAAAGACCTTATTCACATAGGACAGAGTAAAGATCTGTTGAAAAGTTATGCACTTGGCTTCAAGCTGGATGAAGCAGAGGCTTTCTTAATGCGATACTGATAGACTGTAAATATTTTGTGAATGTGCGTGCCCATGTCTGTATGGTTGGTAGGGCTGTTACCTACTCTGGTGAGTGTTTGCCTGATGTGATGTGATTGATTGGTTCTATGACCAAGTGACTTTATAATGTTTCTGGCATATACACTGCCCATTAGTGTTAATAAATTAATAGGTTATGGTGGGTACTCATAGGTTGCAAGAAGAATGTTGTACTGTGTTTTGCAGTCGTTTTGTGTGTATGTGTGCTGGCCATTGTCAAATCAGTATTAACATCTAGAGAGATTAACAATGCATTGTTAAATTTTATGCATATTTAACACTACTATATGGCACAGAAGCCTGAACTAGCAATTAGAAAATTGAATAGAGGCCCTGGAGATGTGGATGCACGGAAGATGTCGTCATATTTTATGGCAGCAAAAACAATCAGAGAGATACAGAGGTTTTAGAAACTGAGTGAAAAGAGTTTATGAAAGAAATGAAAAAGAGGCAAGTTAAATATTTCAGCCACATTAAAAGACATAGACTCTTATGAAACCCATACTGGAGGGTAGGGTTGAAATCAAGTGGGAAGATAACATCAAGAGATGGGCGAACAGCAATCTTGACAGAATTTAGTCAGGGCGAGAGACAATGTTAGAGATCCAATGCAGCCAACCTTCATTGTGGAGATGGCACCTGATTGATTGTACTGGCCATTACTATTAATAGATGACAGTGGATGTTCATCAGAAGACATTAGTATATTTTACTGCGCTCTTCCGTGATTTTCTGTTGTGTGCATTGGTACATAGATGTGTACACATTGCTCATTAGTGTAATAAATGAAGTATTGTTTGGCATTCATGAAAGGAAGAGGAGAAGGTATTATGTGTTGTACATTGACTGTCATTGTCTGTGCTGCAGGTGATATTTACGTCTTATCTGGCAGTTTGTATATGTGTGGTTATGCTGTGTTGTCTGTACATTGTCTAGTAGTTGTAAATGTGGTGTGTGTACTTGATATGTGATGTATATATGTGAGTTTTTGTGTGGGATATGTATGTGATATGGGATGTATATACTTGTGAAATATGTGTGCTTAATATATATTATAATGTGTATACTTAGAGTATTGTATAGTATACAGGGGCTAATTGGGAAGAGGATCGACTTATTATTGCACGGGTGTTTTATCCCGTATAGCTCGGTGTCTCTCCACAGAGCAGCTTATCATCTGCCTCAAGTGTCACGCTCCCGTGATGGCCCTGGGTATCTCCAAAACAATTTCACCCATGAACCTGACACCGGAGCCCAAACATGAACCCATGACCTTCTGAGTGTGAGGTAGCTGGTTTAACCATTGCCATGGAGACCACTGTGTGTAATGTAATATAAGATAGCACATCATAAAATATGCTTGATGTGTGTTAATGCTTGTGTGTATTTTAAAGTCATGATTTACAATGTGTGTACATTTCATCAGCTTATATATGCATTCATCTGACTGTCATTTGTTTGGGTACATATACTAAAACATTGTCTTTTGTTAGCATGCCTTAATAGTATTTTTTTTAACAATTCATTAGTCTGTATATATTTCCATCTTTTATGTGTACATTTATGTTTGTATATGGTCATTGTGTTTATTCAGAGCATCTTTGTGGGTAATTTCATACTAGTTTTAGAAGTGTTTTGATTGGAGGAGCTGAAAGTCTTGTGTCTTCATCTATCATGAGTTTCGGAAGTGAGATTTATACATTCATTACCTATATTGAGGCCTACTGTACAGACCAGTACAGCATTAAAGAGAGTAACAGCAGACAGATACCATTTACAAAATATGATATGGTTACATTATTGAATGTTTGGTAGTTTTTTGCTCTATTATATTTAATTGCGACCAAGTTATGTGTGTTTTAAAACTTTGGACCAAATCTGTTCATGTTTATTGCCCCAGAACATTTTTTTCTGGTGTCCATTTGTATGTGTATGTGCTCAGGAAAGATTTAAACTAAGAGCCACCAGACTTGCAATCAAGTGTGCTAGACGCTAGGAAAATAGCATTACTGTGGCATTATTATCTCCTACATCTGCCTATAAATGATGTGACTAGGAAAATAGCATAACTGTGGCATTATTATTTTCTACATCTGCCTATAAATGATGTGACTAGGAAAATAGCATTACTGTGGCATTATTATTTTCTACATCTGCCTATAAATCATGTGACATGAAAAATAGCATTACTGTGGCATTTGTTATCCCCATTATCTGCCTTTAAATGATGTGACACATGGAACACCCCCCCGCCCTTCCCCCTCCCCCCCCCCTCTCTCTCTCTCCATCCCTCTCCCCTTCTGTCTCCCCACCCTCCCTCCAACTTAGATGTAAGAAAGTAGCCCACCTGGCATTGTCAGGGTCATGAAATTCTAAAGGTATCAGTTGGCACTTACAGCAAAATGAAATCAAACAAAAAGACAACCACTGTATCTAGGTACTGTCATGACATATGGGCGTAAATCATAGGGGCGGACAATAACTCCCAAAAAGTCAGTTGCAGACCTAAAAAAAAATGAGGTACCCGAAAAAGTGACAAGAGAAAAGGTCTTCAATCAGACAGTATGCTGAAACTTTGGGATCAATCATTGCAGGTCTGAGTGGTACAGTCCCAGTTTGGTCATATCTGCAGAATGGAAGAAAACCAGCAGCTATGGGTGGCAAGACAGCCTAGGATTTTGACTTTTCTGGCAGACAAGAGTTTCCACTGACGTAACATTAAACAACAGTCAGGGGGGGGGGGGGGGGGAGACTAGACAGGCAGTGAGCTGCACAGAAGGCTGTAATGTTTTCCAGGGAACTCTATGTGACCGCCATAACCCAAGGTAGAACAACCATGTGCTGTATTTTCCCTCTGCACAAGACGACCTGCTGTATTAGATAAATAGCATTATAAACATACATGTTCCATTCACCATCTTGAATGCATTCATCACGTACCCTGCAAAGTGGCATACAACTTTGTGTCCCTCCACAGATCTCAGGCCTTTGTGTTCTGTATCTATTCTACTGATGATGTTTATCCATGCCATCCTAGAACCAGCAAGCATCATTTCTCTGTCTGCCTCTCCTGCCATGTTCTCACAGGGCATCCGGAAAATAATGTAACACTGTAACACCTTTAACATGTTCTCACAGGGTATCCGGAAAATAATGTAACACTGTAACACCTTTAACATGTTCGTAAACATGTGTGCCAAGTCTCTACTTTCACTTTGATCAAAAATGCTGCTGTCTAATTATGAACTGCAATTGTCTTCAAATAGAACATTATATTCAGTGCTGTCTGGGGCATTGTTTGATAAAGTAGTAACTCCGTGGATGCATTTATTCATTTACAAACTTGATTTTATTGAGTTTTGTTTTGCAATTACTCGTCATCAATTTGCAGTCAAATGCTCGGTAAAATAAGCATTAATAAACAATATTTCAGAGAGTACTAAAATGTGAGCATGTAAGCGAAGTTGATAGGGAACTGCAGTGATGTATGAGCACAGTTGGCTACAGGTTTGACGCTTGCTAAAGTGGTCGAAAGATTGGCCACCTTTTCCTTCATGCATTCCTGCCTAGAAGATGTGGCGCTGTCACATCACTGACCGATATCAGGAAATGGCTACAGGACTCATCTCATCATGTTCCTCTTGTACCTTGCGGTGTCGAGGTGAAGTATAAATAGCGATAGAGTGCCCCTTTATGGGCTTCATGTATCAATATTCCCATGGACTCTGCTATTCCCTCTGTCCATCGTTTACGTGGTCGGCCTCTTCCTCTGTTTCCATTTTACTTGTTGCCTTCTAATAAAGTCTAGCGCTGCTGTAACCCCCACTTTAGTCCTGGTTTCTTCATTTCTGATTTTCTCTACAGGACGAATGAAAAATTAGCATGTAGAAGGGAAGTATAGGAAGAAGGTGGAAGTATATGCAGTTAAAAGACAGTAGTTTCACTAGAAAGGAGCACATTAGGAAATGGATATGAAATATGATGTTGGTTGCTTGTAAAGCTTATGAAAAACTGAGTTGGTTTTTGGTTTTTTTGCAACGCCTGCTTGCTTTGAACTCAAGCATAATCCATACACACAACTTCTAGTAGCACTGGGCTGAATTTTGCATGTGGATTAGATTTCCCTATTACCAGGGTCCTGCGCCATCAGATAGACACACTCCGACTTCAAAGGTTGTAGATCATTTGTGACCAGTTTTATTGTGATGGCTACATATTTCATGCTAATAGATACAAATGCCTGCTTAGTTTCCATGTAAGAATGCAGCAGACAGTTGTTTCTATCGGCAGGATTACCTACTGCTTTATGCTAGGGTAGTTGCTTAAAATTGACCTGTCTTGCGTTGTTAGAATTTTGATTTTACCCAGTCAAAGCTTCAGTTTGAATCCTGGGGAAATCAGCTGCTAGATATCTTGAGTAGAGGCCTGGTATGTGGTTGCTCTGCATCTAGGCCCGTCTTGTTATGAGTACTCAGAATTGAGTGTTGTTTTGCTTATTTCCATTTGTGAATGCTTTTGGTGGTTGTAATATATTTGTTGTTTGTTAATGTTGGCTCACTTTAAACACACGCATAGCCCATTCACGTGCCACTACTTCTAGTACACTGGGCTGATGTTTGCATGTGGGTTATCTTTCTCTACTACCAGTATCCCTCGCTGTCAGAGGTACACTCTGACTTTAGAGGTACTTGTAATTTACATCCCCAAGTCAAGGACAGTAGGTTAATATTTTAGTCCAACTGTCTGGTGTAGGGGTTAAACCCCTTAACTCTGCATCAACATACTGGATGTTTAAGAACTCGCATTCTTATCCATTTGGCCATGCTGACCTACATTTAAATATATAATTTTACAGATGTTAAACTGGACTCAGAACACCATCAATTAATGTCTTGAAAGACGGTCTTAATATGGACTCAGAACACCATCAAATGATGTCTTGTAAGACAGTCTTAATATGTATGATGCTTTTTTAGAATTCTGTTAGTTTTTGTTTGCATTTGAACTCTGTATAACTTTAAATGGCTTCTGGTATACAAAACAGCAAATGTTTATTTATTATTATTACCTGGCCAGAATTGTTAGAACCTGAAATTGTTACTTGTGTTATGTTCTAGGTTGATATATTCGGCCCACACCAAACAATCTCTTACATTCCATTACCAGTGGTACCTTAACACAAGATCTATATTTAGACTTGAGTGTGCATGAACAGGAAACATGGTTGTTGTTGTTATTTGTGCTCTTGTTAACCTCATAAATGGGACCACATTTTTATTTTGTCTTATATCACATTTTCTTTCCAGGTTTATTGTGTGTTTTGTTTTCCCTGTAAAATGTATTTGTTTGTTGCAGTGGGCAGTAATTGTTTTGTCAAGTCATTCCTTTAGATCAGAGATGTCTGAACATTTCATGGTCATTTGGGGAGGGGGGAAGCAGGCACCCTGGTGAAGCCAATGTGCCTCTCTCTTTAACAGTTTGTTGGATGTCCAGGTCTGGGCACTTCACCCACTCACTGACCATGTAAAGATCTGTGCACCCCAAAGTTAAGAATCCTGCTCTACTCACAGGAGTACGCAGACTTGTGATTGCACACATATGCATTCTTACTAGGATCATTTTCCAGAAAATCACTGAGTGAATTTTTTATTGTATACAACATTATATTGTGATTTGTATCCAACATTGTGGTCCATTTGTAAATGTTCTTACTGCTGTTGTCAACATATTTTGATTACCTCTCTCATAATGATATGTATGTGGCAATATAAACTTCTGTGTATATGAGAGAGAGAGACAGCAAGAGAGAAAAGGGTGCAATGCATACAGGCAGAGAGTCTCTCACCTTTGAGGATGTATAATTGTTAAACACAGTTTTTGTTGCGTTTACTTGTTCTTTCTAATCTATTAATTTTTGTGTTTTGTTTTATTCTTAATTCCTTTCTTCACCTACATAATCTTACTTTCTCTGAAGCCTGTGGGTATCTTGATTAAAAGCACAATCTTGATCTCTTAAGCTTCGTGAAGAGTGGCTTGCTTCGCTTTGGGGGTCACAGGTAGCAAGCATCACCTGGATCTTTTCTCCTGGGCATGCCGGTGTGCGGGGGAATGAACAGGCGGACAGATTGGCTGGCTCGGCAGAACTTGGTGGAGTATTGATGCATGACAAGGCAGATGTGGTTGCGGCCTTGTGGGAGCACGTGTACGCCTTGGAGGAGCAAATGGATTACCATAGTCTGGTTAGAATGAGGCAGAGAGGATCTGGCCGACGCTCGACGCTCAGAGGAAAGGCGAGACGGACATATAATCAGATTGCTACTGGAACTATTAGTGTTGGAACTCTTCGCTGGTTGCTAAGGATGGAGACGGAGCGCTTATGGGAATGTCCCGAATGCTGTGATGTCGGTTCCTAGATCAATCAATCAATCTTGATCTCTCAATATCTGATCTTTCCCTAATCTATGATTCCCAATTTCTTCATGTTTAGTTCTATCATGTTCTTTTAGTTGCCCTAGTTATCTCTATCACGCCTTTACCTTGAATTTGTTCTTCTTTGACTCTGTCAGGACCCACTTACTCTGCATGACCAAGCCATCTGCATCTGTTAGATTTTATGATGTTAAAGCCGGGCTCCCTGGCCAAGGGGTTAACGTTTTTCTCCGTAATCCTTTATATTCTCGTGAGTAACGTAACCTGTGCGAGAATTGGTAGCGGTTCTCGCCGCGTTGGTAACTTATGGAGTATGTGAGCACTGAGTGTGATCTTGCCTAGTACATCAACAGTAGCTAAAAAATGCTGATGTTGACTGCAACGTCCTGTAAGGGATATGCAAAAAAACAAACAATGCTGTATGTGTTTATACTATTGTATTGGTTCTTGTTTTCATGTCATTGATGATAGTGTCTTTTACTGATCTAAGCTTGCTTCAGAGTATTCTAACTAGGCATAACTATAGTCTTCTTCTTCTTCTGCATTTATCCGGATTTTTGTGTGTGGATGTGACTGCGTTGTGCCTGTTTACAGCAGAGCTGCGTTCTTGCGCCGTTAGGCCGACACATCTGGCATCTGCAGGCATTTGTTGACCGGGTTAACCTTCCCGGTAACTACAGTCTGATGTGACCTTTGTTCTCTGATCACCTATTATTCCATTACCAGAAACACTTGTTTTTCATAAGTTGATTGGTTTACCCAGGAGCGAATAGCCGACTGGCTAGAATGCCGGGCTCCTCTTCCGGAGACCCGGGTTTGAATCTTCGGTAAGGTGTGGATTTTTTTCTGTCTGGGGCAAAACCGTAACCTGCCCATTTTGAGGTGACTGCATTAGGCAAACGGCCTTAATTCCTCAGGTTCCAGGCCTCCCCTGTCCTACACCGCAAAGTACTATGGGCAGTACATGAGGTTTTTACAGATTGGTTGACCTGTATTTGTAACCAGTTGTTTTGCAAGTATTGCAGCCAACATGATGTGGAGAAAACTCTAAACAATCTTGATTGCCAACTTCCCTCCTTTCACTGAGGATAATCTCCAGAATTGGCACTTGGAATGTTAGAACTGTGTGTGGACAGGGAAATCACATCAGCACAAGTGTTAGGGGAAATGAAATATAAGATTAGCATTTTAGGATCATATGAAATTAATTAAGAAAGCATTAAGCGGGAGACAGTGAGCTCTATAATAACTAAACAACTAAAACCACATATACAAGAAAGAAAATATAAATTTCATCCAATAAATGTTGAGGAGCTTTACATGGCACTACAGAATGCTGTCAGCAATCAAAGAAATGACAGAATCAAAATCGTGATGGGCGGCCTCAATGCTGAGATTGGATCAGATAGCACAGGGCATGAAGAGGTCAACGGGAAACAGAATTTAAGCTGTGAATTAAAATTTAAGAGAATTCATCAATTTGTATGTGAATCAATATGTCATAGGTGATATTTGACATACAGGAAAACATAAAGTAACTTAAGTATCACCAGATCACATTACAGGAAATCAAATTGGATCATATCACTATTCAGAAGAAAGTTAGACATGATGTATGACATAACTGTTTTTAGTGTGCCGATGTAGATTCACATCATCATCCACTGATAAGACGAACTGGTAGCCCAGGTCACTAATTAATCCCAGATACCATAACACTAACAATCTATGGTAATAGTACAAATTAACCCCAGATACCATAACACTAACAATCTATGGTAATAGTACAAATTAATCCCAGATACCATAACACTAACAATCTATGGTAATAGTACAAATTAATCCCAGGTACCATAACACTAACAATCTATGGTAATAGTACAAATTAATCTCAGATATCATGACACTAACAATCTATGGTAATAGTACAAATTAATCCCAGGTATCATGACACTAACAATCTATGGTAATGGTACAAATTAATCTCAGATATCATGACACTAACAATCTATGGTAATAGTACAAATTAATCCCAGGAATCATGACACTAACAATCTATGGTAATAGTACAAATTAATCCCAGATACCATAACACTAACAATCTATGGTAATAGTACAAATTAATCCCAGATACCATAACACTAACAATCTATGGTAATAGTACAAATTAATCCCAGGTATCATAACACTAACAATCTGGTAATAGTACAAATTAATCCAAGATATCATGGCACTAACAATCTGGTAATAGTACAAATGCAAGATACATGAAGCGAATTTGATTTAGGAAGGGGGGATGTTTGTGTGTGTGTGAGAGAGAGAACAGTTAGGTCTAAAGATCTAGATATTCGTAAGGGAATGACAAAGAGAATAAATTCTGCAAATAATAGCCTGCTCGGTGGCGTTGGGGTTACATACTGCGTTCAAAACATAGTTGTGTGTGATTTAAAAACAGACCGCCTTGCTTTGGTTACCATAAGATATAAGTGCTGGTCATTCAGAAAGCAATGGCAAACTACTGAACATAAACTTGCCAGGGAATCACAAACACCCAAATAATGCTGGAGTTGACTGCTACATCCTGTAAAGGATATGCCAATTGTTCCCTCAGTGAGAGCAGACGTCAAGAGGTGGAGTCATGCACGTATTTAGGTATCACTGCAGACAAAGATGGGGGAACAAGTAAGATTACAAAAGGCAAATGTAGCTCTCATGGCACTAGGAAATGTGTGGAAGTGCACAGACATTGAATCTAGTAACAAACTTAAAATGTTAAACTCTAACATCAAATGAGTACAACTGTATGTTTCAGAAACATGGAATACCTCTAAAACAACTGCTAATACACTACGTATATTTGTAAACTGGTGTCCGCAAAGAATAGGACTAAAATGTATAACAGAATCACTAATTGCATAGCTTAGGAAAGAACTACGAGGGTGAGTTAATAAGTCAGTCACAAATGGCTGTAGAAAAATAACTAAATATGATAACAACTTGAAACCAGTTTGTTTGTATACATACATTGTCCCTTTTTTCTCAACATAATTTCCACCAACATTGATACACTTATCCCATTGTTGTATCAGTCCTCCCAAACCGGCTGCATAGAACTGCATGCTCTATTTTCTAAATCACGTTTTCACTTCACATTCAACTTAAGCGTCATTCACGAAATGTCTCCTGCCAAGGTGGGTTTTCAGTGTTTATGCTGACAAATGTTTATCCCGTAAAGTGATGCATAGCTGGGTAGAAAAAGTTATGAGGGCGGGTCAATAAGTAAGTCACACAGTTCTGTGGGATGGCAGGTAAATGAACATAAAGCACGGAGTTCTATGCAGCCGGTTTGGGAGGACTGATAAAATGATGGGATAAGTGCATCAATGTTGGTGAAAATTATGTTAAGAAATAAAGGGACAATGTAAGTATAAAAATAAACTGTTTCAAGTTGTTATCATATTTAGTTATTTTTCTACAGCCATATGTGACTTCCCCTCGTATATTAATTCCAGCACATCAAGAAGTGAGGAAAAGACAAGGGCCTTAGATAAGATACACAATGAGAACACCTGTAGATAGTGTCACTAACAAGTCCTTTCTCTGGAACCCACAGGGTAAAATACATCAAAGGCGACCTAAAACACTTGGAGAAGAGAATTAGAGACAGGTGAATCATGTGGAGAGGACATGGAAGGAGCTTCTCTAGATGGCAAAAGATACGACGGCTTGGGGTCAGTTGGTGGAGGCCTATGCTCCACTGGGGAATAAGAGGCAGAAGGAAGTTGCAGCCAAAATGTATAAAGCCTATTTGTGCAGATGTCTGTCTGTAAAAAAATAATATAGGTTTGCCAGATATGATTGTATTAGTTCTTGAGTGCTGAATTATAGGTTTGCCAGATATGATTGTATTAGTTCTTGAGTGCTGAATTATAGGTTTGCCAGATATGATTGTATTAGTTCTTGAGTGCTGAATTATAGGTTTGCCAGATATGATTGTATTAGTTCTTGAGTGCTGAATTATAGGTTTGCCAGATATGATTGTATTAGTTCTTGAGTGCTGAATTATAGGTTTGCCAGATATGATTGTATTAGTTCTTGAGTACTGAATTATAGGTTTGCCAGATATGATTGTATTAGTTCTTGAGTACTGAATTATAGGTTTGCCAGATATGATTGTATTAGTTCTTGAGTGCTGAATTGCATCAGTACCAGCGCTTTGTATATAAGAAGTCACAAAATATTATATATGATCATACCAGCAAATGTACAACTTATTAATGAGTTGCCCATACAAATACATTTTACAGCAAGTACCGGTTTTGTGTTATATTATATCTTGTTTTATTATTTCTGCTGTCTGTTTTCTGTATTTTTTGTTTTTGCATTGTACATTTGTTGTTTTTTAATGGCATATACACATTATTATTATTATTGACACCTTTCTGTCTTGAGAGGTGATAGTTTGTTAAATTGTGCTTAAAAAAGGCATAATAACTACAACCTATGAAAGTAGCGAATGTGACTGGTCAGCCCAATTCATGCTGTAAATGTTAGTCCACAATGGATGCATGTGAACACATTGGAATTTTCACCATCACGCACCATCTTACGTTTAACGCGCTCAGTGTGTGACCTATCGGCAATAATGTTCTCCTTTGTCTTTATTCCATTTCTGATAGTTGACCTGTTTGCTATACGTTCGGCGACGACTTGCTTCCAATGTGCATTATCAATGCCTGTATCAATCATGTCCCGCTTACACACATCTTTGTATCGTAGTAGAGGCCGACCCTGAGATCTCTTACCCGTCTGTAATTCACCAAAAAGATGTCCTTTGGTATTCTACCTTCATCCATCCTCCTAATGTGTCCTATCCATCTAAATCTATGAAGACTGAGCATGGAACAAACTGTCACACAACGTGATCTTTCCAGTACTTTCAGTATTTGTGATTTTGTCTTGTCACTTAATACTGTACCAAGTATTCTTCGCAGACACTGCATATGAAAGCTGTTTAAACGCTTCTCTTGGTGTGAATAAGTTGACCAGGCTTCGCTGACATAAAGAAAAGTACTAAGGACACAGGCTTGATAGACAAGGAATTTTGTTTTGGCAGAAAACTTCCTGTTCTCCCAGACTCAGTTTGTTAACCTGTTCATTGTTGTTGCTGCCTTACCAATCCTGATGTTGATTTCCTAATCTACGGATAATTTGCTATTTACCTCTGATCCTAAATACGTAAAATGGTCCACTATCTCTAGTTCGGCATTGTCACTAAAAATTGATGGTACCCTATGTGCATCTTGTGACATAATCTGTCTTCTTTTTGCTAATTGTTAAACTAAATTCAGAACAAGCATTGAAGAATGCAGGACGCTGTAATTCTTCCTCAGAGTGGGTCAAAATTGCATGTTTACAACAGAGCTGCGATACTTGCGCCTTTCAGCCGACACATCCGACTTCTGCGGACTGGGTATATGAATCCGTGCAGAGAATGTTGGAAGAATGGAAGGTCATCCAGAAGTCTAATTTTGGATGTGTGATGTCACTGATCTGTTCAACCTTTGGAGTGAAATAATCGAGAGATCGAGACACGATATACCATGTTTAACAGTTGGTAGTCATAAGATACACGATCCAAGACCACAGAAAGTGAAAGGAGTTGAATGAAATAGTGGATATAATTGCAGTGGAAAGTCAAAATAAAGACGACCTCTTTTTAAATGGCAGGAGAAAAAATTATTTGTAATCAAAATTAAAAGCTCTCCTATCTGCAGCTGAATAGTAAATGGAACAATTAATAATACAGCGTTTTTTTTCCCCACATATCCTTTGCAGGACATCGTTGTCAACACCAGCATTTTACCGCTGTCGTTGATTTCTTGGTAAGATTACGCTCAGTAGTTTGCCATTGCTTTCTGAACGGCCGGCACACTTATCCAGTTACAGCGTGTTAGTGTGTTAAAATATCAGAACATCTTGATAAAAGAAGATGGAAGATGTTTTAAAGTGGTGAATTGTAGAACAGCCCAAACCACAACAGATGTACACGAGAAGATGTTTTGTCAACGAATGTGAGAAAACACAAGGGTTTGCATAAATTATACCTGGTATATTTATCAGTAGGACAGTAGTGTAACTACTGTCAAATATAGAATTCAGTGGACCACTCTGACAAAACAGTGTGATGGTCTGACAAAACAGTGTGACGATCTGGACATTTCTGGTATCCTATGATGATCTGAACATTTCTGATATCTTATGATGATCTGGACATTTCTGATATCCTATGATGATCTGGACATTTCTGGTATCCTATGATGATCTGGACATGTCTGATATCCTATGATGATCTGGACATTTCTGGTATCCTCTGATGATCTGGACATTTCTGATAATCTTGCCCTCTGTCACATAAAGAGCAGACATAGAATATTTCGCTGTATTCAAAACACAGAAGCCACAAACAATATGTTGCACGAATTATTGCCTGACATATTTCTCTGCATCTTGTCAGGTGAATACTGCAGAGTTCTTCTTCTTCTTCTGTTGTGTTCATCCGGACTTTTTTTCCGGACGTGATTGCGTTGTGCCTGTTTACAGCAGAGCTGCGTTCTTGCGCCGTTAGGCCGACACATCCGACTTCTGCGGGCATTTGTTGACCGGGTTAGCCTTCCCGGCTGCAGAGTTCTATACCATATGAAGTGAATAAATGAATACTACTTTAGCTGATATTGGTAAAACACATGGTCACGTGTATTGTTTATGTGTGAAACATTCGTTAACCCCACGGTAATTTCAGATTTAATACGAACTATTTATGTTTGCATACAACAGGCTGGAAGCGTTTAAGTGCTATCGCCTCACTACTTTTGAGCAGCGAGAAATTGTTTTGATTATTCAATCTGCTGTGCTGTCTTTGTTTCACAGATCACTTGTTTTCTGCAGATCATTGCTGTGAATGTAAAAAAGATTATTGTTACATAGATCTAGTTCCAATGTATGCACGCGAATCATGGACAGTTAACAAATTATTGAGAAATTAATAGGAGGCTGCAGAAATGTGGCTCTGTAGGAATGCTGAAATTAAAATTAAGTAATAAAGACATCCTGACAAAACTCAACTCACAAAGAGAATTGGATTCTCATTTCAGAAGTCGGCGATACCTATTCTTTGGTCATGTCAGGAGGAGATAAAACCGGGATAATGTTGTGGCAACAGGAATGCTGGAATGGGAAAGTGACTGGGGAAGATAAAGAGGGAAGATGTTGACTGTTTAGTATTGTGTTGTGAGAAATATATCTATAGGTAAATACTAGCAATACGCAAGACAGGAGGTTATGGGAAAAATGACAGCCAACACCACACAGCATGGACTATAAGCAGAAGACGTATTTTTAGTTAGTGTGTGGACTTAAAATGATACTATAATACAAAGCTGGCTACGCTGGTGTGTGGATTTATTATATATAAACTAGTTCAGTTAGCATGGTTGGTGTGTGGATTTATTATATATAAACTAGTTCAGTTAGCATGGTTGGTGTGTGGATTTATTATATATAAACTAGTTCAGTTAGCATGGTTGGTGTGTGGATTTATTATATATAAACTAGTTCAGTTAGCATGGTTTGTGTGTGGATTTATTATATATAAACTAGTTCAGTTAGCATGGTTGGTGTGTGGATTTATTATATATAAACTAGTTCAGTTAGCATGGTTGGTGTGTGGATTTATTATATATAAACTAGTTCAGTTAGCATGGTTGGTGTGTGGATTTATTATATATAAACTAGTTCAGTTAGCATGGTTGGTGTGTGGATTTATTATATATAAACTAGTTCAGTTAGCATGGTTGGTGTGCAAGCATAAGTAAAGCACCCGGACGTATGGTGTTAGACCAATATTTTTATAGAGAAATCGGCACTCCAGGGATTGTGTGGATAATATCACCCCGGTTGCGTTCACTCTTCAAGACATTGGCTGGTACCCAACTTAGGCTGGCTGGACTTGTAAGAACACAGCTGCCAGAAATTTGGAAGCAGACCTAGATGGTCTGGACACCATTTCTAGGTCCACACATTGTGACACCTCGTCTAAGTCCACATATTGTGACACTAAGTCTAGGTCCACACATTGAGACACTAAGCCTAGGTCCACACATTGTGACACCTCGTCTAGGTCCACACATTGTGACACTAAGTCTAGGTTCACACATTGTGACACTAAGCCTAGGTCCACACATTGTGACACCTCGTCTAAGTCCACATATTGTGACACTAAGTCTAGGTCCACACATTGAGACACTAAGCCTAGGTCCACACATTGTGACACCTCGTCTAAGTCCACATATTGTGACACTAAGTCTAGGTCCACACATTGTGACACTAAGCCTAGGTCCACACATTGTGACACCTCGTCTAGGTCCACATATTGTGACACCACGTCTAGGTCCACGCATTGTGACACTAAGTCTAGGTCTACACATTGTGACACCATAACCAAGTCCACACATTGTGACACCACATCTAGGTCCACGCATTGTGATACCACGTATAGGTCCGAAAATGTGACACCTCGTCTACATCCACACATTTTGATACCACATCTAGGTCCA
>JACEFZ010006667.1:65000-70000 GCA_014155875.1 Cepaea nemoralis | reverse complement strand
TGCAAAAAACAAAAATATTGCTAACTGGCGTGGGCGATCAAGCTTATCTACATCTCGCTATCTACATCTTCACTGAAACCACAAGTAGCCTGACTATGGAAGTCATGGCAGTAAGTAAAGCAATAACATGGCTTGAGACACAGACATTCACTAGGGCTTGTTTCCTTAGCGACTCACTGAACATGATCAAGATGATAGAGGAGGGGTCGATCCGAAGAGAATGGTTGCTGCCTCTGGAGTGGTCTCGGCTGGCAAAGATTAGTTTCATCTTCGTGCAAGGGCATGCGGGAGTACAAGGAAATGAGCGGGCTGACAAGCTCGCAGGTGAGGCTACTGTGGAGGGCGGACGCGCCATGGACCAGGCTGACATGCTGAATGCTCTACGAGAAGTAAGACTTTTGCGAGAACCAAGTGATGACTGTGAATCTATAACAATGGCCAGACTGCGAGAGCAGCAAATTAAAAGAGGGGTGGCCAAACAAGAACACTACGCAGGAAGCCAAAGAAGATTGATAAACCAACACAGAACTGGCGTCGTTAGCCGCTACACGTTGCGGGATTTGCTGAGGAGGGGATCCAAGCACTTATGGACTGAATGGTTCGATGTACAATGAGGATGATCTGTCAACTAACTAACATCTCGCTACTCTACTGATAAAAAAAATGTTTTGCATATCCTTTACAGGACATCGCTGTCAACATCAGCATCTTTCAGCTGATACAGTCACTGGAGTAATTGTGCATGAGTGTAAGTTTTTTTCCTATTACAAGTGTCCTTCGCCATAAAGCTACTCAATGCGGCTTCGTAGATACTTGTAATTTACGTCACCAGATCATGACGAAAATTCAACGCGGTGTTCTGTATCTGGAGCTAGAAAAATCAGGACATCGCTGTCAACACCAGCATCTTTCAGCTGTATGTTGATTTCTTGGCAAGATTACGCTAGTAGTTTGCCATTGCTTTCTGAGCGGCCGGCTCACATACCCCGTAAGTTACCGATGCGATTCGAACCACTTCTGATTCTCACCGTCATCACGCTATACATTTAATCTCCAACAAATGGTTTTAAACATTGAGAACTTGTCACATTATATTGCACTTTTCACAACTTCTCGTTGTTAGCTTATACGGAAAAAAACAAAAATTAGGTTCCACCGAGATGTGAACTCGGATCGGAGTAAAATGCTGGTATTGACAGCGATGTCCTGTAAAAAATAAAAAGGATATGAAACATAAAATAAAATAAATAAAATAAAAGGCATCAAATCTTCTATTCACAAATTTAAAAAATTATTTCAGGTTCCACCGAGATTTGAACTCGGATCGCAGGATTCAGAGTCCTGAGTGCTAACCATTACACCATGGAACCGATGACGCCAAAGCTAAAAGGTTTATTCATGTACGCAAATCTTTCAGTCAATAAATCAGTCGAGAAATTTCTAAACGATGTTAGCGGGCCTTATGGGGACACGACTGTAGACGGGTGAACGGAGAAGGCATCACTCAGAGGCCCTAGAATGGCCTACGAAACTATCAAGGAAGACTAGCTGGCACGTAGTCGGATGAATAGGCCGAAAGGCGCAAATATCGCAGCTCCGCAGAATAAATAATATAACGAACTGACGTTCATCTATATTTAGAAGATGAAGAACAAGTCACAGTCCGTCACACTAAACGACATGACAACAGCGGCTCGCTAAAGAAACAGCTGCACTAAGTGAGCAAGGGCGAAACTAAATGAGCGAATGGGTGAGTGAGTGAGTGAGTACGAAAATAAGTAAGCAAGCAATCAGGTAAGAAAATAAGTTACTAAATACGAAAATAAGTTATTAAGTACCAAAATAAGTAAGTAAGCAAGCAAGTAAATAAATAAAACTAACTAAGTAATACCAGCAATAGAGCCGATTCGAGTGAATCATCATATACACAAACGAAAGTTTCGACTCACAGTGTCATTCATCATCACATCTGGAACGATCACCTCCCTAGTAAGACAGCATACCTGAAATGATTGTACAACAATATTAAATTGGATTCGAAATACATAGTAATTTTAGCACAGATAATAGCAAATTATTCCTCCCCACGACGCTTGACGGCAGAAGTGGAAGATGATGATGATGATGATGATGATGAATAGCGAGACAACTGCAAAGATGAAGCTAACAGAAACATACGCAGTGAGGATTGGACAGAAATACCTGAAGCAGAATAAGAATGATCACGTTTGATGAACAAGTGTAAGAGCTCGACTGCCTGGGGTAATTGTCTTTAATGTAATAAAGTAAGTAAGCGGTAAGAATATATTTTTTGGACATGTTATGAGAAGAAATGGATTGCCCCTCTGCTGTGTGTCCACCGTGACGAGGTAGAGGGGCTTGTGCGTCCCAATGACCCCAAGAGCTATGCCGACGGTAGCACAGCTACTGGTAGGGCCACCCATGTCGGACAGGTCAAGGGAGAGGGACCAGACGAAGAGGCACACAAACCTGCTGCCTTGTAGGTAGACTGGGGACAGTCAAAGGCTAGGGAAAGCACCCCAAATACATGCTTGTCGAAATCGGATGTACTGAGCCACAGGCTTGACAAAGCAGTGCAACGTGAAACCTGCTGCCTTGTAGGTAGACTGGGGACAGTCAAAGGCTAGGGAAAGCATCCCGAATAAATGCTTGTCGAAATCGGATGTACTGAGCCACAGGCTTGACAAAGCAGTGCAACGTAACTTAATTCATGATGTCACAAATCAAAATTAATCGATATGGTGCTAATCCCGTGAAGTCCCATCAGGCGGTCGATAGTGCCGGGCCCCCTGCCTCGAGGGGGTCCACCCATGACTACTGGTGGTCACCTTCCCCTGTGCTGTGGAGTCAAGGCACAGAGGAGTAGGTTAAGAGCTATTGACCAAATACCCCGGACACTCAACATACTACAGTGGAATGCCGAAGGAGTTTACAAGAAGAAAGACTCCCTAACACAGCGTCTTCATAAAGATAGAATAGATGTGGCATGCATTCAAGAGACACACCTCAACGCCAATCACAAATTCTCAGTCAGAGGATATCAGGCCACACGTTTGACCGCGAAGGACACAAAGGAGGAGTTCTAATACTTACACGAAATACAATACCTTGCAGCGAAGTATCTGTGATCTCTAACAACCAAACGGAAATTATAGGTGTTGATATAATGATAAAGGACGTGAAAATAAGAATCTACAATCTGTATAGCCCAGCAGATAAGGACCTTACACTCTCAAACATGAAAATAACTGACACAAACTGCATTATTGTCGGAGACTTTAATAGCCGTTCAGAAAGATGGGGATACCCAGATACTGACAAAAGAGGAGATGAAGTGGAGGACTGGGAAATAGACTCAAATCTCCATCTACTCAACAAAGCGGATGACACACCGAGCTTCTACTCCAGAAGATGGCTTACCACTTCTACTCCAGACTTAGCTTTCTGCACAGGAGACATCCTCCACAAAATCGATCGCCATGTGCTGGACCAATTAGCAGGTAGTGACCACAGACCAATCAAGCTTGAAATGAATATGGAGTATGTTCCACAGGAGCAAAAGCCCTTGCCCCGCTGGAATTACAAACGAGCAGATTGGGACAGATTTGCCATACTAACAGACAAATATTGTGAAAACATAAATACACGATATGGCAACATAAAGCAAATGGTGGAAAGTCTAAACAGAGCGATAATAAACCCCCGGCCCCCAAAAAAAAAGGGAAGATAAAGGGGGAAAATTTTGACTGTTTAGTATTGTGTTGTGAAAATATATCTATAGGTAAATACTAGCAATACGCAAGACAGGAGGTTAGGGGAAAAATGACAGCCAACACCACACAGCATGGACTATAAGCAGAAGACGTATTTTTAGTTAGTGTGTGGACTTAAAATGATACTATAATAAAAAGCTGGCTACGCTGGTGTTTTGGTTTTATTATATATAAACTAGTTCAGTTAGCATGGTTGGTGTGTGGATTTATTATATTAAACTAGTTCAGTTAGCATGGTTGGTGTGTGGATTTATTATATATAAACTAGTTCAGTTAGCATGGTTGGTGTGTGGATTTATTATATATAAACTAGTTCAGTTAGCATGGTTTGTGTGTGGATTTATTTATATAAACTAGTTCAGTTAGCAGGGTTTGGGGTGTGTGGATTTATTATATATAAACTAGTTCAGTTAGAAATGGTTGGGGGGTTTTGGATTTATTATATATAAACTAGTTCAGTTAGCATGGTTGGTGTGTGGTTTTTATTATAATAAACTAGTTCAGTTAGCATGGTTGGTGTGTGGATTTATTATATATAAACTAGTTCATTTAGCTGGTTGGTGTGCAAGCATAAGTAAAGCACCCGGACGTAGGGTGTTAGACCAATTTTTTTTATAGAGAAATCGGCACTCCAGGGATTGTGTGGATAATATCACCCCGGTTGCGTTCACTCTTCAAGACATTGGCTGGTCCCCAAACTTAGGCTGGCTGGACTTGTAAGAACACAGCTGCCAAAAATTTTGGGAAGCAGACCTAGTTTGGTCTGGACACCATTTCTAGGTCCACACATTGTGACACCTCGTCTAAGTCCACATTTTGTGACACTAAGTCTAGGTCCACCCATTGAGACACTAAGCCTAGGTCCACACTTTGTACAACTCGTCTAGGTCCACACATTGTGACACTAAGTCTAGGTTCACACATTGTGACACTAAGCCTAGGTCCACACATTGTGACACCTCGTCAAAATCCACATATTGTGACACTAAGTCTAGGTCCACACATTGAGACACTAAGCCTAGGTCCACACATTGTGACACCTCGTCTAAGTCCACATATTGTGACACTAAGTCTAGGTCCACACATTGTGACACTAAGCCTAGGTCCACACATTGTGACACCTCGTCTAGGTCCACATATTGTGACACCACGTCTAGGTCCACCCCTTGTGACACTAGTCTAGGTCTACACATTGTGACACCAAAA
>JACEFZ010006667.1:52500-60000 GCA_014155875.1 Cepaea nemoralis | reverse complement strand
TTCTCCGTAATCCCGTTATTCTCGTGAGTAACGTGACGTTGCGCGAGAATCAGTAGCGGTTTTCTCCGGGTCGGTAACTTACGGGGTATGTGAGCTCAGAAAGCAATGGCAAATACTGGCGTAATCTTGCCAAGAAATCAACATACAGCTGAAAGACGGGGTGTTGACAGCGATGTCCTGTAAAGGATATGCAAAAAACAAAAATATTGCTAACTGGCGTGGGCGATCAAGTTTATCTACATCTCGCTATCTACATCTTCACTAAAACCCAAACAAGTAGCCTGACTATGAAGTCATGGCAGTAAGTAAAGCAATAACATGGCTCGAGACACAGACATTCACTAGGGCTTGTTTCCTTAGCGACTCAATGAACATGATCAAGAGGATAGAGGAGGGGTCGATCCGAAGAGAATGGTTGCTGCCTCTGGAGCGGTCTCGGCTGGCAAAGATTAGTTTCATCTTCGTGCCAGGGCATGCGGGAGTACAAGGAAATGAGCGGGCTGACAAGCTCGCAGGTGAGGCTACTGTGGAGGGCGGACGCGCCATGGACCAGGCTGACATTCTGAATGCTCTACGAGAAGTAAGACTTTTGCGAGAACCAAGTGATGACTGTGAATCTACAACAATGGCCAGACTGCGAGAGCAGCAAATTAAAAGAGGGGTGGCCAAACAAGAACACTACGCAGGAAGCCAAAGAAGATTGATAAACCAACACAGAACTGGCGTCGTTAGCCGCTACACGTTGCGGGATTTGCTGAGGAGGGGATCCGAGCACTTATGGACTGAATGGTTCGATGTGCAATGAGGATGATCTGTCGACTAACTAACATCTCGCTACTCTACTGATAAAAAAATTTTTTTTGCATATCCTTTACAGGACATCGCTGTCAACATCAGCATCTTTCAGCTGATACAGTCACTGGAGTAATTGTGCATGAGTGTAAGTTTTTTTCCTATTACAAGTGTCCTTCGCCATAAAGCTACTCAATGCGGCTTCGTAGATACTTGTAATTTACGTCACCAGATCATGACGAAAATTCAACGGGGTGTTCTGTATCTGGAGCTAAAAAAATCAGGACATCGCTGTCAACACCAGCATCTTTCAGCTGTATTGATTTCTTGGCAAGATTACGCTCAGTAGTTTGCCATTGCTTTCTGAGCGGCCGGCTCACATCCCCGTAAGTTCCCGATGCGATTCGAACCACTTCTGATTCTCACCGTCATCACGCTATACTTTTAATCCCAACAAATGGTTTTAAACATTGAGAACTTGTCACATTATATTGCATTTTTCCCACAACTTCTCGTTGTTAGTTTATACGGAAAAAAAAAAATTAGGTTCCACCGAGATGTGAACTCGGATCGGAGTAAAATTTCTGGGATTGACAGCGATGTCCTGTAAAAAAAAAAAGGATATGAAACATAAAAAAAAATAAATAAAATAAAAGGCATCAAATCTTCTATTCACAAATTTAAAAAATTATTTCAGGTTCCACCGAGATTTTAACTCGGATCGCAGGATTCAGAGTCCTGAGTGCTAACCATTACACCATGGAACCGATGACGCCAAAGCTAAAAGGTTTATTCATGTACGCAAATCTTTCAGTCAATAAATCAGTCGAGAAATTTCTAAACGATGTTAGCGGGCCTTATGGGGACACGACTGTAGACGGGTGAACGGAGAAGGGTCACTCAGAGGCCCTAGAATGGCCTACGAAACTATCAAGGAAGACTAGCTGGCACGTGTCGGATGAATAGGCCGAAAAGGGGCAAATATCGCAGCTCCGCAGAATAAATAATATAACGAACTGACGTTCATCTATATTAGAAAATGAAGAACAAGTCACAGTCCGTCACACTAAACGACATGACAACAGCGGCTCGCTAAAGAAACAGCTGCACTAAGTGAGCAAGGGCGAAAAATAAATGAGCGAATGGGTGAGTGAGTGAGTGAGTACGAAAATAAGTAAAACAAGCAATCAGTTTAAAAAAATAAGTTACTAAATTTCGAAATAAGTTATTAAGTACCAAAATAAGTAAGTAAGCAAGCAAGTAAATAAAAAAAACTAACTAAGTAATACCAGCAATAGAGCCGATTCGAGTGAATCATCATTACCAAAAAAAGAAAATTTCGACTCACAGTGTCATTCATCATCACATCTGGAACGATCACCTCCCTAGTAAGACAGCATACCTGAAATGATTGTACAACAAAATTAAATTGATTCGAAAAACATAGTAATTTTAGCACAGATAATAGAAATTATTCCTCCCACGACGCTTGACGGGCAGAAGTGGAAGATGATGATGATGAGATGATGATGAAAAAGCGAGACAACGCAAAGATGAAGCTAAAAGAAACATACGCAGTGAGATTTTGGGCAGAAAAACCTGAAGCAGAATAAGAATGATCACGTTTTATGAACAAGTGTAAGAGCTCGACTGCCTGGGGTAATTGTCTTTAATGTAATAAAGTAAGTAAGCGGTAAGAATATATTTTTTTTTGGACATGTTATGAGAAGAAATGGATTGCCCCTCTGCTGTGTGTCCACCGTGACGAGGTAGAGGGGCTTGTGCGTCCCAATGACCCCAAGAGCTATGCCGACGGTAGCACAGCTACTGGTAGGGCCACCCATGTCGGACAGGTCAAGGGAGAGGGACCAGACGAAGAGACACACAAACCTGCTGCCTTGTAGGTAGACTGGGGACAGTCAAAGGCTAGGGAAAGCACCCCAAATACATGCTTGTCGAAATCGGATGTACTGAGCCACAGGCTTGACAAAGCAGTGCAACGTGAAACCTGCTGCCTTGTAGGTAGACTGGGGACAGTCAAAGGCTAGGGAAAGCATCCCGAATAAATGCTTGTCGAAATCGGATGTACTGAGCCACAGGCTTGACAAAGCAGTGCAACGTAACTTAATTCATGATGTCACAAATCAAAATTAATCGATATGGTGCTAATCCCGTGAAGTCCCATCAGGCGGTGATAGTGCCGGGCCCCCTGCCTCGAGGGGGTCCACCCATGACTACTGGTGGTCACCTTCCCCTGTGCTGTGGAGTCAAGGCACAGAGGAGTAGGTTAAGAGCTATTGACCAAATACCCCGGACACTCAACATACTACAGTGGAATGCCGAAGGAGTTTACAAGAAGAAAGACTCCCTAACACAGCGTCTTCATAAAGATAGAATAGATGTGGCATGCATTCAAGAGACACACCTCAACGCCAATCACAAATTCTCAGTCAGAGGATATCAGGCCACACGTTTCGACCGCGAAGGACACAAAGGAGGAGTTCTAATACTTACACGAAATACAATACCTTGCAGCGAAGTATCTGTGATCTCTGACAACCAAACGGAAATTATAGGTGTTGATATAATGATAAAGGACGTGAAAATAAGAATCTACAATCTGTATAGCCCAGCAGATAAGGACCTTACACTCTCAAACATGAAAATAACTGACACAAACTGCATTATTGTCGGAGACTTTAATAGCCGTTCAGAAAGATGGGGATACCCAGATACTGACAAAAGAGGAGATGAATTGGAGGACTGGGAAATAGACTCAAATCTCCATCTACTCAACAAAGCGGATGACACACCGAGCTTCTACTCCAGAAGATGGCTTACCACTTCTACTCCAGACTTAGCTTTCTGCACAGGAGACATCCTCCACAAAATCGATCGCCATGTGCTGGACCAATTAGCAGGTAGTGACCACAGACCAATCAAGCTTGAAATGAATATGGAGTATGTTCCACAGGAGCAAAAGCCCTTGCCCCGCTGGAATTACAAACGAGCAGATTGGGACAGATTTGCCATACTAACAGACAAATATTGTGAAAACATAAATACACGATATGGCAACATAAAGCAAATGGTGGAAAGTCTAAACAGAGCGATAATACAGGCAGCCACTGAGTCCATTCCAAGAGGAGCGAGGAAAAATTACAAACCATACTGGACTGAAGAACTACAAAGTTTGGAGGACAAAGTTGAAGATGCCAGGAAGACAGCAGAGAGAGAACAAACAATTGAAGCAAACATCTCTCTCAAAGCCATCTCAGCAAAATATAAAAGAACAGTAAATCAAACAACAAGAGATTGTTGGAGGGAAAAAACAGAAAACCTGAATTTTGACAGGGATGGAAACAAACTATGGAAACTAGTGAAAGCCATGAACAATGAAGGACCTAGAAACAAACAAATAACAATTAAACAAGGAAATGCCTTGCTTACAGGCAAAAAGGCTGCAAATGCACTAATGGAACACTATGCAAATGCAAACCACATTGATATTACAACCGAACAGAAGAAAGCAATCAAAGACAAACAGATACATCATAGAAATACAGAGACAGCAGCAGAATATATGATGGCAAATCTAACAATGGAAGAAATGGAACAGGCAATGAATACCCTAAAAAAGAAGAAATCACCAGGAAAGGATGGAATCACAAATGAAATGCTAATAGGACTAGGCACCAAGGCAAAGAAGAAACTACTAGCAGTCCTAAATA
This sequence comes from Cepaea nemoralis, assembly GCA_014155875.1. Taxonomy (NCBI): domain Eukaryota; kingdom Metazoa; phylum Mollusca; class Gastropoda; order Stylommatophora; family Helicidae; genus Cepaea; species Cepaea nemoralis. The sequence continues at coordinate 55,477 of JACEFZ010006667.1, read as the reverse complement.
ACAGCTGGAAGAGAGGAATAGTCCCACAGGCATGGAAGGAAGCTATACTAATACCAGTCCCAAAGAAAGGAAAAGACCTGGAAGAACCAAATGGCTATCGACCTATCAGTCTACTTAGCTGTGTAGGAAAATTAATGGAACGCATTATCAATGGCAGGCTAACATGGCATCTGGAAGAAAACAAACTCTTAACACCACACCAAGCAGGATTCAGAAAATACAGATCCACTGAAGATCAAATAACCTATATAGCTCAGGAAATAGAGGATGCCTTCCAAGAGAAAAAGCACACACTAGCAGTCTGGATAGATTTAGAAAAAGCATTTGATAAAGTATGGAAGGAAGGACTGAAAGTAAAACTGCAAAACATGCATGTTTGTGGAAAAATGTATAAATGGATCAGCCACTACCTTGAGAACAGAACTGCCAGGACAAAAGTACAAGGACAAACAAGCAAAATGATGCTGCTGGAGCAAGGTGTCCCCCAAGGAGGAGTTCTTTCACCAACATTATTCCTAGCATATATAAATGACATCACAGAAAATTTTCCAGCCAGAGTACACACATCCTCCTTTGCAGATGACCTAGCCATATGGACATCTGAAGAATATATTAGTACAGCTAACAGCAGAATACAGCAAGCCTTATTAGCGCTAGAGGACTGGTCAAAATCATGGCTAGTGAAGATAAGTGAGGAGAAAACAACATGCACAGTGTTCTCCCTCTCAAATAAAACTCAGCAACCTAAGCTGGTATTGAATGGAAAAATATTGCGCCATGAAGAAAATCCAAACTATCTAGGAGTCACCTTTGATCGTCGCCTGACATGGAAGACACAGGTTGAGAAAAATCGAACAAGAGCAAGGCAGAGAATGGCAATCATGAAAAAGCTTGCTGGTACAACGTGGGGAGCAGATGAGAAAGTTCTCAAGAAGTTATATACTGGACGGGTGAGGCCAGTACTGGAATATGGCATTGCAGCTTGGGCAACAGCAGCTAAGTCAAACTTTAACAAAATAAGTAGAGTCCAAAACCAAGGAATGCGAATCATAACTGGAAGCCTGAAGACAACGCCTATTAATGAACTAGAAAAGATCACTTGTTTACAACCAATGCAGGATAGAAGAGATAGCAGAGCCCAGCAACAAGCAGAAAAATTTAGAAGATTGACAGACCACCCTATGTACAACAGATTTAATGGTTTTGGAAAGGGAAGACTGAAGCGTAGCAACTTTGTAGAAACTGCAAAACGAAGGATTAGGGCAGATCCTATACTTAACATATCAACAGTCAAGCCCATACACAATGCACACAAGTTCCCAGCTTGGAGACAGCAGCAACTGCCTGAGATGATAGAAAACATTCCTGGTATTGAGAAAAAGAACACTCAGCATGAAACCGAAAGAAGAGAAATAACCCTAAACTACATAAAAGAACATTACCCAAGCAGGAATTGGACCCATGCATATACAGATGGATCAGCCAAAAATTCAATAGAGAATGGAGGAGGAGGAATTCTCCTAAATTTAAAAAATGGAGTGAAAAAAACACATTCAATGGCAACTGGAAAATTTTCAAGTAACTTCAAAGCGGAGGTAGAGGCTTTGAAAACTGCAGCAGAAATGCTCCTGATGGAGGAAAATAAAGAGAAGCAAATAGCTATCTTCACAGATGCAAAGTCAGCTGTCTCAATACTCAAGAGCAATAACAGCACAGAACTAACTGACCTAAGAGCAGCACTCCATGGTCTATGCCAGAAATCCAAAAAAGTTGTAATACAGTGGATCCCATCACATTGCAGTATACCTGGAAACGAAGAGGCTGACAGACTGGCAAAAGAGGGCGGACGACTACCACAGCCTGACATAGACATAACCTATAATGAGGCAAAGAGGTTGATAAAAAGCACTTATAGAACCAAATGGGAATCTGAGCATCCAGGCCATCAGAAGGATGATGCATATTACAAACTCGACCGAAGAGAACAAGTAGCAATCTTCAGACTCCGCACAGGACATAACAGGCTGAAATACCACTTGTTCAATAAACTAAAGATAGGAGATACCGATGAATGTAATTGTAGAACTGGAAAAATGACAGCAAAACATTTGCTGCAGGATTGCCCAACGTATGCAGAACAGAGAAAGATATTTTGGCCCACACCTGCTTCATTTGAGGACAAGCTCTATGGAGATATCAACAAGCTCAAGTTGACCGCAGCTTACTTTAACTACATACAGGTTGACATTTAAAGGTGCATGAAGACCCAGAGGCATGAAATGGAATATTGCTTGGATAGCAAATCCATTATGTGGAAAGTCCAAATCGAAAGCTCGCTGTGTGGGCTTCATAAAAGGTGGAAAAGTGTCCTAGTGGCACGAAATGGAATATTGCTTGGATAGCAAATCCATTACGTGGAAAGTCCGAATCAAAAGCCCATTGTGTGGGCTTCATAAAAGGTGGAAAAGTGTCCTAGTGGCACTGAAATGGAATATTGCTTGGATAGCAAATCCATTACGTGGAAAGTCCGAATCGAAAGCTCACTGTGTGGATGTCATCTGCAGACTGCATACTTCTGGTTTCCGGAAGAACAGCCTATGGTGAACGGAAGGCCCAATATACGGAAGTGAGGCTAAGCAGCCATGTGCAGGACGTGACGATTCCTTGGGTGAGCCCAGTACCAGAGCGCTATGTATCGGCTCTGCAATTATGGAAGCCTCCTTGGATGGCGGGGAATGCCCATGGTCTGCCCCTGCCTTCCCTTGAGGGCTGACCAGGATCTTTGGCTGTTCTATATGGACCAGCTGGGATGGGGGATAACACCACAACAGTGAGAGTCAAACGTCCTAAGAAACCCCCGGGAAGGTTAACCCGGTCAACAAATGCCCGCAGAAGTCGGATGTGTCGGCCTAACGGCGCAAGAACGCAGCTCTGCTGTAAACAGGCACAACGCAATCACATCCGAAAAAAAACTCCG
>JACEFZ010006667.1:0-47500 GCA_014155875.1 Cepaea nemoralis | reverse complement strand
CATCACTCAGAGGCCCTAGAATGGCCTACGAAACTTTCAGGGAAGGCTAGCTGGACGTAGTCGGATGAATCGGCCGAAAGGCGCAAATATCGCAGCTCCGCAGAATAAATAATATAACGAAACTGACGTTCATCTATATTTAGAAGATGAAGAACCGGTCACAGTCCGTCAGACTAAACTGACATGACAACAGCGGCTCGCTAAAGAAACAGCTGCACTAAGTGAGCAAGGGCGAAACTAAATGAGCGAATGGGTGAGTGAGTGAGTACGAAAATTAGTAAGCAAGCAATCAGGTAAGAAAATAAGTTCTTAAGTACGAAAATAAAGTTATTATCTACGAAAATGAGTAAGCAAGCAAGCAAGTAAATAAATAAAACTAACTAAGTAATACCAGCAATAGAGCTGATTCGATGGAATCACCAAATACACAAACTAAAGTTTCGACTCACAGTGTCATTCATTATCACATCTTCCTCTTCTTCTTCGTTCATCCAGATTTTTTTTTTTCGGATGTGACTGCGTTGTGCCTGTTTACAGCAGAGCTGCGTTCTTGCGCCGTCAGGCCGACACATCCGACCTCTGCGGGCATTTGTTGACCGGGTTAACCTTCCCGGGGGTTTCTTAGGACGTTTGAATCTCACTGTTGTGGTGTTATCCCCCATCCTAGCTGGCCCATATAGAACAGCCAAAGACATCCTGGTCAACCCTCAAGGGAAGGCAGGGGCAGACCATGGGCATTCCCCGCCATCCAAGGAGGCTTCCATACTTGCAGAGCCATCACACAGCGCTCTGGTACTGGGCTCACCCAAGGAATCGTCACGTCCTGCACATGGCTGCTTAGCCTCACTTCCGTATATTGGGCCTTCCGTTCACCATAGGCTGTTCCTCCGGAAACCAGAAGAATGCAGTCTGCAGATGACATCCACACAGTGAGCTTTCGATTAAGACTTTCCACATAATGGATTTGCTATCCAAGCAATATTCCATTTCGTGCCACTAGGACACTTTTTCCACCTTTTATGAAGCCCACACAGTGAGCTTTCGATTCGGACTTTTCACGTAATGGATTTGCTATCCAAGCAATATTCCATTTCGTGTCACTAGGACACTTTTTCCACCATTTACGAAGCCCACACAGTGAGCTTTTGATTCGGACTTTCCACGTAATGGATGTGCTATCCAAGCAATATTCCATTTCATGCCTCTGGGACGCTTTTGTAACCGACATACCTGTGGTATGAAGTGTGGCAGTCTAAATACATCTTCATGCACCTTTAGATGATAACCTGAATGTAGTTAAAGTAAGCTGTAGTCAACTTGAGCTTGTTGATATCTCCATAGAGCTTGTCCTCAAATGAAGCAGGCGTGGGCCAAAATATCTTTCTCTGTTCTGCATATATTGGGCACTCCTGCAGCAAATGTTTAGCTGTCATTTTACCAGTTCCACAATTACATTCATCGGTATCTCCTATCTTTAGTTTATTGAACAAGTGGTGTTTCAGCCTGTTATGTCCTGTGCGGAGTCTGAAGATTGCTACTTGTTCTCTTCGGTCGAGTTTGTAATATGCATCATCCTTCTGGTGGCCTGGATGCTCTGATTCCCATGTGGTTCTATAAGTGCTTTTTATAAACCTTTTTGCCTCATTATAGGTTATGTCTATGTCAGACTGTGGTAGTCGTAGACCCTCTTTTTCTAGTCTGTCTGCCTCTTCATTTCCAGGTATACTGCAATGTGATGGGATCCACTGTATTACAACTTTTTTGGATTTCTGGCATAGACCATGGAGTGCTGCTCTTAGGTCAGCTAGTTCTGTGCTGTTTTTGCTCTTCAGTATTGAGACAGCTGACTTTGCATCTGTGAAGATAGCTATTTGCTTCTCTTTATTTTCCTCCATCAAGAGCATTTCTGCTGCAGTTTTCAAAGCCTCTACCTCCGCTTTGAAGTTACTTGAAAATTTTCCAGTTGCCACTGATTGTGTTTTTTTCACTCCATTTTTTAAATTAAGGAGAATTCCTCCTCCTCCATTTTTAATTGAATCTTTGGCTGATCCATCTGTATATGCATGGGTCCAATTGCTGCTTGGGTAATGTTCTTTTATGTAGTTGAGGGTTATTTTTCTTCTTCGGTTTCATTCTGAGTGTTCTTTTTCTCAATACCAGGAATGTTTTCTATCATCTCAGGCAATTGCTGCTGTCTCCAAGCTGGGAAGTTGTCTGCATTGTGTATGGGCTTGACTGTTGATATGTTAAGTATAGGATCTGCCCTAATCTTTCGTTTTGCAGTTTCTACAAAGTTGCTACGCTTCAGTCTTCCTTTTCCAAAACCATTAAACCTGTTATACATAGGGTGGTCTGTCAATCTTCTAAATTTTTCTGCTTGTTGCTGTGCTGTGCTATCTCTTCTGTCCTGCATTGGTTGTAAACAAGTGATCTTTTCTAGTTCATTAATAGGCGTTGTCTTCAGGCTTCCAGTTATGATTCGCATTCCTTGGTTTTGGACTCTACTTATTTTGTTAAAGTTTGACTTAGCTGCTGTTGCCCAAGCTGCAATGCCATATTCCAGTACTGGCCTCACCCGTCCAGTATATAACTTCTTGAGAACTTTCTCATCTGCTCCCCACGTTGTACCAGCAAGCTTTTTCATGATTGCCATTCTCTGCCTTGCTCTTGTTCGATTTTTCTCAACCTGTGTCTACTATGTCAGGCGACGATCAAAGGTGACTCCTAGATAGTTTGGATTTTTAATCGTTATGGTGCTAATCCCGTGAAGTCCCATCAGGCGGTGATAGTGCCGGGCCCCCTGCCTCGAGGGGGTCCACCCATGACTACTGGTGGTCACCTTCCCCTGTGCTGTGGAGTCAAGGCACAGATGAGTAGGTTAAGAGCTATTGACCAAATACCAAGGACACTCAACATACTACAGTGGAATGCCGAAGGAGTTTATAACAAGAAAGAATCCCTGACACAGCGTCTTCATAAAGATAGAATAGATGTGGCATGCATTCAAGAGACACACCTCAACGCCAAGCGCAAATTTTCAGTCAGGGGATATCAGGCCACACGTTTCGACCGCGAAGGACATAAAGGAGGAGTTCTAATACTTACACGAAATACAATACCTTGCAGCGAAGTATCTGTGATCTCTGACAACGACGTGCCGAGGACTGAATGGTCACGGGTGAGTTGGTCGTGAACGTGGAACGTCTGGTATGCGGGCGGGGCGGCGCCAGGCGTATGTCCTCCTGAGAGACATCCCCTGCCCCTTCCCTAGTAAGCAGGCAATGCTAGGGTGACCGTTTATTTCCTGCAATATCTAAACTTTGCCTATGGATTTATTTAAACACGAGAATCGTCGCCGGAGCTACGGAGCACGTGCTCTGCGCTTGACACATCTTTTAGCGGCTAGCGAAGAGAGGGTGAGGAGGAGAAGGCGAGGAAATGGTGTGAGACGAAGGCATAGAAATAGGAGGGCAGGCGCCAGGAGAACAAGACGAAAAGTGGAGAGACTAGGTTTCAACCATGTAAGAGTGGGATACTGGAACTGTCGTAGTGCCAGGCAGAGAGGTCCTGTATTGGAGAGGCTAATATATGATTTTGATGTCCTCATGCTCCAGGAGTTAAATACAGATAAATACCATTGCCCTGGCTACGTCAGTTATATAAACCCCACTGGGCAGAAGAGACATGGGCAAGGTCTGCTGGTGAAGAAAGGAGTAAAGCATGTGGCACTTGACTTGAGCTAGTGGAATCACAGTGCAAGAGAGGTCCAGGGTATACAAATGGAGATTGGTGGCTTAAGTTGGAACATCATAAATGTATATGCCACAGTGGACTGTTTTGTCAGAAAGGAACAATGGGACTGGCTTAAGGAATTAGAGGACTTACCAGGTGATAGGCAACTCATATGTGGAGACTTCAATGCGAGAAACAGAGATTGGGACAGTAGTGGAGAAAATCGACAAGGAATTGCACTTGCGGATGCCATGGTGGACTCCGAGGTGGTCTGCATAAATGATGGTAGGCCGACTAGAATGGCAATGAGGCCTGGCGATGCAGATACTGCTATTGATTTGGCACTTGTCTCCCAGTCATCAGTCCTTGATGTAAGGTGGACTGTTTTGAATGATGATGGGAGTGATCACATGCCATGCTCAGTCCTGATCTCTAAGTCTAGGAAAGTATCTAGGAGTCACCATTTGATCGTCGCCTGACATGGAAGACACAGGTTGAGAAAAATCGAACAAGAGCAAGGCAGAGAATGGCAATCATGAAAAAGCTTGCTGGTACAACGTGGGGAGCAGATGAGAAAGTTCTCAAGAAGTTATATACTGGACGGGTGAGGCCAGTACTGGAATATGGCATTGCAGCTTGGGCAACAGCAGCTAAGTCAAACTTTAACAAAATAAGTAGAGTCCAAAACCAAGGAATGCGAATCATAACTGGAAGCCTGAAGACAACGCCTATTAATGAACTAGAAAAGATCACTTGTTTACAACCAATGCAGGATAGAAGAGATAGCAGAGCCCAGCAACAAGCAGAAAAATTTAGAAGATTGACAGACCACTCTATGTACAACAGATTTAATGGTTTTGGAAAGGGAAGACTGAAGCGTAGCAACTTTGTAGAAACTGCAAAACGAAGGATTAGGGCAGATCCTATACTTAACATATCAACAGTCAAGCCCATACACAATGCACACAAGTTCCCAGCTTGGAGACAGCAGCAACTGCCTGAGATGATAGAAAACATTCCTGGTATTGAGAAAAAGAACACTCAGCATGAAACCGAAAGAAGAGAAATAACCCTAAACTACATAAAAGAACATTACCCAAGCAGGAATTGGACCCATGCATATACAGATGGATCAGCCAAAAATTCAATAGAGAATGGAGGAGGAGGAATTCTCCTAAATTTAAAAAATGGAGTGAAAAAAACACATTCAATGGCAACTGGAAAATTTTCAAGTAACTTCAAAGCGGAGGTAGAGGCTTTGAAAACTGCAGCAGAAATGCTCCTGATGGAGGAAAATAAAGAGAAGCAAATAGCTATCTTCACAGATGCAAAGTCAGTTGTCTCAATACTGAAGAGCAATAACAGCACAGAACTAACTGACCTAAGAGCAGCACTCCATGGTCTATGCCAGAAATCCAAAAAAGTTGTAATACAGTGGATCCCATCACATTGCAGTATACCTGGAAACGAAGAGGCTGACAGACTGGCAAAAGAGGGCGGACGACTACCACAGCCTGACATAGACATAACCTATAATGAGGCAAAGAGGTTGATAAAAAGCACTTATAGAACCAAATGGGAATCAGAGCATCCAGGCCATCAGAAGGATGATGCATATTACAAACTCGACCGAAGAGAACAAGTAGCAATCTTCAGACTCCGCACAGGACATAACAGGCTGAAATACCACTTGTTCAATAAACTAAAGATAGGAGATACCGATGAATGTAATTGTAGAACTGGAAAAATGACAGCAAAACATTTGCTGCAGGATTGCCCAACGTATGCAGAACAGAGAAAGATATTTTGGCCCACACCTGCTTCATTTGAGGACAAGCTCTATGGAGATATCAACAAGCTCAAGTTGACCGCAGCTTACTTTAACTGCATACAGGTTGACATTTAAAGGTGCATGAAGACCCAGAGGCATGAAATGGAATATTGCTTGGATAGCAAATCCATTATGTGGAAAGTCCAAATCGAAAGCTTGCTGTGTGGGCTTCATAAAAGGTGGAAAAGTGTCTAGTGGCACGAAATGGAATATTGCTTGGATAGCAAATCCATTACGTGGAAAGTCCGAATCAAAAGCCCATTGTGTGGGCTTCATAAAAGGTGGAAAAGTGTCCTAGTGGCATGAAATGGAATATTGCTTGGATAGCAAATCCATTACGTGGAATGTCCTAATCAAAAGCCCACTGTGTGGACTTCATAAAAGGTGGAAAAGTGTCCTAGTGGCACGAAATGGAATATTGCTTGGATAGCAAATCCATTACATGGAAAGTCCGAATCGAAAGCTCACTGTGTGGATGTCATCTGCAGACTGCATACTTCTGGTTTCCGGAAGAACAGCCTATGGTGAACGGAAGGCCCAATATACGGAAGTGAGGCTAAGCAGCCATGTGCAGGACGTGACGATTCCTTGGGTGAGCCCAGTACCAGAGCGCTATGTATCGGCTCTGCAAGTATGGAAGCCTCCTTGGATGGCGGGGAATGCCCATGGTCTGCCCCTGCCTTCCCTTGAGGGCTGACCAGGATCTTTGGCTGTTCTATATGGACCAGCTGGGATGGGGGATAACACCACAACAGTGAGAGTCAAACGTCCTAAGAAACCCCCGGGAAGGTTACCCCGGTCAACAAATGCCCGCAGAAGTCGGATGTGTCGGCCTAACGGCGCAAGAACGCAGCTCTGCTGTAAACAGGCACAACGCAATCACATCCGAGAAGAAAAAAAAACCCGGATGAACGAAGAAGAAGAAGAAGAAGAAGACTAGGAAAGTTAAGGCTGGGAGAGCGCGCAAGACCTTTCGGTATGAGCGGAGCGACAGCCTTCTTGGACGCCTCAGACATGGGGCATGCAAGAGGACTGTTAAAACTCCTTTTTTGCAGCCTCCATGGTGGCGCAATATTTTTCCATTCAATACCAACTTAGGTTGCTGAGTTTTATTTGAGAGGGAGAACACTGTGCATGTTGTTTTCTCCTCACTTATCTTCACTATCCATGATTTTGACCAGTCCTCTAGCGCTAATAGGGCTTGCTGTATTCTGCTGTTAGCTGTACTAATATATTTTTCAGATGTCCATATGGCTAGGTCATCTGCAAAGGATGATGTGTGTACTCTGGCTGGAAAATTTTCTGTGATGTCATTTATATATGCTAGGAATAATGTTGGTGAAAGAACTCCTCCTTGAGGGACACCTTGCTCCAACAGCATCATTTTGCTTGTTTGTCCTTGTACTTTTGTCCTGGTAGTTCTGTTCTCAAGGTAGTGGCTGATCCATTTGTACATTTTCCCACAAATATGCATGTTTTGCAGTTTTACTTTCAGTCCTTCCTTCCATACTTTATCAAATGCTTTTTCTAAATCTATCCAGACTGCTAGTGTGTGCTTTTTCTCTTGGAAGGCATCCTCTATTTCCTGAGCTATATAGGTTATTTGATCTTCAGTGGATCTGTACTTTCTGAATCCTGCTTGGTGTGGTGTTAAGAGTTTGTTTTCTTCCAGATGCCATGTTAGCCTGCCATTGATAATGCGTTCCATTAATTTTCCTACACAGCTAAGTAGACTGATAGGTCGATAGCCATTTGGTTCTTCCAGGTCTTTTCCTTTCTTTGGGACTGGTATTAGTATAGCTTCCTTCCATGCCTGTGGGACTATTCCTCTCTTCCAGCTGTTATTTAGGACTGCTAGTAGTTTCTTCTTTGCCTTGGTGCCTAGTCCTATTAGCATTTCATTTGTGATTCCATCCTTTCCTGGTGATTTCTTCTTTTTTAGGGTATTCATTGCCTGTTCCATTTCTTCCATTGTTAGATTTGCCATCATATATTCTGCTGCTGTCTCTGTATTTCTATGATGTATCTGTTTGTCTTTGATTGCTTTCTTCTGTTCGGTTGTAATATCAATGTGGTTTCATAGTGTTCCATTAGTGCATTTGCAGCCTTTTTTCCTGTAAGCAAGGCATTTCCTTGTTTAATTGTTATTTGTTTGTTTCTAGGTCCTTCATTGTTCATGGCTTTCACTAGTTTCCATAGTTTGTTTCCATCCCTGTCAAAATTCAGGTTTTCTGTTTTTTCCCTCCAACAAACCTCTTGTTGTTTGATTTACTGTTCTTTTATATTTTGCTGAGATGGCTTTGCGAGAGATATTCGCTTCAATTGTTTGTTCTCTCTCTGCTGTCTTCCTGACATCTTCAACTTTGTCCTCCAAACTTTGTAGTTCTTCAGTCCAGTATGGTTTGTAATTTTTCCTCGCTCCTCTAGGAATGGACTCAGTGGCTGTCTGTATTATCGCTCTGTTTAGACTTTCCACCATTTGCTTTATGTTGCCATATCGTGTATTTATGTTTTCACAATATTTGTCTGTTAGTATGGCAAATCTGTCCCAATCTGCTCGTTTGTAATTCCAGCGGGGCAAGGGCTTTTGCTCCTGTGGAACATACTCCATATTCATTACAAGCTTGATTGGTCTGTGGTCACTACCTGCTAATTGGTCCAGCACATGTCGATCGATTTTGTGGAGGATGTCTCCTGTGCAGAAAGCTAAGTCTGGAGTAGAAGTGGTAAGCCATCTTCTGGAGTAGAAGCTCGGTGTGTCATCCGCTTTGTTGAGTAGATGGAGATTTGAGTCTATTTCCCAGTCCTCCAATTCATCTCCTCTGTTGTCAGTATCTGGGTATCCCCATCTTTCTGAACGGCTATTAAAGTCTCCGACAATAATGCAGTTTGTGTCAGTTATTTTCATGTTTGAGAGTGTAAGGTCCTTATCTGCTGGCTATATAGATTGTGGATTCTTATTTTCACGTTCTTTATCATTATATCAACACCTATAATTTCCGTTTGGTTGTCAGAGATCACAGATACTTCGCTGCAAGGTATTGTATTTCGTGTAAGTATTAGAACTCCTCCTTTGTGTCCTTCGCGGTCGAAACGTGTGGCCTGATATCCTCTGACTGAGAAATTGTGATTGGCGTTGAGGTGTGTCTCTTGAATGCATGCCACATCTATTCTATCTTTATGAAGACGCTGTGTTAGGGAGTCTTTCTTCTTGTAAACTCCTTCGGCATTCCACTGTAGTATGTTGAGTGTCCGGGGTATTTGGTCAATAGCTCTTAACCTACTCCTCTGTGCCTTGACTCCACAGCACAGGGGAAGGTGACCACCAGTAGTCATGGGTGGACCCCCTCGAGGCAGGGGGCCCGGCACTATCGCCGCCTGATGGGACTTCACGGGATTAGCACCATAACGATTAAGGATCGCTGGATTCAAACTCCAGAGTGCTAACCATTGCACCATGGAACAGTTGGAGTTGACACGTAACCTTTCTTTTCTTGTAGAGAATAAATGGCAACCTCGTCAAAATAAAATGTCTTGCTTACTACCATGGACCGCCAGCTTCCTGGCCTAGAGGTTAGCAACTTTTCTCCGTAATCTCGTATACTCTCGTAAGTAACGTGACGACGGTGAGAATCAGCAGTTGTTCGAATCGCGTCGGTAACTTATCAGTCAGTTATCAGTTATCAGTTGGGGTATCTTCGTTGCACTCCGGACATGTCCATAGGTGCTCAGATCCTCCCCCCAGCATATGCATCAGCGTCCGGTGGCTAATAGTGCCAGTTCTGTGTTGGTTGACGAGGCACTTTGTTTTCCCGATGTACCTCTCGCGTTTGGCTGTGCCGATTCTTACTCCCAAGTCTTTCATCCTGGACAGCGATGTGGAATCACTGACGTCAAAATCCTCTGTTCTCGCCAAATCTTTAAGGACGTTAATAACATCGGCACGATCCATGGGCTGGCCATCTACAGGGGGTGCAGAGCCAGCCAGTTTGTCAGCTCGTTCATTTCCCTCGACTCCCGCATGTCCCGGGACGAAGATGAAGGTGACTTTACGGACAACAGACTTCCGCAGCGACTTAGTCCACTGTCTACGTACAGATCCAGCTTCGACCTTCTGAATCATGCTCATTGAATCACTTAGTACACACACGTTGGTATAATGTTGTGATTCCAGCCATATGAAAGCCTGTGTAACTGCCATCACCTCCATCGTCATGCTGCTCGTGGTCATAGAGTGGGCGCCACTGGATTCTTGAACGGTTCGGCCCGCTGAACGGGCTGTAAATGCCCACGCACTTCTCTGCTGCTTTACAACAGATCCATCTGTATAGATGAGCACTTCGGGGCTATCTGAGTGTTCATAGATGAGCGCGTTAACCTCTGCATTGACAGCGGCAGGGTTCTGCTCTCTGCACCGTCTGTCGAGTGTGATAATGCAGGAGAAAGTGCACTTAAAGGCTGGAAGCACCGGCAACCATTCCTTGCCGGGGTTGATGCTGGTAATACTGCAGACCTGTCTGACGACATCGGTAACTTACGACGGGGTATGTGAGCCGGCCGCTCAGAAAGTAATGGCAAACTACCGAGCGTAATCTTGCCAAGAAATCAACAATCAGCTGAAAGATGCTGATGTTGACAGCGATGTCCTGTAAAGGATATGCAAAACAATCCAGTCCTACTAACTACCATGTACGATCGTAATTATTTACCACAAGCGACCCTCAGTATAATTTGTAATGATCCATAAATTAACAGATATTGATAAGCACTAATAGCGCTGTAAGGAAAGTAAGTAGTGATGAGAAGACTTGTGACAATATAACAATTTAATGCTATTATAGGATCGGCTGGCCGAGTGGCTAGGTGCCGGATCCTCCTTCGGGAGACCCGGGTTCCAATCTAGGTAAGGTGTCGAGTGGTTTCCCTGTCGGCGGCAAAAATAAGAAATCTCTAACCTGCACAGTTCGCGACGACTGCAATAGTCAGGCAGCCTTAATCCCTCAGGCTCAGGACCCCCCTGCCATACACCACAAGGTACTAAACAATATTGGCAGTAAATGACAGTTTGACAATTATTAAACAACACCCAAGAAGACTCTTCACATGGAAGTCTCCGGACAGTATTACCAAAAATCAGATAGATTATATTTTAATACAAAGAAGACGGAGATCAAGCATAACATCTGCAAAAACCCTACAAAGTGCAGACTGTGATACAGATCATCAGTTATTAGAAGCAGATCTGAAATTAAAACTCAAAAAGCTTACCCGAGGACCAAGGCTACTTCGTTTTGATCTCTCAAAAATACCAGATGCATACATTCATACAACGTAGAATTGAGGAATCGTTTTTGGGATCTTGATTTCTGTACAAGAGGAAATGACACATGATGAACTTGATTTATGTGATTATTTCGGGATTTTAAATTTAAATATTGAGCACAACCCACTACTGGCAACGCTTATCGTATTCTGGTATGAACCTAAGGCCTATCCACGTCAATATGGAAGCACTATACTCGATGATGATACTCGACATGATGAACTGGCAGTACAAGCTAGAGAGATCTTTATAACTGCAGCCAAAGATTTAATTCCGACCAAGAAAAAGCAACATAAGCTATGGATTACATCAGACACGTTAGAATTAATTAAACAACGAAGAGAACTGCAGAAATGAGATGAACCTGATAACAGCAGGATGGAGTATAAATCATTATCTCGAGAAATAAGAAAGAAAACAAGAAATGACAAAAACCAATATATACAAGATTGTTGTACCAGAATAGAGCAATATCATAAGAATGGAAGAGATTACGAAATGTTCAAAGAAATGAAGTTATTGACAAGAAATGTTCAACCTCAATTGATTATTATCTGTGACAAGATGGGAAATACCTTAACAGAATCTAGACAAATTCTAGGAAGATGGCAGGAGTACTGCAGTGGAATGTATGATATGAGTGACAGTGAGGATATGAATGAGATACATAAGCCAATGACAGCAGCGACAGAACATGAACCCCCATTAGATGAAATTGCATGGGCAATAAAGATCCTGAAGAATGGTAAATCACCTGGATGTGATGAGATACCAGCTGAACTAATTAAAGCGGGAGGAGAAGAAAGCATAGAAATCTATCACCAATTATGTAAAAAGATATGGAAATATGGTTTATGGCCAAAAGATTGGAAGAGAACTATCTTCATTCCAATACCAAAAAAGGGCAACCTGAAATTATGCACCAACTATAGAACTGTTGCCCTGATCAGTCATGCAAGTGAAATTCTACTAAACATCATAATGTGAAGACTTCGTAAGAAAATGAAAGAAGAAATTAACGTGGTTCAAGCTGGATTTAGACAAGGAAGAGGAACAATAGATCACATTCTCAACATGCGTTTATAATAGAGAAGTGCGGAGAATTTAATGGAAACCTATTCTTATGTTTTGTGGATTTTTCAAAGGCATTTGACTGTGTACAACATCAGCAACTTTGGAAATCATGGGGAATATATGCTTTCCATAACATGTAATACAACTGATAAAAATGCTCTAGCTAGGCCAACAAGCAGCGGTTAGAATAGATGGCGAGACATCAGATTGGTTTGACATCAAGCAAGGAGTCCGTCAGGGATGTGTGCTGTCTCCCTATTTATTTAACCTGTGCGCCGAAAATATAATGAGAAATGTAAGAGAGGATATAAACAGGGAGCTATATAATGCCCTTAATATCAGTGGTCATTACATACCATAAATTCGGTATGCTGATGATACAGTATTGCTGTCCACAAGATACAATGGTATAGAAAACCTAATAGCCTCAACCCAATTGAATGGTGAAAATTACAACTTATATCTTAACATAGCAAAAACAAAGATAATGCATACAGATAAAACCACTATGGAGAAAGAAATATATGTTAATGACGAAAATTTGGAGGTGATGGCAAATTTTGAATATCTTGGGTCATTGATTACCAACAACGGTGACACAATGAAAGAAATTAAACGGCGACTATCAATTGCTCTTCAAAGACTAAAACAGCTGAATAAATTATGGAGTGGGACAGACAGAACTACAAAAATTAGATTTTTAAGAGCAAGCATCTTTCCCATTGCACATACGCATGTGAGACCTGGACACTTATTAAACTAACATAAATGTCTTTGAATATAAATGTTATAGACGAGTTCTAAGAATATCTTGGGTAAAGAAAAGAACAAATGCATCCATACTTCAAGAGCTGAATATTGAAGAAGGTTGGCTATTAAAGACGATAAAACAAAGAAAATTGAAATATTTTGGTCACTTGAAACGTCACGAAAGTTAGGAGAAAACAATAATGGAGGGGTATATGCCCGGGAAGAGAGGAAGAGGAAGGCCAATGAGAAGATAGGTGCAGGATGTGGCGGATGATCTCCAGATGGGTGTATCGGACGCGGGACATCTTGCTTGTGATCGAGAGGCTTTCCGGAAGGTTATTATGGGAGCGAGGTTCTGCAAAGGACATGCTACGGAATGAATGAATGAATTGGCACATTTATATTTTTCATTTGTGGGTGGTTTATGATAACTGTAAATTTGCAGTAAATGTCATATTTTTAAAATTACTTTTAATAAGTTGACTTTATCCACAATTTTTACCAAAGAAAAAAAAAATTCAGGTTCCACCGAGATTTGAACTCGGATCGCAGGATTCAGAGTCCTGAGTGCTAACCATTACACCATGGAACCGATGACGCCTAAGGTAGAAAATATACTCATGTACGGTAATCTTTCAATCAATAAACCAATCAAGCATATTTCTAAACGGTGTTAGCGGGCCTTATGGGGAAACGATTGTAAATGGGGGAATGGAGAAGGCGTCACTCAGAGACCGTAGAATGGCCTTCGAAACTTCCAGGGAAGGCTAGCTCAGGGGAAGTCGGATGCGTCGTTCAGACAGGCACAAATATCGCAGCTCTAAAGAAAAAATACAACGAAACGACATAACAACAGCGGCTCGGTAAGTACGTATGAAAAAAAGTGAACGAATACTAAAACAAGTAAGTATGATAGTAAGTGAGTAAGTACGAAAATAAGAAAGTAATTAAGTGAGTGAGTGAGTACGAAAATAAGTAAATAATTAAGAGAGTGACTGAGTACGAAAATAAGTAATTAATTGAGCGAGTGATAAGCAAGCATTGAGGTAAGAAAAGAAGTAATTAAGTACTAAAATAAGTAAGTAACCAAGGGGCTAACGACATTGTTCGTAATCCCATATATCCACTTGGGGAAAACAGCAGCTGCGAAAATCGGCAGCGGTTCGCACCGCGCTGGTAACTTACCCGGGGGGGGGGGGGGGATGTATGTGAGCCGGTCGTTCAGAAAGCAATGGCAAACTACTGAACGTAAAACTTTCATAGTACATCAACAGCAGCTGAAAAATGCTGGTGTTTAATGCAACGTCCTGTAAGGGATGTGTAACATTTTAAAAAAATTAATAAATAAATAAGTAAAAGTAAGTAAGCAAGCGAGTAAGTAAGTCACTTTTTAAAAAAAAATAAATAAATAAATAAGTAAAAGTAAGTAAGCAAGCGAGTAAGTAAGTCACTATTGATAAGCATTAATAGCCCTGAAGGGAAAGTAGGTAGCGATGAGAAGACTCGTCACAATATAACAATTTAATGCTATTATAAGCAGGCCGGTAAATAAACTTGCTGCCTTCAAATGAATTCACGGATTCTGACATAAATGAAGTAGACAAGAAGCAAAGTTCAGAGGACACACTAGACCAGGGGTCATCAAACTTTTTTTCACGGTGGGCCGGATAACTGACAAAATGACTAGTGCGGGTCGCATAATCATTCTGTACAATACTTGCGCTGTGGTCCGTGGCGAAGGTCTTACAGACGCGGTTCGTAATCCCATATACCCGCGTTCGAAACACAGCTGCACGCGATTTGGCAGCAGACAGCGTTGCGCTGGTTTTTTACGCTATGAATTGCTTTGCTTTCAAAAAGCAATGGCAAATTACTGAACGTAAACTTGCCAAGACATCAACAACAGCAAAAAATGCTGATGTTGACTGCAAAAGTCCTGTATAGGATATGCAACTAACTTTAACAATAATTGCAAGCCAGAACGAAAGCTCTGGGGAAAAAAGACGAAAAACTTTTATGAAGTTGCTATCAGTAAACGGGTTTCCTCGTTCTGCCATTTATGCACTATTTTGTACTTGTAAGAGTGACAGATTCATTTTCAGCAAACTTTCTCGTGAAGAGATGTTTTTGTGTTTCTAAACCATGTTTCATTGACTCGTATTTCACAGAGCGTAACTTTCCAGAAAACTTTGAATATGTTGATAGATTTTTTGATTCGTGGTGACGCCGAAGATTGCACTCTTTCGGACCGCGTCCTTCGGTTCACGAGTGAAATTTTTCGGAGACTCCTGTGGGTTGTCGCTAGAGCTACGGAGATCGTGCTTTGTGTGACGCTTTCCGCGCTGCGGAAAGAGACCGAGCCATATGGGATAAAACCTGGTGCAATGAAGTCGACTATGTCGACTTTTAAGTGACTTTTTGTTTTATTGTACTCTTTCAATACTTTACTATCCTTGGGGGGGGGGGGGGGGGGGGGGGGGGGGGGGCTGCGTGGTCTCGAGGTATGGTGTCCGCCTCGAGTGCTGGAGGACCGGGATTTATTTTAAAAATCCACCTGGACTTCCAGCAATAAAATTTCCCCTGGTCTCTGGGTAGTGAGATCGGACGCCCGTGTGTATTGTTGCGCACGTAAAAAATCCCTTGGCAGTTGGAAATCGAAAAAGAGTAGCCTAACGGCGCTGCCCGGGCAAAATTTCGAGTTAAAAATCTACCCAAAGTATTTCAGGATCCTCATCGATGCAACGGAGTTCGTGCATTGAGCTGAGTTTCTCCAGACTCAGGTTTGAGTTAAGAGGAAAACGGAGCACTTATGGGTTAAACCGTGTGCCGTGATGTTGATCCAACGACTAAAAACTAAAAACTAAACTAAACTTTACTATCCTTTACTTGACTATTCACTCTATCGCCATCCAATAAGTATTGATAAAGCTTTAACTTTAATGCTATATGAAAACCCACACATGGAGTATAATTCTGTTCTGGGCTTACTAGATCCCCGACGTGTTAAAGTGTGAATAAAATTAGGCGCACTGCCGTAAGGCTGTGGAAGTTAGTCGCGGTTCCAACTTCATAGCAACAGGTCGTCCCCATTATGCTCCGTTCCTGTGAATATCACACAAAATGCTCCTCACTGCCCCATGTGAAAAGTGGAACAAGGGGGCTGAGTGGTCTCGAGTTATGGTGTCCGCCTCGAGTGCTGGAGGTCCCGGGTTCAAGCCCCGGTGAGGGCCGGAATTTTTTCACGTGGATTTCGATTAACAAAATTTCCTCTCTTCTCTGGGTGGTGAGATCGGACGCCCGTGTGTATTGTTGCGCATGTAAAAAATCCTTTGGCAGTTGGAAATCGAAAAAAAGTAGCCTAACAGCGCTGCTCGGGCAAAATTTCGAGTTAAAAATCTACCCAAAGTATGTCATGTTCCTCGCTGGTGCTACGGAGTTCGTGCACTGAGCTGAGATTCTCCAGACTCAGGCTTGGGTTAGGAGTAGAACGGAGCACGTATGGGTTACACCAGTGTGCCATGAAGTTGATCCGTCGACTAAACTAAACTAAACTAAACTTGGAACAGACAAGAGTCTCGACTAACCAACAGCCCGCACAGGTACACAATGCATAATGCCGCCGCCAGAATGTCAACACAAAAGACCTCCAAGAAAAATCAAGAAAAATACAGTTCATCGTCTATGGAAGCGACAGTCACTAGAAAACAAGCAGCCACACATTACTGCATAAGACATTCACTTCGTCATCAATTGTGGCAGCTTGTGACACAGTACTTACTGCCAAGGTAGGTGAATTTGTTCACCTTGATATTCGGTACGGTATGATTATTCCCTGGAGCTGGCTGGTAGATACTTGTAACTACAGTCTTCTCCAAGATGATATTGAGCCCAAAGTTGGCACGGGCATGTGAGAAAGCTGAAACATTGCGCTGCATGTCTGCCTCTGAGTTGGCGTATAGAGCGCAATCATCAGCAAACAGCAGCTCTCTGACGGTGTCGCTGATAGTTTTGGTTTTGGCTTTCAGCTTTCTGAGATTGAACAACTTTCCATCCATGTGGTAGTTGATGTCTATTCCAGTGTCATTGTTCTCGAAGGCATTCGTCAGCACAACTGAAAACGTGAGGCTGAACAGTGTTGGTGCCAGGACACATCCTTGCTTCACTCAATTGGTGACAAGAAAGGGCTCAGACAGTTCACCATTTTCCTGTACTGTTGCCTGCACACCATCATGAAATAGACACACTATTTGGACAAACTTTTGTGGACAGCCGTATTTCGCCATAATCTTCCACAGTCCTTCTCTGCTGACTGTATCAAAAGCCTTGATAAGGTCAATGAAAGTGGAGAACATTTCAGAGTTCTGTTCCTGACATTTCTCTTGCAGCTGCCTTGCAGCTGCTACACAACCTGTGGTGCTATTGATTGATGCAAGGCGTTTCTGTCTGGAAAATCGTCAGTACTAAGCAAACTAAGGACACTACTTTATGAACTTAGCAGTCAGCATAAGGTCATACAGTGGATACCACCCCACTGTGGAATACCAGGAAACGACAGAGTTGATCGAAGGAGCAAAATAAGAACAGCATGATGTGCCCGTTACATACCACCAAAAGAAAAGAATGATCGAATCAGTCAGAAAGCCACTAAAACCTGCTCAAGATGACTACCACATTATGGACAGACAACAAGTCATTATTATGCGCCTCAGAACAGGACACAATAGATTACGCAACCACATGTATACAAAATTCAAGATTGGTGAATCAGACATGTGTACATGTGGATTGGCGTTGCAGACAGCAGAGCACATACTCCAAGAGTGCCCAAAATAGAACATATCTAGGCAAACCTTTTGGCCTAGAGAGTCAACAGAGGACGATAAGCTCTAGGACCGCTGACTGAACTACAAAAGACAGTTACATTCACACAAGAGACAACATTGCAGTTATTGACATATTTCAAGCGAACGAAAGAAGAAGAAGAAGAAGAAGAAGAAGAAGAAGAAGAAGAAGAAGAAGAAGAAGAAGAAGAAGAAGAAGAGAAGAAGAAGAAGAAGAAGAAGAAGAAGAAGCAGAAGAAGAAGCAGAAGAAGAAGAAGAAGAAGAACCGAACACCTTGCAAAGCTAATGATTTACCATCGTCGGTTCCATGGTGTAATGGTTAGCACTCAGGACTCTGAATCCTGCGATCCGAGTTCAAATCTCGGTGGAACCTGAATTATTTTATTTTTATTTAAAAAAATAATATTAAGCAATATAACTTTGAATAACGTCTAATTGATGACACCGACAACAGAAGAAACCTACAATGTGATTATGCCAATTATGTTCTGAATATTCAAAATAATTGTGTTCAATTTAAATGTGGTATATGTAACTTAAGAAGTACCGCAGCGTGCAATTGATATTCATTATTAGAGGTTTCATTTATACAATATTACCATGAGTAATTCAAAGGAAACGACAAGTGGAAGTGTTCAGCTTTACAAGAACACATTCACAAATGGACGATATAATGGGCGTTGCGGCTAGAAAAACTTCGTCAGAAGGGAGAAAAACTTCGTCAGAGGGGGGATAATCACTAAAGAAAGACCGAGGCACTGATTCCAGAATTTGGAAGATGTAATTGTGGAACTGGTAAAATGACAGCTAAACAATTGCTGCAGGATTGCCCAATATATGCAGAACAGAGAAAGATATTTTGGCCCACACCTGCTTCATTTGAGGCAAGCTCTATGGAGATATCAACAAACTCAAGTTGATTGCAGCTTACTTTAACTACATTCATGTTGACATATAAAGGTGCATGAAGAGGTATTTAGATGCCACATTTTATATCACAGGAATGTCGGTTACAAAAGCGTCCAGAGGCATGAAATGGAATATTACTTGGATAGCAAATCCATTACGTGGAAAGTCCGAATCGAAAGCTCACTGCGTGAATGTCATCTGCAGACTGCATTCTTCTGGTTTCCGGAGGAACAGCCAATGGTGAACGGAAGGCCCAATATACGGAAATGAGGCTAAGCAGCCATGTGCAGGACGTGACGATTCCTTGTGTGAGCCCAGTACCAGAGCGCTGTGTGCCGGCTCTGCAAGTATGGAAGCCCCCTTGGATGGCGGGGAATGCCCATGGTCTGCCCCTGCCTTCCCTTGAGAGCTGATCAGGATGTCTTTGGCTGTTCTATATGGGCCAGCTGAGATGGGGGATAACACCACAACAAGCAGAGTCAAACATCTTAAGAAACCCCCGGGAAGGTTAATCCTGTCAACAAATGCCCGCAGAAGTCGGATGTGTCGGCCTAACGGCTCAAGAACGCAACTCTGCTGTAAACAGGCACAACGTAATCGCGTCATGTCATCCCCGCCCACTGTCGTATTTCCTCCCTATAAATCCCCCGCCCCCGCCCGCCCCTACACAGTATACGTAAAAATGGACACTAAATTTAATAACACATACTAGAACAAGTCTAGACGTCTACATAAAACGTGATTTGCGGGTCCACTTAAGTTATAAAACGAATTTCAGAAGGGCGATTATTACAGAACCGTAAAGTATGGAGGGAAAAAACAATATCAAGTAATCGGTTCTTGTATTAACGCGATCTTGAAATAATCTTACAATCTTAATTTCCCCCCCCCCCCCACCCCCCACCCCCCACCCCCACTGGAAACCCTAAAATTCGTGAGAATTCACTGTTCTAGCAGTTAAGGATCCAGGAACCTAAAGGAATGGGTGGTTACTCTGACTGACAGTTGTTTTAGACTTTTCCGTATCTATGTTGGTCTTATCAACTATTCTCGACCCACTCAAGGACAGTCAGATAGCATTGGATTCATGACAATATGCTCCTCTTGGTAGAGAAATACATGAAAATTTCAGTGGCCCAACCAAGTAAAACTATGTAACTTTCGAATTGTGTTGATTAGTTCATCTTCCAGCTTTGTTGTGTCTTATCTCATTGTGTGTGTGTGTGTGTGTGTGTGTGTGTGTGTGTGTGTGTGTGTGTGTGTGTGTGTGTGTGTGTGCGCGTGAGTGTGTGTGTGTATTTTATTTTTTTCACTTTAAAAAGTTGCTTAACACAGGAAGGAATGGAGGTCAGTAATCAGGGCCCATTTGTCCACGTGTTAGCTGGTGCGTTAATGTAATTGTTAAAAGGTTACATTAATCTATATATATATATAAAAGAGACTGTATGTATGTCCGTTCTTTATGCGTTCTCGAACGGTCCATCCGATTGAGATGAAATTTTCTACACGTTTTCTTTTCATTCCTGTGCAACTTTCTGTGATAGCTTTTTAGTTTTTTTTTTCGGCTACTTAGTTACTAAAATTTAATATTTCATTTTTCATTATAATTTCTATATAGCAAGGGGACTTAACTCTAGAAAAGTTATTTCAAGGGGCATAACTTTTAATAACATTTCTATGTACTTTATAGTCATATTGTTGCATCGTTTTCAAAGATTTATAAACTCGTTGACTATAGTTATTTACAGGCATATGAGTTATAATAAATAATGATATAATCTTTAAGGCATTTTGAAAGATTTCATAAAAATAATGCATAATGCATAACATTGTAACTCATCTTTTTATGCTTAAAGAAGTTATCTGCAGTCATGTAGATGATTACAAACAGTTTTCATTAAAAAATAATGGATGGTGTGTGGAAGGACATTCTTGTTAAGTTACTGTGCGCCAGGAGCTGGGCGAAGCCACGCCGGGTCAGACAGACAGACAGACAGACAGACAGACAGACAGACAGACAGACAGACAGACAGACAGACAGACAGACAGACAGACAGACAGACAGACAGACAGACAGACAGACAGACAGACAGACAGACAGACAGACAGACAGACAGACAGACAGACAGATAGTCGGGAACGGGAGCTTATATGACTACTTATATGAATTAAATGAGATGCTCCCCACCAGGGACTGGGTGAAGCCGGGCAGGCTCAGACAGACAGACAGACAGACAGACAGACAGACAGACAGACAGATAGATAGATAGTCGGGAACAGGAGCTTATATGACTACGTATATGAATTAAAGGAGATGCTCCCCACCAGGGACTGGGTGAAGCCGGGCCGGGTCAGACAGACAGACAGACAGACAGACATATAGTCGGGAACGGGAGCTTATATGACTACGTATGTGAATTAAATGAGATGCTCCCCACCGGGGACTGGGTGAAGCCGGGCCGGGTCAGACAGACAGACAGATAGACAGACAGATAGTCGGGAATTGGAGCTTATATGACTACTTATATGAATTAAATGAGATGCTCCCCACCAGGGACTGGGTGAAGCCGGGCCGGTCAGCCAAACAGACAGACAGACAGACAGACAGACAGACAGACAGACGGACAGACAGACAGACAGACAGACTGACAGACAGACAGACTGATAGATAGATAGATCTCCTCCAGGGACTGGGTGAAGCCGGGCCGGGTCAGACAGACAGACAGACAGACAGACAGACAGACAGACAGACAGACAGACATATAGTCGGGAACGGGAGCTTATATGACTACGTATGTGAATTAAATGAGATGCTCCCCACCGGGGACTGGGTGAAGCCGGGCCGGGTCAGACAGACAGACAGATAGACAGACAGACAGATAGTCGGGAATTGGAGCTTACATGACTACTTAT
Source organism: Cepaea nemoralis (assembly GCA_014155875.1). Classification (NCBI taxonomy): domain Eukaryota; kingdom Metazoa; phylum Mollusca; class Gastropoda; order Stylommatophora; family Helicidae; genus Cepaea; species Cepaea nemoralis. The sequence goes on along the minus strand of JACEFZ010006667.1, from coordinate 26,126 downwards.
ATGAATTAAATGAGATGCTCCCCACCAGGGACTGGGTGAAGCCGGGCCGGTCAGCCAAACAGACAGACAGACAGACAGACAGACAGACAGACAGACAGACAGACAGACAGACGGACAGACAGACAGACAGACTGACAGACAGACAGACTGATAGATAGATAGATCTCCTCCAGGGACTGGGCGAAGCCGGGCCGGGTCAGCTAGTTATATATGTATGGAATGGAAATGGCGAAATGGAATATTGCTTGAATTGACAATATTTGTTTGTTTGTTTGTCCTTTATGCGTTCCCGAACGGTCCATCCGATTGAGATGAAATTTTGTACAGATGTTGTTCTCATTCCCGCGGAGCCAACTGGCATAGTTATTTAGTTTAAAATCAACAATTTTTCCTCCAGCACGAAAGAAAATGGCACGAGCTTTAGAAACAGACGAATAAATGTTCAGCCATCTTGCTGCAAGGGAAATCACTCTCTGATTAAACCAGAAATTAGTTAGGAACAGTTGTTGTTCTTCACTCCCGCGGATCAAACTAAACAGACGAGCACGGAAACAGACGTGAACGGATAAATAGATGGATAGATAGATAGACAGTCAGACAGATAGACATACAGGCAGATAAATAGACAGACAGACAGACAGACAGACAGACAGACAGACAGACAGACAGACAGACAGACAGACAGACAGACAGACAGACAGACAGACAGACAGACAGACGGACGGACGGACGGACGGACGGATGGGCGGGCGGGGCGACCGACCGACGGGCAGGCAGGCAGACAGACAGACAGACAGACAGACAGGCAGGCAGGTAGGTAGATAGGTAGATAGTTAGGAAGGAAGGAAGGTAGGTAGGTAGGTAGGTAGGTAGATAGATAGATAGATATAGATAGATAGATAGATAGATAGATAGATAGATAGATAGATATATAGATAGACAGACAGACGGACGGACAGATAGATAGATAGAGGTAGGTAGGTAGGAAGGTAGGTAGGTAGGTAGGTACAGACAGACAGACAGACAGACAGACAGACAGATAGATAGATAGATAGATAGATAGATAGATAGATAGATAGATAGATAGATAGATAGATAGATAGATAGATAGATAGATAGATATAGGTAGGTAGGTAAGTATGTAGGTAGATAGGTAAGTAGGTAGGTAGGTAGGTAGGTAGGTAGGTAGGTAGGTAGGTAGGTAGGTAGGTAGGTAGGTAGACACTAGATTAGATAGATCTCCGCCAGGAGCTGGGCGAAGCCAGGCCGGGTCCTCTAGAAGAAGAAGAAGAAGAAGAAGAAGAAGAAGAAGAAGAAGAAGAAGAAGAAGAAGAAGAAGAAGAAGAAGAAGAAGAAGAAGAAGAAGACGAAGAAGAAGAAGAAGAAGAAGAAGAAGAAGAAGAAGAAGAAGAAGAAGAAGAAGAAGAAGAAGAAGAAGAAGAAGAAGAAGAAGAAGAAGAAGAAGAAGAAGACGAAGAAGAAGAAGAAGAAGAAGAAGAAGAAGAAGAAGAAGAAGAAGAAGAAGAAGAAGAAGAAGAAGAAGAAGAAGAAGAAATGAACAAGTAGCAAAGCTAATGATTTACCATCGTCGGTTCCATGGTGTAATGGTTAGCACTCAGGACTCTGAATCCTGCGATCCGAGTTCAAATCTCGGTGGAACCTGAATTATTTTATTTTTATTTTAAAAAATAATATTAAACAATATAACTTTGAATAACGTCTAATTGATGAAACTGACAACAGAAGAAACCCACAATGTGATTATGCCAATTATGTTCTGAATATTCAAAATAATTGTGTTCAATTTAAACGTGGTATATGTAATTTGCCGGCATCGTGGCTTAGAGGTTATGACTTTTCTCCGTAATCTCGTATACTCTCGTCGGTAACGTGATGACGGTGAGAATCAACAGTGGTTCGAATCGCATCGGTAACTTACGGGGTATGTGAGCCGGTGCCACGAGCTGAATCTTACTGGCTCGCTTTCTCAGCCTCGATGATAGATTCAGCAGGATCATTCATCTGCCAGACTTGGTAGAATCATTCATACGAGATCTACAACGAACAGCATGTCATCCTTGACACATCGCAATGTTTATTGTGGACGATTATCACAGCACTGACGATCATCAGTTCCCGTAAACGTGGGATAACATGTGATGAATATATTTACACTTGCTGACTACTGTTAAGTTACTTTAACAGAGGACAATGTCTGACTAGCTTAAGGTCACAACTTACGTGTGGCTGCCCTTGACGCCTGGCGGTTCGCATTGCTGGGTCGTCTTCAAATCAGCACACTGCACTAAGCGTTGACTGGCTACACTTGGCCGCACAATTGGACGAACACTTTCACTGTTGTTAACGAACCATTGCACTAACCGTGCTTATCTTCGTTCATCACTTCAACACAAGCTTACGTCCTTCTTTCACATCGACCCTGGTTTGACTGACTGTGGCTGTCCCCGATTCACGAGAACTACCCTACTTGGGTCACGTGATACACAACTTCTTTGAATAACCTCCCTTCGTCATTCATCATCATCATGTGTTCCGCACGGACTATCCTTTTTCTATCCATGCGTGTTAACTCATTGTGATCGCGTGAATTGCTTTCACCACGGCAATTCTTCTTCTATGTTAAACGTACTCTTAATCTATCTGTTTACTGCTGTCTGCCTCATATTGGCACATGGCATTACTTGTTTTTGAAAATGGTGCAGCCATTTACACAGTCTCTTCGGTGTTCTATTCCTATGACTTGTGGCGGTATTCATAGTTATTTTTAGTCATTTCATAAATCTACGTTATATTCATGTATGTCCCCATACCTTTTCTCTGTGATAATATGATGGTATGGTATTCCATTAACCACTGCACAAAATCAATGAAAAAATTATTTATTAATGTCGGACACGCCCTTCTATCTGCTTCCCCGCAGACGTCGTGTAGCCCAGCCTATGGGGGGGGGGGGGGGGCTGGGCTAACTAGTATGAGTTTCATAAGGTCCCGTGGCCTCCCCATAGTAGTTCCTCATTTGCCCTATAGACAAGCATCCCCAAACCTATCAAGGCCATTACGCCCGAATGAGGGAACGTGCGTGATTAATGGATCCCATCACCCTCTATATTATTATTTATGGTTGGTATGTAGAATATGACCAATATATCTATGACCTCTGTACCGCTAATGGTTGCCAACCGTCATTTGGGGTTACCGTTTGACTTAGTTTACCTCATTTGTTGACACGTGGGGTCATTGCCTCAGCAGTTGCTTATTTGAGGTTTACTTGTATTGTTTTTCTGTCTAGGGTGATTACTTCTTCTTCGTAATTGATGTTGTACTTTCATCTTATAACTGTATATTTATTACCTTGTTCATATGGATGTATGATGTATCCAATTATGAACACATTTGTGTATGTCAAAGTTTATAATACTTTGTTCGTTCATCACAATTGTGGGTTGATGTGCTGCGCTTGATGTAGTTCATTCTCCATTGTCTTTCATGACCTTGACTTGTGGTTATTGTTTCTTGTGAAACGTTTGTCTCTGTCTCCGTATTCATTCATTTCCCTGAAATACAATCTAGTGACCTTCTGTTGGTATTCTAAATAAATAGTATGATATAAAATATATGTACATTTCTGTGCATGAGCGTTTCTACCATGAAATATTTCAATGGGAGAATAAAATTATCAGCACTAAATATCATTGACCCATTAGAGCTGATCATGCAACAATATCAATTGAAAGGAAAAATTTAAAAGGGAAAATGTACATCAAATTAAATTATCAACGTGCTATATATGCTTCGATGTTATAGTAGCACCATTATAATGAGATAGTACTATACCCTCTTATCATTCGTTGCCATCTGTTTCTTCACCATTGTTGCTTTATCTTCTTCTTGTCGACACCATTGTTGTCAACTGTGAGTTGTGTCTCTTGCATTAGTCTTCAACTTCACGTTATTCTTATGGACACCATTGTTATCAACTGTGACTAGTGTCTCTTTCATTAGTCTTCAGCTTTACCTTTGACTTGTGTCTCTTGCATTAGTCTTTAGTGCCTGTACTGTTGCTTTCTACTACTGCGGGAAGAGATCAATTATTAAGTCTTCTGTTAGCGAGAGACCGTCTGAATATGTAGAAAAATACATGTAAACGTTCATGTGTTATGGAAATATCCTATACAATGATACAAAATGAGATATTATTATCATTACTGTATCATTATCAATGAACATCAAATGAAAGTAATATAGGTGAAATTTACAATGATATATTGAGAAGTGAAAAGGAAAAAATGAAAGTAGTTGTGATATGTCTGGTGGTATGTTTATGTTTCATGATATGATGGTCTGATCATGATTGATGGAATATGAAACCTGTATGATTTATAAAGTAATAAGGAGTAGTGAGTGATCATAATCATACTCACTTACTTTGCAGTAAGTGTTTTTGATCATATTTGTTTACCCTGGAATGTTACTTATTTGCTGGTATTTTGATAGCCCCACCATGCTTTTTCGGTACCCTCGGGTTGTAGGCACAGAGTTCCACTTCCAGATTAATTTTTGGATCTATTGTGGCGCTTACATGGTTCGGCTACACTCGCCTTTATCTTCTGCACATTCTGGTAATTTATAAATGGAACAAATATGTACATATGTGAATCAATTTAATTTAATTAACTTAAAATGTCAAATTGACTGCTGAAATTTGTAATCATTCTATACGGTAGTTCACACGTTTAATAATACTCGGATAATTGTATCTCCATTTTAATCAATAAATACAACAGTGTTGGAGTGTTTAACTACCGTATAGTAACGTCTACTAGTTGTAGGAAAGTTAGAAAGTTAATGTCTTTACTGGGTATATGATAGATAAATATATATGATAGATAGTACTATCTGATAGATAGGAATGATATTATAATCTTATGATAGATAAGAATAATTATAACTGTATAGGAAATTGTATTAGTATGAAGATAGGTATAGGTTGATTTGTTAGGTTGTTTGTTAGTCGTGAAGTCTGTCTTTAGTCGTTATCGAGATTTTTTAAAATGGTTCTTTGACTCCCCATTCCTTTATTTGTTGTCTTTAGTCTTTTGTTGGGAAAAGTAATGCTGCACAACTTGCTTGTTCTTAACTAATGAATCCTTTTTCCCATTTCTCAATGTCTTGGTTGGTGACTTTAGGTGGAAATCGTTGGACAGATTTGCCATACTAACAGACAAATATTGTGAAAACATAAATACACGATAAGGCAACATAAAGCAAATGGTGGAAAGTCTAAACAGAGCGATAATACAGGCAGCCACTGAGTCCATTCCAAGAGGAGCAAGGAAAAATTACAAACCATACTGGACTGAAGAACTACAAAGTTTGGAGGACAAAGTTGAAGATGCCAGGAAGACAGCAGAGAGAGAACAAACAATTGAAGCGAACATCTCTCTCAAAGCCATCTCAGCAAAATATAAAAGAACAGTAAATCAAACAACAAGAGATTGTTGGAGGGAAAAACAGAAAACCTGAATTTTGACAGGGATGGAAACAAACTATGGAAACTAGTGAAAGCCATGAACAATGAAGGACCTAGAAACAAACAAATAACAATTAAACAAGGAAATGCCTTGCTCACAGGAAAAAAGGCTGCAAATGCACTAATGGAACACTATGCAAATGCAAACCACATTGATATTACAACCGAACAGAAGAAAGCAATCAAAGACAAACAGATACATCATAGAAATACAGAGACAGCAGCAGAATATATGATGGCAAATCTAACAATGGAAGAAATGGAACAGGCAATGAATACCCTAAAAAAGAAGAAATCACCAGGAAAGGATGGAATCACAAATGAAATGCTAATAGGACTAGGCACCAAGGCAAAGAAGAAACTACTAGCAGTCCTAAATAACAGCTGGAAGAGAGGAATAGTCCCACAGGCATGGAAGGAAGCTATACTAATACCAGTCCCAAAGAAAGGAAAAGACCTGGAAGAACCAAATGGCTATCGACCTATCAGTCTACTTAGCTGTGTAGGAAAATTAATGGAACGCATTATCAATGGCAGGCTAACATGGCATCTGGAAGAAAACAAACTCTTAACACCACACCAAGCAGGATTCAGAAAGTACAGATCCACTGAAGATCAAATAACCTATATAGCTCAGGAAATAAAGGATGCCTTCCAAGAGAAAAAGCACACACTAGCAGTCTGGATAGATTTAGAAAAAGCATTTGATAAAGTATGGAAGGAAGGACTGAAAGTAAAACTGCAAAAAATGCATGTTTGTGGAAAAATGTATAAATGGATCAGCCACTACCTTGAGAACAGAACTGCCAGGACAAAAGTACAAGGACAAACAAGGAAAATGATGCTGTTGGAGCAAGGTGTCCCCCAAGGAGGAGTTCTTTCACCAACATTATTCCTAGCATATATAAATGACATCACAGAAATTTTCCAGCCAAAGTACACACATCATCCTTTGCAGATGACCTAGCCATATGGACATCTGAAGAATACATTAGTACAGCTAACAGCAGAATACAGCAAGCCTTATTAGCGCTAGAGGACTGGTCAAAATCATGGCTAGTGAAGATAAGTGAGGAGAAAACAACATGCACAGTTTTCTCCCTCGCAAATAAAACTCAGCAACCTAAGCTGGTATTGAATGGAAAAATATTGCGCCATGAAGAAAATCCAAACTATCTAGGAGTCACCTTTGATCGACGCCTGACATGGAAGACACAGGTTGAGAAAAATCGAACAAGAGCAAGGCAGAGAATGGCAATAATGAAAAAGCTTGCTGGTACAACGTGGGGAGCAGATGAGAAAGTTCTCAAGAAGTTATATACTGGACGGGTGAGGCCAGTACTGGAATATGGCATTGCAGCTTGGGCAACAGCAGCTAAGTCAAACTTTAACAAAATAAGTAGAGTCCAAAACCAAGGAATGCGAGTCATAACTGGAAGCCTGAAGACAACGCCTATTAATGAATTAGAAAAGATCACTTGTTTACAACCAATGCAGGACAGAAGAGATAGCAAAGCCCAGCAACAAGCAGAAAAATTTAGAAGATTGACAGACCACCCTATGTATAACAGGTTTAATGGTTTTGGAAAAGGAAGACTGAAGCGTAGCAACTTTGTAGAAACTGCAAAACGAAAGATTAGGGAAGATCCCATACTTAACATATCAACAGTCAAGCCCATTTACAATGCACACAACTTCCCAGCTTGGAGACAGCAGCAACTGCCTGAGATGATAGAAAACATTCCTGGTATTGAGAAAAAGAACACTCAGAATGAAACCGAAAGAAGAAAAATAAACCCTCAACTACATAAAAGAACATTACCCAAGCAGCAATTGGACCCATGCATATACAGATGGATCAGCCAAAGATTCAATTAAAAATGGAGGAGGAGGAATTCTCCTTAATTTAAAAAATGGAGTGATAAAAACACAGTCAGTGGCAACTGGAAAATATTCAAGTAACTTCAAAGCGGAGGTAGAGGCTTTGAAAACTGCAGCAGAAATGCTCTTGATGGAGGAAAATAAAGAGAAGCAAATAGCTATCTTCACAGATGCAAAGTCAGCTGTCTCAATACTGAAGAGCAAAAACAGCACAGAACTAGCTGACCTAAGAGCAGCACTCCATGGTCTATGCCAGAAATCCAAAAAAGTTGTAATACAGTGGATCCCATCACATTGCAGTATACCTGGAAATGAAGAGGCAGACAGACTAGCAAAAGAGGGTGGACGATTACCACAGCCTGACATAGACATAATCTATAATGAGGCAAAAAGATTTATAAAAAGCACTTATAGAACCAAATGGGAATCAGAGCATCCAGGCCACCAGAAGGATGATGCATATTACAAACTCGACCGAAGAGAACAAGTAGCAATCTTCAGACTCCGCACAGGACATAACAGGCTGAAACACCACTTGTTCAACAAACTAAAGATAGGAGATACCGATGAATGTAATTGTGGAACTGGTAAAATGACAGCTAAACATTTGCTGCAGGAGTGCCCAATATATGCAGAACAGAGAAAGATATTTTGGCCCACGCCTGCTTCGTTTGAGGACAAGCTCTATGGAGATATCAACAAGCTCAAGTTGACTACAGCTTACTTTAACTACATTCAGGTTGACATCTAAAGGTGCATGAAGATGTATTTAGACTGCCACACTTCATACCACAGGTATGTCGGTTACAAAAGCGTCCCAGAGGCATGAAATGGAATATTGCTTGGATAGCAAATCCATTATGTGGAAAGTCTTAATCGAAAGCTCGCTGTGTGGATGTCATCTGCAGACTGCATTCTTCTGGTTTCCGGAGGAACAGCCTATGGTGAACGGAAGGCCCAATATACGGAAGTGAGGCTAAGCAGCCATGTGCAGGACGTGACGATTCCTTGGGTGAGCCCAGTACCAGAGCGCCGTGTGATGGCTCTGCAAGTATTTAAGCCTCCTTGGATGGCGGGGAATGCCCATGGTCTGCCCCTGCCTTCCCTTGAGGGTTGACCAGGATGTCTTTGGCTGTTCTATATGGGCCAGCTAGGATGGGGGATAACACCACAACAGTGAGATTCAAACGTCCTAAGAAACCCCCGGGAAGGTTAACCCGGTCAACAAATGCCCGCAGAAGTCGGATGTGTCGGCCTGACGGCGCAAGAACGCAGCTCTGCTGTAAACAGGCACAACGCAGTCACATCCGGAAGAAAAAAAATCCGGATGAACGCAGAAGAAGAAGAAGAACCAAATGAGAATCAGAGCATCCAGGCCACCAGCTAAACATTTGCTGCAGGAGTGCCCAATATATTTTGGCCCACGCCTGCTTCATTTGAGGACAAGCTCTGTTGTGATATCAACAAGCTCAAGTTGCCCGCAACTTACTTTAATCCATGGAACCGACAGTATATAGATGTTAGCTATATTGTCTTGTACAATAATCAATAAATCGTCACAGTGACTATTGCTTACTGGCACATGCTATCACGCTTCCCTACATCTAGCGAAAGAATACAATTAAATATAAAGTTGTAGAAAAACTGAGAATGAAAAGAGAGTGATTAAATTAATACAACAGAGACAAGTGAAATATTTTGGCCACATACAAAAAAATGACATAATACTCTTTTAAAATCCATACTTGAGGGTAAGGTTGGTGGCAAGCGAGCAAGGGGTAGACAATTATCAAGTGGTAAGATAACATCAAGAAATGGACGAATAGCAGTTTGGCAGAATATATATATATAATCAAGGCGAGAGACAGTGTTGGAGATCCATTGCAGCCAACCTTCATTTTGGAGACGGACCAAACAAAGATGGATGGCGGAAAATGAGAAGTAAGGGTGTGTCGCAGTTATGACTTAAAAGTTGTTGATAAGGTAGCAGGCATGTTGCATTATATATCAAATTAAAGGGGATGCTTAGGAAAAACTACTGTATATAAGCCCACGGCAGAAGTTGCTTAAGACGATTAACCATCCCATGGCATTTAATCAGTTTTTCTTCTTCTTCTGAGTTCATCTGGAGTCTTTTTTTCGGACGTGATTGCATTGTGCCTGTTTACAGCTGAGCTGCGATACTTGCGCCTTTAGGCCGACACATCCGATTTCTGCGGGCATTTATTGACCGGGTTTATCATCCCGGAATTTAATCAGTTAAGGTCTTTGAATGTCATTTTTGTTATGTTTTGTGTTGTTCGTAAGTAAGTAATTCAATACGTAAGTAACACAAACCATAGCACTGATTCCATTGAATTGCCAAGCGTGAAAACAACCAGCGGTTCAACATGTGGTGTCTTTCTTCATCAAAGTAAAACCGATCAACTAGCAAGACATCATACCGCCCATATTTACAACGCTATTAAAATAAGACCATTACATAATAATATTAGCACAGACATAAGGAGGCAGCTGCAAATATGATCCTAACAGAAATATACTTTGTGAATATGTAACAGGAATGCTGTTGTTTGTCCGTCAAGAATGATGATGACCATTCGTTTCATCCAGTGGGGTTGAAAGTATGGAGCCGTGAGTTCTAAGATGGCTGATAAGGCCTATTTTGGCTCGAAATGTTCTTTGACAATATGGGCAAAGAATGCTTGATGTTCCAGGACGTAACAGGAATACAAGTAGGACAGTCAAAGGGTCACTCTAGCATTGTGCGCGGTAAAAACGGCCCCATTTTTAAAAGCCCTGTTGGTATACAAGTTTGAGAATCCGGTATTAAATTTATCTGAACTGAAACGAAACTTACAAACAGTACGATTATGTTGCCACTATCATATCATTTAGATAGTTAATTTAAAAAAAAAAAAATGTGTAGGTTCCACCGAGATTTGAACTCGGATCGCAGGATTCAGAGTCCTGAGTGCTAACCATTACACAATGGAACCGATAGGATATTGCGTTAACTACATACACTTGTACAATAATCAATAAATCGTTACAGTGAGATATCTTGCTTACTGGTACAGGCTGCTATGCTTCCCTACATCTAGCGAAAAAATAAATTAAATTACAATGTTGTAGAAGAAATGGGAACCCCTCTACCGTGCGTCCACCTTGACGAGGTAGAGGGGCTTCCGCGTTCCAATGACCCCAAGAGCTATGCCGACGGTAGCACAGCTACTGGTAGGGTCACCCATGTCGGACAGGTCAAGGGAGAGGGACCAGACCAAGTGACACACAAACCTACTAGTAGTAGGAGAGGCGCAAAACGGGTATTATTTGGTGGATTGACCTGTGGATTGACCTTGACCTTGGGTGATTTTCACTCCCCCTCGGTCATATAGTTGGGTGGGGTACGGGGTGGTATCTAGGTCATATCTAAGGGCGATAATTCTAAGATTTTATGTTTCTAAGGGCAGATAACTATTGAGTGGGTGTATAAAAATTTTAATTAATTATTAAAAAATAAAATAAAATAAATAAAAATAAATAACGACGGGGTGCGGGGTGGTGGCGAGGGGTGGGCGCGTGGGGGTGAGACTAGGCGGTTCGGCTTAAACACTATCAGGTATATAATAATTTTTATTAAAGCATGTATAAACAATACAATGCATATTAAATAAGTAGCGGTATAGTGGAAAATTCTGGAACGTAGTACCGGGGAGTTATACGTCGGCAAGTGTGGGAAAATATCCGGCGGGTGTGACGGTGGTCGGTTCATAACAGACGTGGAGGGGGTGCATACGGAAAAGTCATTAAGTAAAGGGTTGTAAAAACGTGGGTGAGTGATGTGTTAAAATATTTTGAACTGTTAGCGCATTGGTGGTGTACAATAGTACGAATAGAAGGAATAGGTGCGGTGGGGATAGTAGTGGGTATGGGTTAGTGAAATTAGTTGATAAGGGTGGTTATTAGTGCTATGTAGATGTTCATAGTAGCTTATTCACTAACATAACACGTGTTCCAAATGAAACCTTGAAAGCTAAAGAGCGCTGATTGTAATGGATATAGTGTAGTATCATTCGGCGGTAAGGGGTGGGTACCAGGTATTAGTGGTCAAGCAGTGGTCAAGCAGTGGTCAAGTGGTGGTCAAGTAAGGAAACTTTTAGGGAAAAGTGATTGTAATGATATGGTGGTGATTAAAGAGTGATAAATTAGTGGTCAATCAGTGGTCAAGTGGTCAAGTAAGGAAAATTTTAGGGGAAATTGGTCGTAGTGACATGGTAATGTTTAAATTAGTGGTAAATTAGTGGTCAAGTAGTGGTCAAACAGTGGTCAAGTGAGGAAAACTTTAGGGAAATTTTAGGGAAAAGTGATTGTAATGAGATGGTGATGATTAAAGGGTGGTAAATTAGTGGTCAAGCAGTGGTCAAGCAGTGGTCAAGTAAGGAAAATTTTAGGGAAAATTGGTCGTAGCGACATGGTGATGGTTAAAGGTTGGTAAATTAGTGGTAAATTAGTGGTCAAGCAGTGGTCAAGTGGTGGTCAAGTAAGGAAAATTTTAGGGAAAAGTGGTTATAATGATATGGTGATGATTAAAGGGTGGTAAATTAGTGGTCAAGTAGTGGTCAACCAATGGTCAAGTAGTGAGGAAATTTTAGGGAAAAGTGGTTATAATGATATGATGATGATTAAATGGTGGTAAATTAGTGGTCAAGTAGTGGTCAGCCAATGGTCAAGTAGTGGTCAAGTGGTCGAGTGACCACTTAAATTGTAGATGACGATGTCCCTAAGATTATGGTAGTGGTTAAAGTGATCGATGACATGGTCAAGTAGCGGTCAACCAGTGGTCAAGTGGTCGAATGAACACTTAAAAGGTAGAGAAAAGTACGTATATTGAAACGGTGATGGTAAAATGGTCGAGAACGTGGTCAAGCAGTGGTCAAGTAGTGCTCAACCAGTGGTCAACCGCTCAAGTGAGAAAATTGTAGTGTATGGTACGTGTAGTGAAACAGAGATGAATAAATTAAGTAGTGACGTTGTCAAGTAGTGATCAAGTAGCGGGCAAGTACTGGTCAAATGGTCGAGTGACCACTTAAATTGTAAGGGAAAGTACGTGTAGTGAACCTGTGTTGGTTAAAGTGATCGATGACGTGCTCAAGTAGTGGCCAAGTAGTGGTAAATGGTCGAATCACTACTTAAATTGTCGGTGAAAGTAGGTATGGTGACATGGTGATGATCAAGAGTTGGTCAAGTGGTGCTCAAATAGTTGTCAAGTAGTGGTCAAGTAGTCGAATGACAACTTAAATTATAGGGTATGGTATGTGTAGTGAAACGGTGATGGTAAAATAAGTAAGGACATAGTCAAATAGTGGTCAAGTACTGGTGAAGTAGTGATCAAGTGGTCGAAGGATCACTTAAATTGTAGGGTATGGTATGTGTAGTGACATGATGATGGTTAAAGTGATCGATGAAATGATCAAGACGTTATGCCAAGTGCTAAGTTCAGAAAGTAATGTCCTTACTAGCGGCAATTTCCCTGACAGAATCGCCTCGAGCAGTGATTTTGTATTGATCAATAGCACCTAGTGGTACAGTCAACACACATGGACAATAGTTACATCTGGTCAAAGATGGCGTCGCACCCTATCACACATGGGTAATTGCTACAACCAAACTACGTCTCATTCACTAAAACTGATCAAATATGGTGTCACATCCGGTCACAGGGGTAATGGGACATCTGAGACACGTGGTTAAGAGGGAAACTATAGAAAAAAGGTGTCCTATCGGTTGTCGAGTCAGGGAACCTAACGTATGATGATCACTGTGTATAGGAGTGAATACACTGCATCATCAACTGCATCATCACCACTGCATCCGAAGGGTAAAATGGTCACCCCCTTCTCTCTCTCTTTTCTATAACCGGGTAGTCCTAGTGTTATCCGGTTACACCAAAGAACACCCGAGCATCAACACAACAAACTGCCCCGATTCAACCTTAGGCAATGCAGGTAACATGACAGGTCACATGGCCGCCGTCATAATCAGCGAAGTTATCACGTATCAAATTAGATAGCCACACTTTCATTTCCTTTCTATGTGTCCATAGTGTCTTTACATCTTTCTCCAGAAAACTATTTCCAAGACCAATATATGTTATTTGTCAGTGTACCTGCTCAGTGCCACACTTCACAACCAGACAAAAATACACGTTCTATGTACCACTTCAACCGTCAAATAAGAAAATATGTTAGACAAAATATTAAAATTATTGGTCAAATACAGAAATATATCACCCAAACTTATAAAAAGTAGGAACATATGTTAACCAAATAGAAAATATCTGAGCCAAATAGGAAAATTTGTTAGCCAAATAGAAAAAATATTGACCACGTAACGATATATCTTGTCCACACTTATGAAAAGTAGGGAAATTTGTTAGTCAAATGAGAAAAAAGATTGACCAAGTAACGAAATACCCAAACCAAACTTATGAAAAGTACGAAACTTTGTTAAGCAAGTATGAAAATGTATCGACCAAACAGAGAAATATATCACCCAAACTTATAAAAAGTAGGAACATATGTTAACCAAAGGGAAAATACCTTGGCCAAATAGGAAAATTTGTTAGCCAAAGGAGAAAAAAGATTGACCAAGTAACGAAATTCCCCAACCAAACTCATGAAAAGTACGAAACTTTGTTAAGCAAGTATGAAAATGTATCGACCAAACAGAGAAATATATCACCCAAACTTATAAAAAGTAAGAACATATGTTAACCAAATGGAAAATATCTTGGGCAAATAGGGAAATTTGTTAGCCAAATGGGGAAAATATTGTCCAAGTAACGAAATATCCCCCAACAAACTTAGGAAAAGTACGAAACTTTGTTAAGCAAGTATGAAAAGGTATCGACCAAGTAGAGAAATATATCACCCAAACTTATAAAAAGTAGGAACATATGTTAACCACTGAGAAAATATCTTGGCCAAATAGGAAAATTTGTTAGCCAAATGGGGAAAATATTGTCCAAGTAACGAAATATCCCCCAACAAACTTATGAAAAGTACGAAACTTTGTTAAGCAAGTATGAAAAGGTATCGACCAAACAGAGAAATATATCACCTAAACTTATAAAAAGTAAGAACATATGTTAACCAAATGGAAATTATCTTGGCCAAATAGGAAAATTTGTTAGCCAAATGGGGAAAATATTGTCCAAGTAACGAAATATCCCCCAACAAACTTAGGAAAAGTACGAAACTTTGTTAAGCAAGTATGAAAAGGTATCGACCAAACAGAGAAATATATCACCCAAACTTATAAAAAGTAGGAACATATGTTAACCAAATGGAAAATATCTTGGCCAAATAGGAAATATTGTTAGCCAAATAGAAAAAATATTGACCACGTAACGATATATCTTGTCCACACTTATGAAAAGTAGGAAAATTTGTTAGCCAAATGGGGAAAATATTGTCCAAGTAACGAAATATCCCCCAACAAACTTAGGAAAAGTACGAAACTTTGTTAAGCAAGTATGAAAAGGTATCGACCAAACAGAGAAATATATCACCTAAACTTATAAAAAGTAAGAACATATGTTAACCAAATGGAAAATATCTTGGCCAAATAGGAAAATTTGTTAGCCAAATGGGGAAAATATTGTCCAAGTGACGAAATACCCCCCAACAAACTTAGGAAAAGTACGAAACTTTGTTAAGCAAGTATGAAAAGGTATCGACCAAGTAGAGAAATATATCACCCAAACTTATAAAAAGTAGGAACATATGTTAACCACTGAGAAAATATCTTGGCCAAATAGGAAAATTTGTTAGCCAAATGGGGAAAATATTGTCCAAGTAACGAAATATACCCCAACAAACTTAGGAAAAGTACGAAACTTTGTTAAGCAAGTATGAAAAGGTATCGACCAAACAGAGATATCACCCAAACTTATAAAAAGTATGAACATTATGTTAACCAAATGAAAAATATATTGGCCAAATAGGAAATATTGTTAGCCAAATAGAAAAAATATTGACCACGTAACGATATATTATATCTTGTCCACACTTATGAAAAGTAGGAAAATTTGTTAGCCAAATGGGGAAAATATTGTCCAAGTAACGAAATATCCCCCAACAAACTTAGGAAAAGTACGAAACTTTGTTAAGCAAGTATGAAAAGGTATCGACCAAACAGAGATATCACCCAAACTTATAAAAAGTAGGAACATTATGTTAACCAAATGGAAAATATCTTGGCCAAATAGGAAATATTGTTAGCCAAATAGAAAAAATATTGACCACGTAACGATATATCTTGTCCACACTTATGAAAAGTAGGGAACTTTGTTAGTCAAATGAGGAAAATATTGACCACGTAACGAAATACCTCCCAAAAAACTTAGGAAAGTACGAAACTTTGTAAGCAAGTATGAAAAGGTATCGGCCAAACAGATAAATATATCACCCAAACTTATAAAAAGTAGGAACATATGTTAACCAAATGGAAAATATCTTGGCCAAATAGGAAAATTTGTTAGCCAAATAGAAAAAATATTGACCACGTAACGATATATCTTGTCCACACTTATGAAAAGTAGGGAAATTTGTTAGTCAAATGGGGAAAATATTGACCACGTAACGAAATACCCCCCAACAAACTTAGGAAAAGTACGAAACTTTGTTAAGCAAGTATGAAAAGGTATCGGCCAAACAGAGAAATATAACACCCAAACTTATGAAAAGTAGGAAACTTTGTTAGCCAAAGTGAAAAAACCTAGGTCAAGTAAGAAAATTCTGATAGCCAAATGTGAAAAGTGTCGGCCAAATACAGAAATTGCTCAACCAAACTTATAAAACGTAGGAAAATGTTATTCAAACGGGAAAGCTATTGAACAACTAGGAAAATGTAATAGTCAAAGAAGAATAATATTGAACAAGTAATGAAATATAGCATTCAAACTTATGAAAAGTAGGAAGCCTTGATAACCAAATGTGAAAAATATCACTCAAGAGATAAATAGCTCGCCCCAACGTATAAAAAGTAGGAAAATTGTCGACCAAAGGGGAAAAAGTTAGACCAAATACAGAAATATCTCGACCAAACTTATAAAAATCTAGGAAAAAATAGTACCCCAACACAACTAAAAGGCCTGACTAAAGTTATAAATCCAAACTTATAAAAATAACCCAAATAGGAAAACATATTGACCAAGTAAAGACATATATCAATTAAACTTATAAACTTGTCGTCCAAAGTGATAAAAAACAAAGAAAGGCTGTCAGCCAGTCTAAGAAATAGGTATGGAAAGTAAGTCGACCAAGACTACAGAAGTTATATTTTTATTTCCTTTTTTTTCTGAGCTTGGTCGACTTACTTTTCCATACCTATTTCTCTAGACTGGCTGACAGCCTTTCTTTGTTTTTTATCACTTTGGACGACAAGTTTATAAGTTTAATTGATATATGTCTTTACTTGGTCAATATGTTTTCCTATTTGGTTATTTTTATAAGTTTGGATTTATAACTTTAGTCAGCCTTTTAGTTGTGTTGGGTACTATTTTTTCCTAGATTTTTATAAGTTTGGTCGAGATATTTCTGTATTTGGTCTAACTTTTTCCCCTTTGGTCGACAATTTTCCTACTTTTTATACGTTGGGGCGAGCTATTTCTCTCTTTGAGTGATATTTTTCACATTTGGTTATCAAGGCTTCCTACTTTCATAAGTTTGAATGCTATATTTCATTACTTGTTCAATATTATTCTTCTTTGACTATTACATTTTCCTAGTTGTTCAATAGCTTTCCCGTTTTTAATAACAAATTTTTCCCACGTTTTTTAAGTTTGGTTGAGCAATTTCTGTATTTGGCCGCCCACTTTTCCACATTTGGCTATCAGAATTTTCTTACTTGACCTAGGTTTTTTCACTTTGGCTAAACAAAGTTTCCTACTTTTCATAAGTTTGGGTGTTATATTTCTCTGTTTGGCCGATACCTTTTCATACTTGCTTAACAAAGTTTCGTACTTTTCCTAAGTTTGTTGGGGGTATTTCGTTACGTGGTCAATATTTTCCCCATTTGACTAACAAATTTCCCTACTTTTCATAAGTGTGGACAAGATATATCGTTACGTGGTCAATATTTTTTCTATTTGGCTAACAAATTTTCCTATTTGGCCAAGATATTTTCCATTTGGTTAACATATGTTCCTACTTTTTATAAGTTTGGGTGATATATTTATCTGTTTGGCCGATACCTTTTCATACTTGCTTAACAAAGTTTCGTACTTTTCCTAAGTTTTTTTGGGAGGTATTTCGTTACGTGGTCAATATTTTCCTCATTTGACTAACAAAGTTCCCTACTTTTCATAAGTGTGGACAAGATATATCGTTACGTGGTCAATATTTTTCTATTTGGCTAACAATATTTCCTATTTGGCCAAGATATTTTCCATTTGGTTAACATAATGTTCCTACTTTTTATAAGTTTGGGTGATATCTATGTTTGGTCGATACCTTTTCATACTTGCTTAACAAAGTTTCGTACTTTTCCTAAGTTTGTTGGGGGATATTTCGTTACTTGGACAATATTTTCCCCATTTGGCTAACAAATTTTCCTACTTTTCATAAGTGTGGACAAGATATAATATATCGTTACGTGGTCAATATTTTTTCTATTTGGCTAACAATATTTCCTATTTGGCCAATATATTTTTTCATTGGTAACATAATGTTCATACTTTTATAAGTTTGGGTGATATCTCTGTTTGGTCGATACCTTTTCATACTTGCTTAACAAAGTTTCTTACTTTTCCTAAGTTTGTTGGGGTATATTTCGTTACTTGGACAATATTTTCCCCATTTGGCTAACAAATTTTCCTATTTGGCCAAGATATTTTCTCAGTGGTTAACATATGTTCCTACTTTTTTTATAAGTTTGGGTGATATATTTCTCTACTTGGTCGATACCTTTTCATACTTGCTTAACAAAGTTTCGTACTTTTCCTAAGTTTGTTGGGGGGTATTTCGTCACTTGGACAATATTTTCCCCATTTGGCTAACAAATTTTCCTATTTGGCCAAGATATTTTCCATTGGTTAACATATGTTCTTACTTTTTATAAGTTTAGGTGATATATTTCTCTGTTTGGTCGATACCTTTTCATACTTGCTTAACAAAGTTTCGTACTTTTCCTAAGTTTGTTGGGGGATATTTCGTTACTTGGACAATATTTTCCCCATTTGGCTAACAAATTTTCCTACTTTTCATAAGTGTGGACAAGATATATCGTTACGTGGTCAATATTTTTTTCTATTTGGCTAACAATATTCCTATTTGGCCAAGATATTTTCCATTTGGTTAACATATGTTCCTACTTTTTATAAGTTTGGGTTGATATATTTCTCTGTTTGGGTCGATACCTTTTCATACTTGCTTAACAAAGTTTCGTACTTTTCCTAAGTTTTGTTGGGGATATTTCGTTACTTGGACAATATTTTCCCCATTTGGCTAACAAATTTTCCTATTTGGCCAAGATAATTTCCATTTGGTTAACATATGTTCTTACTTTTTATAAGTTTAGGTGATATATTTCTCTGTTTGGTCGATACCTTTTCATACTTGCTTAACAAAGTTTCGTACTTTTCATAAGTTTGTTGGGGGATATTCGTTACTTGGACAATATTTTCCCCATTTGGCTAACAAATTTTCCTATTTGGCCAAGATATTTTCTCAGTGGTTAAACATTATGTTCCTACTTTTTTATAAGTTTGGGTGATATATTTCTCTACTTGGTCGATACCTTTTTCATACTTGCTTAACAAAGTTTCGTACTTTTCCTAAGTTTGTTGGGGGATATTTCGTTACTTGGACAATATTTTCCCCATTTGGCTAACAAATTTCCCTATTTGCCCAAGATATTTTCCATTTGGTTAACATATGTTCTTACTTTTTATAAGTTTGGGTGATATATTTCTCTGTTTGGTCGATACATTTTCATACTTGCTTAACAAAGTTTCGTACTTTTCATGAGTTTGGTTGGGGAATTTCGTTACTGGTCAATCTTTTTCTCCTTTGGCTAACAAATTTTCCTATTTGGCCAAGGTATTTTCCCTTTGGTTAACATATGTTCCTACTTTTTATAAGTTTGGGTGATATATTTCTCTGTTTGTCGATACATTTTCATACTTGCTTAACAAAGTTTCGTACTTTTCATAAGTTTGGTTTGGGTATTTCGTTACTTGGTCAATCTTTTTTCTCATTTGACTAACAAATTTCCCTACTTTTCATAAGTGTGGACAAGATATATCGTTACGTGGTCAATATTTTTTCTATTTGGCTAACAAATTTCCTATTTGGCTCAGATATTTTCTATTTGGTTAACATATGTTCCTACTTTTTATAAGTTTGGGTGATATATTTCTGTATTTGACCAATAATTTTAATATTTTGTCTAACATATTTTCTTATTTGACGGTTTGAAGTGGTACATAGAACGTGTATTTTTGTCTGGTCTGTGAAGTGTGGCACTGAGCAGGTACACTGACAAATAACATATATTGGTCTTGGAAATAGTTTTTCTGGAGAAAGATGTAAAGACACTACTGGACACATAGAAAGGAAATGAAAGTGTGGCTATCTAATTTGATACGTGATAACCTTCGCTGATTATGACGGCGGCCATGTGACCTGTCATGTTACCTGCATTGCCTAAGGTGAATCGGGGCAGTTTGTTGTGTTGATGCTCGGGTGTTCTTGGTGTAACCGGATAACACTAGGACTACCCGGTTATAGAAAGAGAGATGAGAAGGGGGGTGACCATTTTACCCTTCGGACTGCAGTGGTGATGATGCAGTTGATGATGCAGTGTATTCACTCCTATACACAGTGATCATCATACGTTAGGTTCCCTGACTCGACAACCGATAGGACACCTTTTTTCTATAGTTTCCCTCTTAACCCACGCTGTCTCAGATGTCCCATTACCCCTGTGACCGGATGTGACACCATATTTGATCAGTTTTAGTGAATGAGACGTAGTTTGGTTGTAGCAATTACCCATGTGTGATAGGGTGCGACGCACATCTTTGACCAGATGTAACTATTGTCCATGTGTGTGACTGTACCACTAGGTGCTATTGATCAATACAAAATCACTGCTCGAGGCGATTCTGTCAGGGAAATTGCCGCTAGTAAGGACATTACTTTCTGAACTTAGCACTGGCATAACGTCTTGATCATTTCATCGATCACTTTAACCATCATCATGTCACTACACATACCATACCCTACAATTTAAGTGATCCTTCGACCACTTGATCACTACTTCACCAGTACTTGACCACTATTTGACTATGTCCTTACT
The DNA here is from genome assembly GCA_014155875.1 of Cepaea nemoralis. NCBI lineage: Eukaryota > Metazoa > Mollusca > Gastropoda > Stylommatophora > Helicidae > Cepaea > Cepaea nemoralis. The sequence goes on along the minus strand of JACEFZ010006667.1, from coordinate 5,329 downwards.
ATTTTACCATCACCGTTTCACTACACATACCATACCCTATAATTTAAGTTGTCATTCGACTACTTGACCACTACTTGACAACTATTTGAGCACCACTTGACCAACTCTTGATCATCACCATGTCACCATACCTACTTTCACCGACAATTTTAAGTAGTGATTCGACCATTTACCACTACTTGGCCACTACTTGAGCACGTCATCGATCACTTTAAACCAACACAGGTTCACTACACGTACTTTCCCTTACAATTTAAGTGGTCACTCGACCATTTGACCAGTACTTGCCCGCTACTTGATCACTACTTGACAACGTCACTACTTAATTTATTCATCTCTGTTTCACTACACGTACCATACACTACAATTTTTCTCACTTGAGCGGTTGACCACTGGTTGAGCACTACTTGACCACTGCTTGACCACGTTCTCGACCATTTTACCACACCGTTTCAATATACGTACTTTTCTCTACCTTTTAAGTGTTCATTCGACCACTTGACCACTGGTTTGACCGCTACTTGACCATGTCATCGATCACTTTAACCACTACCATAATCTTAGGGACATCGTCATCTACAATTTAAGTGGTCACTCGACCACTTGACCACTACTTGACCATTGGCTGACCCACTACTTGACCACTAATTTACCACCATTTAATCATCATCATATCATTATAACCACTTTTCCCTAAATTTTCCTCACTACTTGACCAATTGGTGACCACTACTTGACCACTAATTACCACCCTTTAATCATCACCATATCATTTTATAACCACTTTTCCCTAAAATTTTCCTTTACTGACCACCACTTGACCACTGCTTGACCACTAATTTACCACTAATTACCCACCTTTAACCATCACCATGTCGCTACGACCAATTTTCCCTAAAATTTTCCTTACTTGTACCACTGCTTGACCACTGCTTGACCACTAAATTTACCACCCTTTAATCATCACCATCTCATACAATCACCTTTTCTCCTAAAATTTCCCTAAAGTTTTTCCTCACTTGACCACTGTTTGACCACTCACTTGACCACTAATTTACCACTAATTTAAACATTACCATGTCACTACGACCCCAATTTCCCCTAAAATTTTCCTTACTTGACCACTTGACCACTGATTGACCACTAATTTATCACTCTTTAATCCCACCATATCATTACAATCACTTTTTCCCTAAAAGTTCCTACTTGACCACCACTGACCACGCTGACCCACTGCTGACCACTAATACCTCGGTACCCACCCCTTACCGCCGCAATGATACTAAACTATATCCATTACAATCAGCGCTCTTTAGCTTTCAAGGTTTCATTTGGAACACGTGTTATGTTAGTGAATAAGCTACTATGAACATCTACATAGCACTAATAACCACCCTTATCAAATAATTTCACTAACCCATACCCACTACTATCCCCACCGCACCTATTCCTTCTATTCGTACTATTGTACACCACCAATGCGCTAACAGTTCAAAATATTTTAACCACATCACTCACCCCACGTTTTTACAACCCTTTACTTAATGACTTTCCGTATGCACCCCCTCCACGTCTGTTATGAACCGACCACCGTCACACCTCGCCGGATATTTTCCCACACTTGCCGACGTATAACTCCCGGTACTACGTTCCAGAATTTTCCACTATACGCTACTTATTTAATATGCATTGTATTGTTTATACATGCTTTAATAAAAATTATTATATACCTGATAGTGTTTAAGCCCGAACCGCCTAGTCTCACCCCACGCGCCCACCCCTCGCCACCACCCCGCACCCCGTCGTTATTTATTTTTTTTTATTTTATTTTATTTTTTAATAATTAATTAAAATTTTTATACACCCACTCAATAGTTATCTGCCCTTAGAAACATAAAATCTTAGAATTATCGCCCTTAGATATGACCTAGATACCACCCCGTACCCCACCCAACTATATGACCGAGGGGGGGGGTGAAAATCACCCAAGGTCAAGGTCAATCCACAGGTCAATCCACCAAATAATACCCGTTTTGCGCCTCTCCTACTACTAGTAGGTTTGTGTGTCACTTGGTTCTGGTCCCTCTCCCTTGACCTGTCCGACATGGTGACCCTACCAGTAGCTGTGCTACCGTCGGCATAGCTCTTGGGGTCATGGAACGCGGAAGCCCCTCTACCTCGTCAAGGTGGACGCACGGTAGAGGGGTTCCCATTTCTTCTACAACATTGTAATTTAATTTATTTTTTCGCTAGATGTAGGGAAGCATAGCAGCCTGTACCAGTAAGCAAGATATCTCACTGTAACGATTTATTGATTATTGTACAAGTGTATGTAGTTAACGCAATATCCTATCGGTTCCATTGTGTAATGGTTAGCACTCAGGACTCTGAATCCTGCGATCCGAGTTCAAATCTCGGTGGAAACCTACAAATTTTTTTAATTTTTTTAAATTAACTATCTAAATGATATGATAGTGGCAACATAATCGTACTGTTTGTAAGTTTCGTTTCAGTTCAGATAAATTTAATACCGGATTCTCAAACTTGTATACCAACAGGGCTTTTAAAAATGGGGCCGTTTTTACCGCGCACAATGCTAGAGTGACCCTTTGACTGTCCTACTTGTATTCCTGTTACGTCCTGGAACATCAAGCATTCTTTGCCCATATTGTCAAAGAACATTTCGAGCCAAAATAGGCCTTATCAGCCATCTTAGAACTCACGGCTCCATACTTTCAACCCCACTGGATGAAACGAATGGTCATCATCATTCTTTACGGACAAACAACAGCATTCCTGTTACATATTCACAAAGTATATTTCTGTTAGGATCATATTTGCAGCTGCCTCCTTATGTCTGTGCTAATATTATTATGTAATGGTCTTATTTTAATAGCGTTGTAAATATGGGCGGTATGATGTCTTGCTAGTTGATCGGTTTTACTTTGATGAAGAAAGACACCACATGTTGAACCGCTGGTTGTTTTCACGCTTGGCAATTCAATGGAATCAGTGCTATGGTTTGTGTTACTTACGTATTGAATTACTTACTTACGAACAACACCAAAACATAACAAAAATGACATTCAAAGACCTTAACTGATTAAATTCCGGGATGATAAACCCTGTCAATAAATGCCCGCAGAAATCGGATGTGTCGGCCTAAAGGCGCAAGTATCGCAGCTCAGCTGTAAACAGGCACAATGCAATCACGTCCGAAAAAAAAGACTCCAGATGAACTCAGAAGAAGAAGAAAAACTGATTAAATGCCATGGGATGGTTAATCGTCTTAAGCAACTTCTGCCGTGGGCTTATATACAGTAGTTTTTCCTAAGCATCCCCTTTAATTTGATATATAATGCAACATGCCTGCTACCTTATCAACAACTTTTTAAGTCATAACTGCGACACACCCTTACTTCTCATTTTCGCCCATCCATCTTTGTTTGGTCCGTCTCCAAAATGAAAGGTTGGCCTGCAATGGATCTCCAACACTGTCTCTCGCCTTGATTATATATATATATTCTGCCAAACTGCTATTCGTCCATTTCTTGATGTTATCTTACCACTTTGATAATTGTCTACCCCTTGCTCGCTTGCACACCAACCTTACCCTCAAGTATGGATTTTAAAAGAGTATTATGTCATTTTTTTGTATGTGGCCAAAATATTTCACTTGTCTCTGTTGTATTAATTTAATCACTCTCTTTTCATTCTCAGTTTTTTCTACAACTTTATATTTAATTGTATTCTTTCGCTAGATGTAGGGAAGCGTGATAGCATGTGCCAGTAAGCAATAGTCACTGTGACGATTTATTGATTATTGTACAAGACCAATATAGCTAACATCTATATACTGTCGGTTCCATGGATTAAAGTAAGTTGCGGGAACTTGAGCTTGTTGAATCACAACAGAGCTTGCCCTAAAATAAAGCAGGCGGGGCCAAAAATATTGGGCACTCCTGCAGCAAATGTTTAGCTGGTGGCCTGGATGTTTGATTCTCTTTTTGGTTCTTCTTCTTCTTCTGCGTTCATCCGGATTTTTTTTCTCGGATGTGACTGCGTTGTGCCTGTTTACAGCAGAGCTGCGTTCTTGCGCCGTCAGGCCGACACATCCGACTTCTGCGGGCATTTGTTGCCCGGGTTAACCTTCCCGGGGGTTTTCTTAGGACGTTTGAATCTCACTGTTGTGGTGTTATCCCCCATCCTAGCTGGCCCATATAGAACAGCCAAAGACATCCTGGTCAACCCTCAAGGGAAGGCAGGGGCAGACCATGGGCATTCCCCCGCCATCCAAGGAGGCTTAAATACTGCAGAGCCATCACACGGCGCTCTGGTACTGGGCTCACCCAAGGAATCGTCACGTCCTGCACATGGCTGCTTAGCCTCACTTCCGTATATGGGCCTTCCGTTCACCATAGGCTGTTTCCTCCGGAAACCAGAAGAATGCAGTCTGCAGATGACATCCACACAGCGAGCTTATCGATTAAGACTTTCCACATAATGGATTTGCTATCCAAGCAATATTTCCCTTTCATGCCTCTGGGACGCTTTTTTAACCGACATACCTTGTAGAAGTGTGGCAGTTAAATACATCTTCATGCACCTTTAGATGTCAACATGAATGTAGTTAAAGTAAGCTGTAGTCAACTGATTGTTGATATCTCCATAGAGCTTGTCCTCAAAAGAAGCAGGCGTGGGCCAAAATACTTTCTTGTTCTGCATATATTGGGCACCCTGCAGCAAATGTTTAGCTGTCATTTTACCAGTTCACAATTTCATTCATCGGTATCTCCCATCTTTTGTTTTTGAACAAGTGGTGTTTCAGCCTGTTATGTCCTGTGCGGAGTCGGGAAAATTGCTACTTGTTCTCTTCGGTCGAGTTTGTAATATGCATCATCCCTTTTGGGGGCCTGGGGTGCTCTGATTCCCATTTGGTTCTATAAATGCTTTTTTTAAAAACTTTTTGCCTCATTATAGATTATGTCTATGTAGGCTGTGGTAATCGTCCACCCTCTTTTGTAGTCTGTCTCCTTTCATTTCCCGGTATACTGCAATGTGATGGGGTCCCCTGTATTACAACTTTTTTGGATTTCTGGGATAGACCATGGAGTGCTGCTCTTAGGTCAGCTAGCTGTGGTTTTTGCTCTTAGTATTGGACAGCTGACTTTGCATCTGGAAGATAGATTTGCTTCTTTTTTTTGCCTCCCTCAAAAGCATTTTGCTGCAGTTTTCAAAACCTTACCTCCGCTTTGAAGTTACGAATTTTTCCAGTTGCCACTGACTGTTTTTTTATACTCCATTTTTTTAAATTTAAAGGGGAATTTCC